>MJEU01000029.1:0-185255 GCA_001748505.1 Sporisorium iseilematis-ciliati | reverse complement strand
TCGGTGGCGGTGGCTCTGGCTCTGCCTGGACCGCAACTGGATCAGCCGCAACTGACTGACTCTGTCCGCTCTGGCATTTTCTGATCCCCTGGTGCCGCTTCAGAGCGATGACATTCAACACCACCTGACCGCAGCTACAGGCAACCAGACCAACTGCCAGTGCTGCTTCCTGACTGACTTGCACACCGCTGTGTGCCTTGCAGATGTGGTTGGTGATGTTGGTTGCAGCGTAGCTGAACTGGCAGACGGGACAACTGATTTGTGCCATGGTGGGTGAGTGAGTGAGTGAGTGACGGAGCTGAAGGAGCACGGCACTGGCTGGCCTGAATTTGTAGTTGACCGTCTTCCTAGTTGTATCAGATCGTCTTCTGGTTTATAGCAGACCGTCTTCCAGTTTGAAGTTGACCGTCTTGGAATTTCCTTGAATTCCCGCAAGTTTTGTAGTGCACCGTCTTCCAGCTGAATACAGTCGCGTCAAAATTCTGAATTTCTTTTTGAATTCATCGGACCCTTTTCTGTCCGCCCCAGCCTTTGACGTGACTGGAACCCCATCAAAGCCTGACCTTTGCAAATTGGCCGAGAATTTGCGCATTTTGCAAGCCGAGTAATTGAAGCTGTGCCAAGCGAATTTACATCGATGAGACTGTCACAAGAAACCATGCGGTCCATACAGCTTTTAGCATGACAGCGGGGTGAGGCTGGGCAGGTTGTTGGTTGCGACAAGGTCACCGAGTGTGATGGTGCAACTCATAAGCCGCATGCAAAAACAATCGCATGAGAACCACACCGCACAATTGTGTTAACATGCCGCTCCTGCGGCACGGCTTTGCGGGTTTGACAAGGCTCTAGCGTGCAAATTTGTCTTGGTCCCATGCGGTCGTTGCATATGCTAAGACTCACTTGTCATCGATGTTGCTGAGGACGGTTCGTATATGTCGCTCGTTGACCGCATGGCCCAAACGCTGTGGGTGTGGGTGTGTGCGGGGTTGTGTCGCTGACAAATGCGCCCTCATCGCAACGTTCAAGTTGACCATTTGATCAACTAAGTAGCGCAAAGGTCGTCTACATTCCAACCCTAGCCATCGTTTGATTGATTAACGCTAACAACAACAGCCATGCGGTCGCGCAAGGACCTCATATAACCCTTTCATCAAGCGTCTCGAGCACCAGCGCTGGTCGCACGGCTGTGCTCTGCTCAAACTTGGTCTTCCCCTTTGTGTTCTTGCTGCTGCTGTGCTGCCTGATCCAGAAGGCGATTCAACGACTCAGAGACCACTCGGTCTGGCCATGCTAAGGTATAAAGATGTGAGCCCCAACAAAGGCAGACCATTCCTCATCGCATTCGTACAGCCCCCGTCCGATCAGCTCAACCATGCTCTTCAACACGCACCTTCTACTTCGCTGGCTATTGCTGGTCGCAGCCATCACATTTGCTGTCGTCTTGGCCCATCCCGGCGAGGCTCCTCCGTCTCAACAAGACATTACCGCTGGCAGGCTCTACAGGCGTTCGGCTCAAGCTCAGTACAGCCGATGCGCCGGTCCTCGTCAGTCTCTTCAACGCCGTTATGCGCTCAATGCGCAAGTGCAACGTCGACAGCAGCTGCTCGAACGACTTCGTGCTCGCACTCTTCAACGGAGTGCAGAATCAGGTTACGCCTCCGAGGTGGTCAACACCACCCATCAGTCAAATCGTACGGACATAAAGAGCAATTCAACCACCTCCACTGTGTTTGCCGACGATCCTAAAGCGTGCGTTCTGCAGCCAGAGGTCACCATTGGCCCTTACTGGGTCAGCGGCGAATTTGTTCGATCCAACGTAACCGAAGACCAGCCCGGTGTGCCCCTCTACCTCGATGCGCAATTCGTCGACGTCAACACGTGCGAACCCGTTCCTGACCTCTACTGGGAGATTTGGAGCTGCAACTCGACAGGAGTCTACTCTGGAGTGGTAGCCACTGGCAACGGCAATACCGACGATGAATCCAACTTGAACGCTACTTTTCTTCGAGGTGTTCAACGCACCGACGAGAACGGTTCATCGCAATTCCAAACCATCTTCCCAGGACACTACACTGGTCGAACACACCACATCCACGTCGTAGCTCACACCAATGCAACCGTGCTACCCAATAACACTCTCGCCAACTCTGCCAAGATAGGCGCAGTCCACATCGGTCAACTATTCTTCGATCAAGACCTCATCTCTCAGGTTGAGGCGACATCTCCCTACTCGACCAACGCTCAAACCATCACGACCAATGCCGAAGATGGCATCCTTGCCGAAGAAGCTGGTAACCAAGGCTCCGACCCTGTCGTTGAGTATGTGCTGTTGGGCGATAAAGTCGAAGATGGCATCTTCGCTTGGGCCACGATTGCTGTGGATGTCGACGCCAACTATACTACTTCGGCTGCGGTTTCGTACACGAAAGATGGCGGTGATTCTAATGGACAGTCGGGTTTCGGTGGCTTTGGAGGAGCACCTCCTGCGCAGTGAATATCCGCCATCGCTGAAAGCGTCCGTGCTTGAACAGTCTTGCCTCACAATCACGTAGCATTGCACTGTGTCGTAAGAAAGGGCGCCAAAGAACTTGATCCACCTTTGCGATGTCGAAAGACTGATTGAAGCTCACCATAATTTGTCTCTACAACGGCAGAGGCGCCGTTTGTGTCAGCAACAGATGCTCCATTCTTGCTGGCGGCGTTGGCAACAGAACGCGCAGTGGTGGCGGAGTACTCATTGAATGAAGCGTTAGTGCCAATATCAATCAAAGTAGGCAATAAGTTGGACTTAGCGCCAAGTATCTGTTAGGCCTCGGAGCGGTGCGGGTACTTCGGCTTAGCACTGGGCTGTCCTGCCGTTTGTAACAGTTCGGTCTTTGGTTCTCTTACGGCTGACAAACTGTATCCAACACCCAAGTGCAAGAAAAATTTAAGCTTTTCATGCACCACCATGGCCTGCAGCTTCATTGTATCGCAGTCAACGCTAGCGTGAGCAAGAAGGTTTGAACGCTTGGCCCTACAATCAGAGTTGGGAATAACAGCGTTATGATTGAACTGAGTAGAACAAAAAATGACACGGCTAAATTGAATGTTCAGGATTATCTCTCATGCATTTTTATGCAAGCCGCTTGCACAGAAGAGTCAAACGCTGACCGCAGTAACACATCGCAGGTATCGAAAGCAAACGGAATGCAATTGCGTTCGCATTACCACTGAACAGCCAACCCGTTGACCTGCTCGTCTTGCACCGCTCTGTACGACGTCCTGAACAGTTTGTCCCTCGCCTTGTCCAATGCCGCTTCGCTATCCCTCAAGCTTACCGGTGCGGCTAGATGAGACAATTCCTTGACGACCAATTCAGCCAGAACGTCGGCATAGGCCATTGCGTCTCCTGCCGTGTTGTCGCTCTGCTGCTCGGGCTGGGAAGAAAGCGACTCTAACAACCGCTGATGGTCTTCCACTCGAATCGATTTGGCGTTGCTGCTCGACAGAGGCGTGTTGGCCCCACTGCCGACAAGGGTGGGCGTCGTCGCACCAGAGTCACTGCCTACACCGTTGACGGGGGCAGCCACGGTGACTGGGGTATGCGCAACCCTCGACCCCTGCCAATACGCCTCTTCGACACGTTTGACCCATTCTTTGCTTGTACCCTTCCAACCTTGTATTTCTTTCTCTTTGGTGCCGTCTTCCATCTCTGTGTCTTCGTCATTGGGATTGTCGGCGGCCTTCTTGGAACAGTTCTTATTTAGCGGTATTGAGTCCAATCCGTCGCCGTCGGTGGTATGATCGGCAACCCATCCGCCTGCGGTGTAGCCTTCGGGATCGGTAGCTGCTTCCATATCAGCCTGTGTAGGCGGCCTGATTTGCCCGCCTCCGTTGACACAGCCCGAAGGACAAGCCATGACCTCGACGTAGTCATATCCTCGTTCGTCTTCTTCCTGTGCTGGTGTGAGTTGAACGGTAGGAGCAGCGAGGGCATCCGAGTCGGGATTGAGCGGGCTGCTCTTGCTGACCATGGCAGCACCACCTCTCCCCCTCCTAACCATCCCACCACGTCCTCTTCCTCTCGCACTCGCCCGATTCCTTCCACCGGCACTGACCGCGTTGCCATCGGCATCGACCAACCTGCCCGCGGCACCCCTGGCATTCCTTGCACCCGTCTGCTTCTGCAACTTGCGCACTAGATTCTGCAAATTGCGGAACCCATAGCACTGCGCACCTCTGAACAGAATTGTGCCCGCAGCAGCATCACTACCAAGCTGCGCCGGCGCACGAAGGACATACTCTGTGAAATCGACGGTGCGAATTACGCGTACGTCCAGCTTGGGCAGTATGCCTTGCTCTCGTACCGATTCGGGGAACGAGTCCCAATGCTGTGCAATCCATTCCAACCATACCGCCCGCATGAGCGTAAAAAGGTAGCCACCGCTGCTGCTACCCGGTTGATCGAGCAGCTGCGGGATGTGTGGGAGGATCGACACTTGTGTATCTTGAGCCTGGTGCAAGCCCAAATGCGCCATCTTGTCGTCGCGCATCGCCTCGTCCTCTCCCTGTGCAGCAGCACAGATATCAAACCCTTCATCGAGCATGAGCCTATCAAGTTCGCCCGTGGTCAAAACGCAATCGACCTCCTTGGTGCTGGTCACATCGTCGTAGAAGTCGGGCCGTGACGCTTCCAACTTTTTATCGTAACACGGCATCACTGTGACGTGATAGACAGTCGCATCTGGTGAGTACGACAGACCCAGCCTCTCCGGTAAGAACCGCTTGGCAATCACGCCGGCAACCTGCTGGGGCGATTTGGTGGTGGAAACGTAGGGTAGGAGCTCGCCGTGGGTCTTTTCGGCGTAACAGATCCATCCTGGACAGGCGCTTGCTAGCATTGGTAGTGTCGCAGGTGCGTCACTGCTGTCTGCAGCTGCTCCGTTGGTGCGCTTCCTCGAGTTGTCCCTGCGCTGGAAGAACTCCCTTTGATGCTCTTTGAGCGCAATATGCCGGGCAAAGGTAGTATCGTAGACGTGGTCGAACCCGAATACCGTTTTGAGAAAGTGCGAGATCCGATATAGAAGCACTCGAAGCGGTATTGTTGCAGCCTCTTTTGACGATGCTGCTGCCGATTGGTGGAAGGAATACTTGGCAGCCAAGGAAGCGAGACTCTGGGTGCTTATGCTCGCCACCAACAGCTTTTCGTTTGGCTTGTCCTGCAGTTCCGCAATGACCCTCCTCATCTCTTCTTGACTCTGCATGGTGATGAGCACAGATTCGGCGCTGGTGACGCAGCCGGAACACGCGAGACAGTCGTTGAGCGATATTTCTGCGGTTTCCAACTTTGTTCTCTGTCGTGGTTTGGTGGTGGTAGATGAAGATGCAGCTGCGGACTCGTAATAGGAACCATCCTGGTCGATGGCGATCTGGGTCGACGCCGATGCAGCGGAGTCGTGCTCGGCGGGTGATGAGTCAGAGGGAGCATCTTTGCCTTCGACAGGTTTGATGCACGCCTGCGAGGGTCCGAGGTAGTCGTTGAGATCGGTGAGGGTGAGCGCGCCTGAGAAGGCCATGCTGACTGAGCTTCGGGGTGTGATCCCGATGGGTATGAGTGTGTTGCTCTACGTCGACGGTGGTGATTGTATGGAGGACGAAGAGGAACAAACTGAGCTCGATTTGGCGGATTTCAGTTTCGGTCGGCATCAACTTCGGTGAATTTCTCATGCTTCGCCACCACCTTTTTTTTTTGGCTGACGAATCAAAGCGAGGCGATTCTTCAGCTGCAAAAGCATGAGATTTTGGTTGCATTTTTGACGCCTCAATTTCGGGTTGCCTTTTTTTTTGCGGTGACGTTTCACGGAGAGTGATTGGTTCTGTTGCAACCTGATCCGACGGTGTGTGTCTGGACGACGATGGCGTGGGAAACGTATGACTGATTCTGATGGCAATACCGACAGGTTACGACGGATGACCCGTTGGAGGTGTGTCATGGGACTGAGCCAAAGGTGGGTCGAGCATTGCTCTCTCTGAATCACTTGACGGCAGCGCCGACTGGGCTCTCTAGAGCGGGGCTCCACCAAATATCAGAGCCTGGAATGCTAGAGAGCGCCTGTCGACCACCATCCGAGCTGGAACCGAGGGACAATATAGTGTTACATCTCATCATGAACTTGGCTATGTGCATCCAATGCGATCGGCAGATGTCCTCATCGTCTCATCAGATTCTTGTCAGATATCTCGTTGTGTTCGGCTATCTCCGCCATCCACGCTCTCCCCCACTTTGTGTTCTGCCCACCTTGTCCGCTTCAAGTGGACACCAACGAAAACAATTCGGAACCCACGCAACTGCATCCTCGACCATTCTTGTAATCCTTCCGGCAAAATTCTTCGAGCGGAACTACGCGGGACATAATTGTTGTTCGCCATCGGATCTGATAACGCGCTGGACACGGAGCCAATCAAAAGAGCCGCACTTTTGAGTTTTGCGATCGCATGCATGCTGGGGGTCGGGTGCATCAATAGATCTCTGCTCTCCGACCAAAGGCGTGCTTTGCTTGCATTGTTCCATGACCACCCGAAACAACGGAATGCAAACCACGGGGGGAAACTCTGACCAGCCAACCAGAGCGTTGATCCGGCGTGAAAATCGGCCTTTTTCTGAAGAGGCTGTCCAAGATGGCATCACTGATAAAGATCAGCGAATCGCACAAGGGAAGCAAAAGAATTTTTTCAACTGGCCAAGAAGAAAGTTGAATTTCACATTCTCGCTCTTTCTTTCTGCCTTTGAAAGATCTGCCGCCGTCACAGTCACACTGTCACACGAGAGGCATTCACTGCAAGAGTCGCAGGTTCGAGACCGGCACTGTTTGCCTCGCCCACTCGCAAGAAAAGAAAGACAAGAGTCGCCGTTATTTTTAAGTTGAGGCTCGCTTGTGCTTCGGTTGGGCAACGAATGACATCTTTTTCGTTTCTTCTTGCTTGCATTTCTTCTTATCTTTGCATGTCATCGACGAATCAAAACTCGTTATCTTTTTGACACAAACACCTCCACTCGGTCGTGCATCCATCCGCCATCGGTTTATGCCGTCTCGCACCGCTCAACCATGTGGATCCAAACAGAACTCTGAGAGACCGGGCGGGTTCCCGTCCGCTTCCGTTTCGACGACGCAAAGATGGTGTCGTAATCGGCCATAACCGTCGCGCACGGCCTTGCCATTCCCGCCCAAGTCCACTCTGGCTCTAGCTTGACTGTGACTCACGCTCAAAGCTCGACGCTTCGAGTCCCCGCTTCTGCGGACTGATGAGATCAGAATCAGCCCAGCCATCGAATCTTTTGAGCCTCTCCCTCGTCCAGTCTCTGTGTATGCGCCCGGCCAACACGGCAATTGTGCACTCCACTCTTCCTGAATCAACTTTTTTTCTGTCGTCGTCTCTGATGGCTTGATCTCTTTTTTTTTTTCAGCCCGGTCAGCCACCTTCCAGCGACGCTTCGAATATAAGATCCAGTCTAGCCTGCCATCAACCTTCCACCTTGACCGCCTTTGCACAACCATCTCCATCGACAACACCAGATCCTCCTCCTCTTCCAGCACAAAAATGTCCAACCTCCCCTCTGAACCCGAATTCGAGCAGGCTCTCAACGAGCTCTCCACCACCCTCGCTCCCTTCCTCGAGCAAAACCCGGAATACAACAAGGCCTTCCAGATCATCCAGATCCCCGAGCGCATCATCCAGTTCCGCGTCGTTTGGGAGGACGACAACCACGTCGCCCAGGTCAACCGCGGTTACCGTGTCCAGTTCAACTCGGCTCTTGGTCCCTACAAGGGTGGCTTGCGTCTCCACGAGACCGTCAACCTGTCCGTCCTCAAGTTCTTGGGTTTCGAGCAGATCTTCAAGAACGCCTTGACCGGTCTCAACATTGGCGGTGGTAAAGGTGGCTCCGACTTCAACCCCAAGGGCAAGAGCGATGCCGAGGTGCGCCGATTCTGCAAAGCCTTTGCTACCGAGTTGCAGCGACACATTGGTCCCAACACCGACGTCCCCGCCGGTGACATTGGCTTCTCCACTCGCGAAGCCGGTTTCGTATTCGGCACGTACAAGCAGCTGCGCAACGAGTGGACCGGCGTCATCACGGGCAAGGCCATGGACTGGGGTGGATCCAACATCCGCCCCGAAGCCACCGGCTACGGTCTCATCTACTACGTCGAGCACATGATCAACCACGTTGAATCCGGAACCAACGGATTCAAGGGCAAGAAGGTCGTCATCTCCGGTTCCGGCAACGTCGCCCAGTACGCTGCGCTCAAGATCCTCGAACTCGGCGGTACCGTTCTGTCGCTCTCCGACTCCAAGGGATCTCTGATCGCCAAAGACGACAAGGGATTCACCGCAGACATGATCAACAAGATCGCCGAGATCAAGTACAAGCGTGGCGAGCTGTCTTCGTTCGGCAACGCTTCGGGTGCGCTCGAGTTCGTCCAAGGCGCACGTCCCTGGAAGTTGGTCACCAAGTACGACGTCGCTCTGCCGTGCGCCACTCAGAACGAGCTCAACGAGGACGAAGCCAAGGCCGCCCTCTCTGCCGGATGCCGCTACGTCGCCGAAGGGTCCAACATGGGTCTCGACCAGGCTGCGATCGACGTGTTCGAACACTCTCGTCTCACTTCTTCGACTCCATGCTGGTACGGTCCCGGTAAAGCGGCCAACTCGGGCGGTGTCGCTGTGAGCGGTCTCGAGATGGCCCAGAACTCGGCCCGATTGACCTGGAGCCACGAGGAGGTCGACCAAAAGCTCAAGGACATCATGAAGAACGCCTACGACAACTGCTTCAAGACCGGTCAGGCCTTCCCAGCAAAGGGCGACAAGGTGGCCGACAAGCTCCCCTCGTTGGTGGGCGGTGCCAACATCGCCGGCTTCAAAAAGGTCGCCGATGCCATGAGGCAGCACGGTGACTGGTTCTAAAGTCAAAAAAGTAGCCGGCAAGTGATTTTTCCTTTTGTTGTATATTCCCAATTCCTAGTTTGCTGTGCAATAGAATGCTCCTGGAGCGTCTGCTCTCGGTCATGCCTTGTCGTTGTGTGACGACTTTAGGGGAAGGATTCATTGAGTGAGCACGCTATGTGAGATCTCTACATATCCATCTTAGGCCAGCTACAGGCGTACAGGGAGAAGTCGCCTACTCTCTCTCTTATCGCTGTTGAAGCGACTTCGAGCAACCCGATCGGGGAATCTCAACTAGCTTGGGAACAAAACTGTTTTGGTACTCTTATGTATTTTCCTCGACCGAGACAATAGTCTCTGAAGTGAACAAAAGCATCATTCGCGGTCCGCCGATTCGGTTCGGGATCACTTGCACGCCGCAGGCTGAAGAGATGTCCTGCCGACGGAATACGGGGTAACTGCGACTGCGCTTTGTGATTTTCGCCTAGATATGCATGGTGCTGCACCCCTGCGATAACTAACATAGTGGATCCTTGGCGGCAACCCAAGATAGGCGCTCTGTCCTCCGTAGCTGACAGAACGTTCTTCGCACAGAAGCTTGCCTGTGTTACTGTCAGCTGATCGATTCGAGCAAGCGCAGCAAAGCGTCAGGAGACCTCGCCCAAAGGGGTACATGGCCGCGGTCAATTCTCGGCGTGATCAGGGTCGCCGAAATGAGGTCGACCCACCAAAGGGGACAAATGAGATCCACGTATCAACGCTTTGTTCCTCGACACACTGCTCAAGTGCCTCGGTTTGCACGGGCCGTGAACCAAGACAGTGGAAGGTGGGCTGAGTCGCGCGTGGTTGGCTGAGTCGCTGAGTCGCGCGGGGAGGATATATAGAACGGGGTCAGAGCGTCGCTCGTCTCCCTTCTTTCCCGCTGTGCTGTCGACTTCAAGATATTTTCTCGACGGAGCGTCCTCGAACAACTTTTACGCCAGGGTCTCCTGATCCTACTGCTCTTGGCGGTCTAATCGCACAATAAATAACGAGCTCGGTGGGACCCCCCACCATAAGCCTTAACACAAGCTCATCATACAGTCCGCTGCCCAACGGATTGACTTATAAGGAGCTGCTCAGCGAGAGCCAACTGATTTGTCGTACACCATGTCGGTTACGCGATATCCTTGGGTGTAGCCCGGCCTCAACTACTCGAATATACACCATCTACAAGACTTTTGCGAGCAAGACGGCGGATCATGGAACGTCACTGGCAAGTGGTGCACGCCTATTCCTCCCGCTACCTTGGAGCAGCTGTTGGGTAACGCAACAGAACACGGACACACCTACATCTCTTACAAGAGTGGTGTGAAGTCCAAGCCGGGCAAGTTCGCCGCTCTGGTGCTCATGCTTTCCATCCTCATGACATTTGCATCTGCAGCTGTCCTGAGTCCAGTGAAAGGCGAGCCCTACTTGCACCTCTCTCGGGTGTGATGCTTGTTTCTGTACCAGACGTCGCTGCTCAGCACCACAGTAAGCCTCTTTCGCGCCCGCTGTCTTGCCTCGAGGCGTTTGGGTGTGTTTGGCCCACCATCCGTGTTGCTCGAAAATATGGCTAATGGAGTGTGCACATGTGGTGTGAATCTGACCTCGATGCGGAGTGTGTCGTGTTTGCGATCATATCTCTCTCTGTGCGCTGACTCCTGAGCAGAACAAAAGCACCTTGTACAACCGACACACACGCAACTCTGCACCCAACACAAAGCGCACACCCGGTCTCGAAATGAGACGTGAAAAGAACGCAATGTGAAATCGAATTTCGAGCCTTTCGAGCTTGAAAATCGAAACAGAGACTCTCTCTGGCTACAACTGGGGCGCGCCGCTTGCTCAGAGACGATCGCGCTTGTACTGCCTCTCAAACTGCTGGTTGACCGACATCATCTTGGTGTTGGTGCCCGGCTCGACGTTGTTCCAAGGGGTGGGGTTGTTCTTGCGGTCCCAGATGACGTCGGGTCCTCGCGCGAGGCGGCTCAGGTACCTGTTTGCGTTTGAAGGAGGGTTAGGGTGGGGTTAGTATGTCGCTATTTGGGGAGGTGGTGCGAACGGGGATGGGTAGCGAGCAGTGAGCGCAGACGAGGCGTATGTTGGAGATAGATGCTGATAGAGCAGACAGAGCGTATCGATTTAGCGATGCGTGGTGCAGCAAACAAAGCGCTGATTGTCGATTGTGGCGAGTGGCAACCTCAGAATGCATTCGGGCTGCCCTCCGAAGCAGTTGCGATTGTCGGATTTGTGCTCCGATGGATGACTGTTTCTCTCGTCGGCTTGCATCCTTTGATTCGATCGTCCCACTCGCTTGCTTTACCCATGGCTGGAATGAACTCACCAAGTGGCACCACCGGCAGCGAGACCAGTGATCACGTAGATGGGCAGAACTTCGGGGGCGTACCTGTTGATAGAAGCCACGGTATCGCAAATAAAAGTGTCAGTATGCCGTGGTCGACTTTCCCGTCCCCTGCTAACTTGTACCCATCCGAATGCGCTGCTTCCTGTTTCCTCTTGTTATATCTAAGACTCTTTCCCATGTCGATCGATCGACGGCATGGTAACCGCGCGACCCACCGCAATCCCAACTCGATTCGCGAACTGCGAGGATTGGTACGCACCAGTTCTTCATGAACACCTGACGAGCCTTGTTCTTGGCTGCTTGAACTGCTGGGCCTGCCATTTTTGCGATATTGTTCGATGCTTAGAGGTGGTTGTGATGGTAGTGATTGTTGATCGCGATGGCAGAGATGGAATGTTTGAGTGTGCATTCGGCGTTGACAGTTTTGCAGTTGAAACGGAAACTATCGCACGGGTTTACACTTTCTAGCGCGCTTGGATTTCCAAGAAGTTCTGGCTGAGAGCCGAGAGAGACAGCAGGCTGCGAAATTTGTTGCTCCCCCGAAAATCACCGCCTCTCGGGTGGGGCTGAAATTCGGTTCCGAGGGGGGCGAAGGTGCGAAAGCTGAGCATTGTTAGAGCGGTCGCTGCTGTTTGGAAAGCGAAAAAAATTGCTATCCGCCCGAGTCTTAGGAGAGCTGCCAAGGCACGCTTTTGCAAAAACGTCACACTTCTTTTCTGCCAAGGCACCGCCGAGTTTGTGGAGACCAACACACGCAAGCGCAACACACACTCACGAGCCAGCGACCACGCTCACTTTCGGCTTTGAAATTCCGCAAGCTGCAAGCGCAAGCAACACCGCAACACCGCGGGCACACAAGGTGCAGCACGAGTCAAACCTTACTTTTTCAAGCCTCTTTTTCCGCTTCCAAACGGCAAGCTTGTCATGGGTCGTGGGAATGCTGATGCAGACAGACTGACGTTGCTTTCGGAACAAGCGATGGGAGAAACAAGGTGTGTGCGTGAGAGAGAAGAAAGAATGAGCCAAAAGCTGTGCTGCTTCAAAAGTGTGATTTTGTGAAGAAGCGAGCACGAGCACGAGCATGCGTGCGAACACGCTCGGATCAACCGCTCCGTCACTTGACTCTGGCTCGTAAGCTGAATGCTTGGCTCTTTCGCTCCTTCCGACGACCAATCAGCTTTGCATCGGAAGGTGCGAAAGAGGGCGAAGCACCACCACCATCCTCGCCAAAACCATCCTCGCCACCACCATCCTCGACGACTGACCCCCTCTCCCCAACCATGGCGACCCAACTATCACCATCGCCTCCTCCGCCATCGAGCTCAGCCTCATCCAGCTCGGCCCCTTCTTCGGCACCGCTCTGCACCCTTCGCGTTCAAGTTTTGTCCGCAAAGAACCTCGCTGCCAAGGATCGCAATGGCAAATCAGATCCATTCGTCGCCGTCAGCTTGCCTGGCTCAGCTGCCTCATCCCATCATGGTGCTGCACAACACACCTTGACCACCGTAAAACCGAAAACACTCGATCCCGTCTGGAAGTCAGAAGAAGCCACATTCGAGTTTCCCGTCGTTCCGGACTGGTTTGGTCCCCATTTCGCCGCTGTAGCAAGCGAAGAGATCGACTCCAATGTAGTCCGCGCTGCCATCCAGCAAGTGGTTGCTGATGCTCATCGCGCCGAATCCAGCTCGCTCACTCCAGATTCCGCTGGCACTGCCACCACTCCCAGCAAGTTTCGTCCGCGTTTGGGTCTTCGCTCGGCTTCCACCAAAAAGATCTCGGGTGCTGCATCCAAGATCCTCGTTGCTCCCGTCAAGCTTGGTGCTGCAGGTGCACGTGTTGTAGGCAGGCAGATGCCTCGTCCCATGCTCTTACGTCGACGACCACGCGCCTCTGCGTCAGATTCTCTCTCAAACTCAACTTCAGCCCTTCACGACGCCGCCAAACCACCCCGAGGATCGATTCAACTCGACGCTTCCAACGGCATGGTCTCCTCGCTCGAATTCGTCATTTGGGATAAAGATCGCTTCTCGGGTAACGACTACATGGGCGAATGCTCACTTCCCGTCACCTCGTGGTGCAGAGATGGTCTGGCGGAATGGTCCAAAGCTCAATCCCTCTGGCTGCCTATCGAGTCGTCCCATCCGGATGCAAAGATCAGCGGCGAGTTGCAGGTCAAGGTTGGCTTTGTCCCTGCTTCTCCTAGCCAAACTGCTGCGGCGCCCGCAGGTGGTCCACAGTCTTGGAGCGTCGACGAGGTATACAACCGGCTGGTACTGGCCTCACTGGGTACGCAAGGTGCTGCTGTGCGCGCTGTTCCGGCATCTCAGTCGGTGGGGACTACGGCTGCTGCAGAAGCATTTGTCGACGATGGCTTGAGCAGCGACAGCGAAGAGTCGGATGATGACGAAGACGATGATGAAGATGACGATGACGATCAAGATGATGATCTGGGCGTCTCAGAGGGAGAACCTAGCGATATCAACGACGGGCTCGAGTTTGAAACCGACGATGAAGCTGTCTACGAGCAGCACTATCAATCCATAGCTGGAACCCCTGCCTCTGCCTCCCAGATCGCAACAGCGCCTGCATCACAACCGCCAACACTCTTGTCACCCCCACCCTCCGGCGGCAAGTATCGACGCATCTTTTCTCGCAACAAGAGTTCCAAGTCGGTCACAACTTCCGGTGTCGCAACCCCTGCCGAGGCTGCTTCCGCTTCCGATTTGGACCCATCAAGAATCACTACACCCATCGAATCGGCTTCAGCTACAGGCGCAAAGCCACGCACAAAACGTCGCTTGCCTGGTGTCAAGCGCCTCAAGTCTTCAACTTCTGTTCCCACTTCTGCTGCTGCTGCTGCTGCTGCCGCCGACGGACAAGCACCTCGTCGTCGTAACAAGCGCCGCGCCAATCGCAACCGCGACCGCAACCGACGCAATCGAGGTGAGTACGCCTTCAAAGCCGAGATGGGCATGGACATCATCGGTATCGTCATGATGGAAG
Organism: Sporisorium iseilematis-ciliati; assembly: GCA_001748505.1. Classification (NCBI taxonomy): domain Eukaryota; kingdom Fungi; phylum Basidiomycota; class Ustilaginomycetes; order Ustilaginales; family Ustilaginaceae; genus Sporisorium; species Sporisorium iseilematis-ciliati. Next base: position 170,938 of record MJEU01000029.1, on the reverse strand, counting down.
TCCAAGGCGCCTCCGACTTGCCCAGATGGTCCAACATGACCAAAACCGGTTTCGACATGGACCCGTTCGCCATCATAAGCTTTGGTCAAAAGATCTTTCGAACACGTGTCGCCCGTCACACTTTGAACCCGACGTGGAACGAGAAGCTGCTGTTTCACGTACGTCGACACGAGACAAACTTTCAGACCAAGTTTATGATTTACGATTGGGATCGCATGTCGTCTAACGATTATGTCGGTGGTGCTCATATTGCTATTGCCGATCTGTTGGATGCTGCACCCAAGCCGGATCCGCAGACAGGGCTCTACAAGACGGACGACGACGGCATTCTGGGATCGATGAAGCAGTTCGTGCTGCCTCTTTCGAGAGTGGGTCAAGATGAAGAGGTCAAGTTCAAGAACACGAGCAAACCACCTGCGCTCACCATACAAGCCAAATTCACACCCTACGATGCGCTCCGTCAACGTTTCTGGCGCCAACTCGCACAGCAGTTCGATACCAACGACAGCGGCACTCTATCGCGTCTCGAGCTGAGCAGCATGCTCGACAGTCTGGGAAGTACGCTCAGCACCAAGACGCTCGATTCGTTCTTCCAAGAAGTCAACAAGAACCCGGAAGAGGACGAGCTGACTTTTGAAGAGATGATTGTAGCCCTCGAGGCTGAGGTGCAAAAGCCGTGGGATTTGAAGCGGAAAGCGGCGCGGACGTCGAGTTTCAACAGTGGGGCGCAGACGCCGTTGTTGATGGGCGGTGTCGGGGATCTGGGCACTGATTTGAATCAGGAGATGGATTTCAGCGGTGCGGATGCTCCTGCTGCGACGACATCGGAATCGTTGGATCCGGTCGCGAGACCTGTGGTGCCCAGCTCTACCTCTTCGAATGATGGAGTGGCAGGAGCACCCATGACCAACTCAGGAGGGATGATGCGGTCGCTCGACCGCGATTTCTCGGCGTTGTCGATGACATCCTCGGCCGATTCATCTTCTCACGTCGGTGGGCTTTCTGCTACGAACTTGACCGCTGACCCCACCAAAAAGCAACGCAGTGCATCCGGCTCGAGCTCCGGCATGCTCTCCACTAGCCCCACACCTCCTCTGATCAACGTCGAGGGCGAGACGGAAAACGACGACGATGCTGGTGGCGCAACACCCGAGCGTGTGGTTCGACTGCAATCGTGCCCACTGTGCCACATGCCTCGCCTGTCGAAAAAGGGCGAGATGGATATCATCACGCATTTAGCGGTGTGCGCTTCACAGGACTGGCGACGTGTGGACAGTCTGGCGGTACGGAACTATGTCACTGCCAGCCAAGCGCATCGCAAATGGTATACGAAAGTGGTCAACAAGATCAGCCAAGGCAATTACTCTCTCGGAGCCAACAGCGCCAACATTATCGTGCAGGATCGAGTCTCGGGCGAGCTGATGGAAGAGAAAATGCAGGTGTATGTCCGCCTCGGGATCAGGCTGCTGTACAAAGGCGCGCGGTCGAGGATGGAAGGCGCGCGAGTCAAGAAGATGCTCAAGAACATGAGTGTCAAGCAAGGAGTCAAGTTCGACAGTCCGGCGAGCGCACGCGAGATCGCCAGCTTCATCGCGTTTCACAATCTCGATGTCAACGAGATCCTCGATCCGCTGGAGAGTTTCAAGACTTTCAACGAGTTTTTCTACCGCAAGTTGAAGCCGAGCGCACGTCCGAATGAAGAGCCGGACAACGGGGGCAGGTTGGTCAGTGGAGCCGATTGCAGGATGATGGCGTTCGAATCGGTGACTGAAGCGACCAAGATTTGGATCAAAGGTCGGGATTTCTCCATCGCTAGGTTGCTCGGGGACGGCGCTCCTTCCAATCTGGACGCGTATGACGGCGGAGCGCTGGCGATCTTCCGTCTTGCTCCGCAGGACTACCACCGCTTCCACTGCCCTGCGGATGCGGTGGTGGGTCGACCGACGTGCATCACGGGCCAGTACTACACGGTGAACCCGATGGCGATCCGATCCGCGATCGACGTGTACGGCGAAAACATCCGCGTGGTCGTTCCGTTCCACAGCGAGCATTTCGGAACGTTCTACGCGGTGTGCATCGGAGCGATGATGGTCGGATCGACGGTGCTGACGGTCAAGGAAGGGGAGAGGGTGAAGCGCGGCCAGGAGTTTGGGTACTTCAAGTTTGGTGGCAGTACGATTGTGTTGGTGTTTGAGAAGGGGAGGGTGACGTGGGATCAGGATCTGTTGGATAATGGGAAGGCGGCGATCGAAACGCTTGTGAGAGTGGGGATGGGGATTGGGAGGGCGGCCGAGCAAAGCGAGGAGTGAAGAATCGACTCGATGATGGTGGATGGAATCGCACGGAGTGTTTGGACGATCGTAACGCAATCAAATGCAGTCAACCGCAATCAAACGCAATCAAACGCAATCAAACGCAGATGCAACCAAAGCGGAAAGTTAAAAGTGTGCGTGCGGGAATCGTGCTCCAAAAGACAGTTGACATTGAATGAGCTGCAACTGGGCAAGAGATCGACCCAAACGTGTGTGTGATGTGCCGTCAAAAACCTGCAACCCAAACCGGCAGAAAGAAAGAAAGAAGCACATTCAACGTCAGCATTGTCGCTTGTGAAAGAAGCTTCATTCTTGGGGGTTGGACCCTCCAAACCCCCCTTTGGCAACTGGGGGCTCCCCGCTTTAAGGACCTACAGCAATCGCAATCAAACGGGCACAAGGCGGTAAACACGCCCTGGTCGGCCTTGTCGAGCTTGAGCTCGTCTTCGGTGAAGATGCGCAGGCCGTCGGCGGTGCGTTTGCGGGAAGCGAGGATGCCGCGGCTGTCGGTGAATTCGTCGAGCTCCCCCGACGCGATAGAGGAGGAGGTGGAAGGGGTTGGATTGGAGGAGAGTTTTGTGGATTTGGTGGTTTTTGGTGGTGCAGAAGAGGAAGAAGATGGAAGAGTGGATGAGGTATCGGTGACGATCTGGACTGTTCGTTTCGGTTTCTTTGCTGTGGACGACGAGGATCCTTCGGTTGGTGTTGATGACTTGCGCTTCTTATCCTTCTTACTGCCGCCGTCGTCGGCCGATGATGATGTCGACTTGGCCGCCTTTTCCTCGGTCGCACCGCTACTGCTGCTGCTGCTGGATTTGGCGGATTTGACAGATTTGACCTCCTTCCCCGCATCGAGAGCCTTGCTGCTACTACTTCCACCGCCAAAGATGTCATCGATCTCGCTCACCTTCCCACCGCTACTGCCAACCTTCGCTTTCTCCGCCACCCCCTTGCCCGTCTTCGTCGTTGCTGTTGCTGCTTTGCTCTTGGCCATGCTGATCTTGTTCCGTTGCGCGGCAGTGGTGCCTCTGTGCTTGCTTCTCGTCCTGTCTTAGCGTGTGGGAGTAGCTGCGATGGAAGCTGCTGCGGTTCCTGTGAGTATGTCCGAGGATTGTCGCCGTGAGCAGGTCGCTGTCGAGGAGTATGAGTTGCTAGCACGAAGGGTGGTCAAAGAACAACCGTCGAAGCCAAAAATTTCAGGGTTTCTTTCTTCCTCCACAGCGCCAAAAAATATTCTCGGATCTCGGTCGTATCGCTCACCGCTCCTCGACTCGTCGTTCTCACAAGGTCTCTTACGGCGCAATCCACACACACTTCAATTGCTGGCTTAGCGGGAGCGAGGCTTCGTGTTAGATGCACAAACGGACGGTAGCGCAGGTGTTGATGGTGATAACTTGACGAGGTTCGAATGATTACGGGTATGATTTGTGTTTTTTGGTATGAGGTGGCGAAAGCCATGCTTGAATGAGAGAATCGGGGAGAAAGATGTCGAAAGTGCTGCATTGGAGGTGGACTGCTGCTTCGTATGAACCTGTACGAGCGTCACGAGAACACTCCGAGATCAACGTCATCGTCTCTCTCTCTACATCAATTTACCCTCCGCCGCTCCTCCCACCACTTCATCATCCACCCCCTCCCTCGCCTTGCCCCCAAACAACCCCGCCTTTGGCCCGTTCCCCGCCAACACGCCCTTCCACTTCATCCTCCCCTGCTCCTCCTTCTCCTCGATCAGCTTCTCCACCAGCCTCAACTCCCGCTCAAAACTCTCCTTCTCCTCCTTCCCGTTCAACCCCTCAACCGCCTCCCTACCCGCCGCCCTCGCTCTATACACCTCACCCGCCAATCTCAGCGCCTGACACTTTCTAAACTTGGCTTTTACATTCTTCGAGTTGCATTTGAGCGCCTTGTCCGCCGTCTGTATCGCCCTGTCGTATCGCTGCTGCTTGAGGAAGCAGGCTGACATGTTGCTGTAGACGAGCGAGAGCTCTTTTTCGCTGCGTTGGCCGATGTTGGCCGGTTCTGCTTCGTCATCGTCATCGTCGGAGGAGAGATCTTCGGGTTTTCCTTCGCGGCCAGAGTTTTCGCCCACTAGGCCGAGGATGCTGCGCGATTCGAGTCCAGAGAGATAGCAGACGGCATGGTGGTAGGCAGCGAGCGCGGAGGGGATGTCGCCGGATGTGAAGGCGAGGTTGCCGCGCTGCTTGTGGTCGAGGCCGATGCGGAGCTTGGCAGCTGTTGCCGAGTTAGCAGCGCCAGTGGGGGTTGTTTTGGATGAAGATGCGGTTGCCATTGTTGGCGATGAGCGACGATATGACGGTGTGGGTTGGAGGAGGTGGTGGTGATGGTGAAAGGAAAGAAGTGTTTCGAGTTGGCTGCTGCGCAATTTGTGACTTTGTGGAGGTGTTGCTCTTTGCTCTCCCTTTGTGCGGCACAGTGTGACTTTATCGAAAAAAGTCGCGCTGCTTCTAGAACAACGCCTTCTTCGGATCACCCGCACTTCCATTCCCACGCCACTCTCAATCACTCTCTACAATCACACCTGCCAACCCCGCTCATCACAAACAATCACACACATCGCCACACATAACACTACTTCGCTGATCGATCAACACTGAGATTGAAATCCAAAACGATCTACAAAGACTATCTATATGAAACTCGACTATGCCATCCCCTTAACGGTTGCTAAAGTGGAAGATCTTGGTAAACACAATCGTAGCAATGCAGTTGAACACCACAAAGGCCACCAAGATACCCGCATCACGACCACGTTCGCCAAAAGTGATACCGAAGGCATTGTAGAACTGCTCACCGTTGGCGTAGGTGCAGTACATGCAATCCGACATGGCTTCGGGGTTGGCCAAGTAGCCACCGATACGGTTGACGTAGTTGCCAGCCCACTGGACACAAGTTTGACCCGACGGAGGGTTGAACATGCTGAACTCGTTGGCGGCGCACTGGATGTTGAGACCGTACAACTCGTTGGCGATGAGCGGCGAAATCGTGAAGCGAATCGGGTTGACGTTGTACAGGAATTTGCTGTACAGCGAACTCGACATGCTCTGCGGTGGCGACAAAATACCGCACGTCAAGTTGAGCACAATCGTCAAGAAGGGCACGAACAACGACGCAAAGTAAGCTGACTTGGAGAACGACGCGATCATCGTACCGACCGAGACGGCAAACATCTCGAGCAGGAACGTCATCACCCAGAAGTACCCTGCCCTGTTGCTGTCCGTGTTGAACCCAGCAAGGTAGTAGATCAGCAGGAAGAATACCGTACCGCAAACCAATGCGTAGGGCACCTCCGAGATCAACTGGGTAGCAGCAAACACCGTACCAGCGAAAGTCTTACTCGTCTCTTCTCGGATCCAAATCGACCTCGACATGATCCAGAACGGCATGATCTGCGCCATAATGATCGCTGGAATAATGGCCAGCATGAAGATCACGAACAACCTGTACTGCAAGGCAGCCACATTGTTACCCAACTGCAAGAACAGCAGACCCGTCAACAGCGCAAAAGCAATGTGCTGGAAGAATCGCGTGTACTGGTACGACGGCTGACGCCACGTGCTCAGCATCGTCCTCCTCAGCACCACTTTGAACTGGTACATCCAGGGGGCGGCGTACTCGGTCGATCGTTCCTGCTTCTTGGGCTTGGCGGCGTTTTCGCGGTTGATCTGCTCGATCATGCGCAGGTTGTCCTGGTGGTCATCCGATTCGAGGTACCAGTCGGCCCAGTCACGGTCACCCACACGAGGCTGACTACCAGCTCCGATGGCGTCCAACATGTACTCGGCAGGGTTGACTCCAGGTGGGCACTGCGCTCCACGAGCAGCAAAGTAGTCGATCACGTGCTTGCCATCCTTACCAATAGGACCCGAGTAGACCGTCTTACCACCACGCTCGAGCAGCAGCAATCGATCAAAAGTCTCGAAAAGCAATGCCGAAGGTTGGTGAATCGTGCACAGGATCGTCTGTCCGTTGTCCGCCAGCTTACGCAGCAATCGGCAAATCGTGAAAGCAGACTGGCCATCCAATCCCGAAGTAGGCTCGTCGAGGAACAACAGCATCGAAGGCTTGGCAGCCAACTCGACACCGATCGTCACTCGCTTACGGTCACCGACACCGAGACCGAACTGCGGGTAACCGATAATCGCATCGGCAATGTCTTGCAACTCGAGCAGCTCGATGATATCTTCGACATACTGGTCCTTTTCGGATTGGGGGATGTCGTGACTCTGTCGCAAGTAAGCCGAGAATCGAAGCGCCTCACGAACACTGCACATGGGCTCGTGGATGTCCTGCTGCTCCGCATAACCGCACTGACGCTGGAACGAAACGTCGATCGGCTTGCCTTCGATCAATCGGTCACCGCTGATCACACCGATCGTCTTGCGGTCCGCAAGCACATCGAGCAGCGTAGTCTTACCAGCACCACTCGAACCCATCAACGCCGTCATCTGACCTGGCTTGACGTATCCGTAAACCTTGTCGAGCAGCTTGCGGTGTCCGCCCTGCACAGGAACAGTGTACTCCAAATTGGACCAAGTGAAAGCCTGACCGTAAACCTCAAGCTTAGCTTCGGTCTTTTCGGTGGCACCGGATCGTCGGTCCTGCAGTTTCTGGTTGAGTTCCTTCTCTTCTTTGCTGGGGGGCTTCTTGACGACCATAGCGGAAGCGAAAGCGCCCTGATCCATCTTCTCGACGACGAGAGCGGTGATGGCAACGAATCCGACCAAGAAAGCGATCAGGATACCCACGTTGCGCCACAAGTGACTCGCCTCGTATCCGAAACTAGCCCTAAGGTAGTCAATACCAGGAATCTGGTCCGATCCTGGAGTAGCGCCCGCCAACGTGCAAATCTGGTTGTCCGTCAACTGCTGCGGGTATCCTGGACCGGAAGGAATGATCTGAGCTCCCTCACAGGTAAACGTAACCCGCTTGAACTCGTTGATCATCAGCGCCTCGAAAGCGTAAAACACCGGGTTGACGTAAGAGATCCAGAACAACCACCTCCTCATCGCCGCCTGCGGGATCACATATCCTGCCCAGAGAACGAGCATCGACATGACGATCGCCGCCAACCTAGCCGCCGAGTAGAAGTTGGTCGTAATCGCACCAAAGAACGAAAAGAGCGCCCTGAAAGCATAGTAGGCGATCAGCACGATAAACCAAGCCGTGAAGAACGCCGCTGCACTACGCTCCAACCCAGCCATGAAGTACAGGATGATGACGAAAAGCGTAGCACGAGGCACGCCAAACGGCAGATCAGCCAACAGCTGAGCCAAAGTCAACGCCGAGGGACGATAGAAAGCAAAACTCGTCTGACGAGCCAAGATGGGTCGACCCAACATCTGCGTCGGCAGCTCGGCGAACGCAGTCAACGAGTTGAAGAGGAGCAAGATGAACAGACATCCACCTCGAGTAAAGACACCAGCAGAAGTGGTGGGCAGGTTGAAAAAGATACCACCGGTCAAGAGCGCAACGACGATGGCGGTGACGTAGGACATGAAGATGTCAAACTTGTCACCGAGGATCATCTGCATCTGACGGAGCCACAGCGCTTGAACCTGAGCGGCGTACGACACGGTGTACTGGGACTTGGATCGAACACCTCTGTGCTTGCTCTCGACGACGGCAGCCTTGAAATCCTTGGTAGCTTGCGCGTCGGCGGTAGCCACGGCATCGAAAGCCTGTCGTTCCTCGATCGCCTGCTTGAAGAACCGGCTGTTCTTGTACGCAGCCTCCAGCGCTTCAGGGTTGCTGGGGACGCTGTTCTCGTCTTTACCTTCCTGGAAGATACGCTCGTACTTGTCGGTGCAACCGGTAATGTAATCAGCCGACGTCTGACGAGGACGATCCGCAAAGCCCAGGTCGATAAAGTACTGCCTAGCCTCGGTACGGGGACCAAAGTAGACACATCGACCTTCGTCGATCACCATGACTTTGTCGAATTGCTCCCAGATACCCTCGGACGCTTGGTAGAGCGAAACAAACATGGTCGCCTCCAACAGATCGGTAAGCACACGCATGCTCTTGACGTAGTCCAATGCGGTACTCGCGTCCAAACCACGTGTAGAATTGTCCCAAGAGAAAACGCTGGCACCGGAAGCCAGACCTTCCAAGATGGAAACACGCTTACGTTCACCTCCCGAGACACCTCTAACCGTCGGACTGCCCACCAGCGTGTGCTTGGTGTGTTCGATGTTGACCATCTTGAGGAACGTATCGCGGATCATTTTGCGGTAGGTCTTCTTGGTGTGGTCTGGAAGCATCTTGGCGTGCGCCTTGAGGCGAAGGGCGAAATCGATGGTTCGTGCGACGGTGAGCGTGGCGTGGTGCTGGTCGTCTTCTTCCGAGTAGACGACTTCTCCAAGGTAGCGCTTGCCCATCTCTTTGGCGCCGATACCACCGTAGAATACGTCTCCCTTGGTGTCGATGAATCCATTGCGCTTGTTGGCGATGGTCTTGAGGAACGTCGAACAGCCCGAGTTGGGTCGACCGATGACGAGGACCATCTCGCCTGGTTTTGCGCATCCGTTGAAACCTTGGAGCAGGTCTCTGGTTTTGCTCTTGGCAGGATCGATACCGAAAATCTTGAGGATGGAGAAGATGGGACCAATGACTTCGAACAGCGCCATCGATGGGATCGTGGGGACGTTCAAATCTCTGGAAGCGGTACCGATAACACGCAGATCGGTCCAGGAGACACCCAGCTTCTTGCGTCGGTTTCCCATGGAGTCCGCCTGCTCCTGCGTACCGCTCAGCCATTCTCTCAAGTTGAACGGTTGGTGTTTTTCGAGGTCGGAATCTTTTTGGTTGGAAGAAAGTTGACGCTCTAACTCGTTGAACTGCCTCTGCGCATCGGCAACGTCGACATGGCGATCGCTCGAAGCTTCGGCACTGGGCGTTTCCGAGGCCGCGGTATGGTCGTGCGTCTGATCTTCGGGCCGAGGTGGATGCTGAGCAGCGATGTAGCTGTCTGCTCCACTGGCGTTGCCTAGACCGGTAGGGCCTAGGGCCGACATGACGGGTGGAAAATGGGGGAAAGGTCGTTGATGAAGGGAATAATAACGTAAAGGAGGGAACCCCTTCGAGTCCCGAGATATCGGAGAAGAGGGGGGTCTTTATACCTTCTCGCCAAAAGAGGGGGCTCAATGATTACACACACAGTTTCGAAACTCCGTGGTGATTGGCGGATGAGTTAGTTGCAGCTCGGAGGAAGGAGACGCACAGCGAAAACAGGCCATTTCCACTTCATTGCGCTAAGTTTAGTCGTACAGCGAGAGAGGATCACGCTTGCAGCTCAGTCCCGACGGAAATGATCTTCTCATTTAAACAAAGCGGAATCCGAGTCTGCAAGAGAAACGCGCGCGCTGAAACAAAAACAACAACTGCACAGCTGCAGATTGATTAAGAAAAACCAACACGGCACGGGCACCATCCTCAACACACGCAGTCGCATATCCATGGCTTTCGAGACCATCAAGCTCTGACTCGCAAGTACGAATTCAGAGCCGGCATGTAGCAAAGTCCTCGGAGTTGCGTCCCAGCCCATCCCACGTCAGCGCCACATGTCTCGTATCTGTGGTCCCACTCTGACTCGGTGGTATCGGTCACTTTTCTACCCCTTATCGAACCACTTTACTTGAACGCTGTACGAATCCTTCGGAACTCGCCACCAGGACAATGCAGAGCAGTGAGTGCAGCGGCGGCAAAGATGCAACGATTTTTCCTTCCATGCATGAAAGCTGCCGCATTGTGCTGTACCTTGCACAAAGGTGGTGCGGTGGGCTGGTTGTGGTTCGGGCCGATTTCTGTGACTGCTCCGCGGAATACTTGTCGCGCGTCCGCCACGCAAGCAGCCACGTCCTCCCTCTACGCTGGATCAGCCATGAATGTCTTGGCGCCGGTTCGACACGAATGACGTGCGTCTCTCTGTCCGTTCTTCCACAGCGCCAAACGAATGGATATGACTAGCAGGGTTGACTCGAGCTCGATTCAAGATTGACTCATACACTCACACTCTACACTACTGACCAGCGCATGACTCAGAACAGAGGAAGAGAAAGCCCGGAAAAAGGTGCCCAAGCCGAGTTTGTGTTGCGCTGTGAAAAGAGGAAAATGCAGCCTAGGAAAGCGATCTTTGTCGCCGCTCAACACGGCAGCAAAACCCAAATTGTGAGGCACAAGAGCTACGACGGCGGCGAATGGTTTGTTTGAAATTTTGCAATTTTGCAAATTCGGCACAGCGTGGCGCTCAAAGTGCGAAGTGTTGCTCGGATTCGTTTTTCCGACCTGCACGTCGATCTCCGCGGAGCGCCGAATTCCGCGTTACCGCCCGGCCCGATTTGACACCCCCAAGCCCGATCTGTGCAAATGCCGCACCTGCCTCTCCCTCGCGATCATAACGTTGTGAAGGGTCGTCAACAATAGCAATCTACAGTCCATGGAGTTGAGGACCCTATGGAACGAAGCATCCGCTCGATGGTACCCCAATCAGAAGGACAACGTGCGTCGCTCTAGCTTGCATCCTTCGTCGAACGTGTCCGCAGTCTATGGCTGGAACAAACCATCCGCTCAATCTCGCAACAAAGCGTCTATGGGTATAATCTTCATCATCATTGCAAGGAAAGATAAGCATTTCTCTATCTTGCATTGTTCGTTGAGCGCAAATTTCTGCGTTAGATAACCTCCTCATCCTACCGCTCCTACTGTGATCCCTGCGACGGCGGCACCTCCACAGTCTCATCCAACGCAGTGGTACGACTAGCTTCGGCAGGCAGAACCGCTTCCACCACCTCTTCCTCCTTCTTCGGTGCAGCTTGCGTCCCCGCACTGCCCGCAGTACCTGGCCTTGCACGTCCAACACCAAGCTCTTGCATCGGCACCACCGTCGCTGGCTCCTGTTTCTGTTGCGCACGGGACAAACTCAACACTCCCAACGCAGCCGACCTAAACCGCCTCCCGCCAAACGCGCTACTCGCACTCCTATCCAGCCCACCTTGCGACAAATCCAGCTGCGATCCTGCCGAAGTATCCCGTCCCATCCCACCTTTGCGCGGGGTCAACTGCCCAAACTCGCTAGCTTGCGCTTCTCTTCGCGTCACCTGTGCCTCGTATCGACCCATGATGCTGCTCAGATTGCCTCGGCGTCGGGTCTCTGCCTCTTCCTCGTCGTCAACTTCGTCCGCATTCGTCGCTTCCTCCAACCCATCAAGATGGGCAGAAGCGTTGGCGGACGCGTTACGCTTCTTGCGCGTCTTGGCTGCTGCGAGTCGTTCTTTGAGTCCCAATCGTCGCTCTTCTTCTAACGCTTCTGCGCGAAGAGCTGCTTGCAGTGTGACCGTCTTCTGCGATGTACCGCCCGAGAATCCACTGGCTCGGCTGAGCGCCCCCGAAGCATCGCGTCGATACGTCCTGCGCGAGGTATTGCGTTCCACCGCGCCATCTCTTCGTTTCGTAGGCGTCAACTCCAGCGTCTGATCACCAACAGTGACGTCTCCACCTCCCTCGACATCCTCAACGGCATTATCATCATCGCGATTCTTACTGCGCTTCCGACGACTCGAACTACGACGAGGAACCATCACTCCGCCTTCAGCTACACTCGCCAGCGGCTCCGAATCACCTGTTCCAGGTCGACGTGACCCACGCATCGACGTTGGGCTTGCCGGCGCCTGTGCCTGACTTCCATCACCACTACGCCACGACCCATGCGAAGGCACTTGCAGCAGCGAAGGTCCTCCCACAAGGCCTTCTTGACCCGAAGGCGAAGAAACCATACTACCTCGTCGTCGGAACAAGCTTGAAGGCGAACGCTGCGATGCACTCGCATCCGACCCAGCTCGCTCGCTTCGTCGTAGTGCACGCTTGTAGTCCTCCATCATGTTCTTCGGGATACTAGCGGCAGGGTCGGCAACCTCTTCGACACTCTGCGTCTCCTTCAAATGACGAGCAAGTCGATCAGGCAACAAAATCTCCTCATCACCTTCCAACATCATATCCGCAGGTCGAGCAAAGTTGGCCGCCTCCCCACCGAGCGGGATCTCGTCTTCGTGCAATGCAAGCTTCTCATCTTCCTCGTCGTACTCTTCATCATCATCCCATTCACCAACAATGCCTCCACCGCCCTGCGAACTGACCAGAGCAGGTCCATACCACTCGATGGTATCAAACAGATCCACCGGGGCCAACGGGTTGCGCGGCAACCAGAGGAAATCGTCCATCTCTTGGTTGTAGAACGGATTGTTGTAACGCGCAGAGTTGTTGGGCGTATCATCCCAGCGCACAGGAGGATGAGGACGTACGAGCTCACGACCTTTGAGAGACTCGTCGTAATCGTCGTAGTACGAGCGCTGACTCGACTTGGCCCATCCGTGTTGCGTGTTGACGGTCGCCTGCTTGGCTGGCTCCCATGCATTCTGGTAGAGAGGGTCGGTGCTAGAGGTGCCTTCAGCAGCGTCGCGCGTATCAAACCCACAGGCAGGGCTGTGCGGCAGCTCCACGTCGGCAACAGTGGCGAGCTGACTTGGCTTTCTTCGAAGCGTTCCATAGTGACGGCTCGACCTGTTCCTCGAACGCCGGCTCGATTGACGCAGCAGATGTCCTTCCTCGTCGTGTTCAAGGAAAGGCGCATCGCCATCCTCGAAGCTCAGATCGTAGTCATCCTCGCTCGGCAGTGGAGCGTGAGCAGAAACGGCATCGAAAGCCGAGAGGAAAGGACGATCGTCGCTCCTCGTACTGCCACGACGGCGGTGAACGACCTGCTCGTCCTTGCTCTTGCGCACACTCGACTTGCCTCGTTGAAGAGCCGCAGATGGGTCGTTCGGTACCTCGCCGTCATCGTGCTGATGGTTGGCAGCAGATTCGTGCGAGTTTCGGAAAGAGTGAACGTGCAGGTGGCTCGTTGCCGGCAAACCAGAAATGGGACGGTCGCGACTCGGGCGTGGCGACTCTACGATATTGTTGATGCCTAGAGAGTTCTTGGCTGCATGTCGGTAATGGAAAGCATGTTTTGCGGTCTCCTTGACAATGTAGCGAGGCGTCCTTGCGATACCTTTGGCGCCCAAACCGACGGCGTTGGTGGGCGCTTTGCCCTTTGCGTGCGCAGTCGCCAGATAGCTCTGACCATCGAGACCGTTGGCATTGAAGGAATCATGCAGTCGCTGCCAGACGCGCTGGAAGGCCGAGTTGGTGGGCGGTGGGGGCACGACCGATGGGTATCGTCCAGCGGCAAGCGCATCCAGCGGACTACGGCTGTCGCTGCCCTCTTCGGCGGTGCTTGGTCCGAGATCGCTCCTCTGCATCTTTTGCCAGAGCGGACGAGAGTCGATACCGCAAAGCGCTTCAGCCTCTTCATCATCCAAAGCTCGACACTGCGACTTCCAAAGGCGCGTGGCGATGATCTTGGTGATGACAGTCAAGGGGATGAGGAGTGCCGACATGCCAATGTACACCGGCTTCTTTTTGAGCACGGAGAAGAAGATGAGCAATACAGCTTGCATCACAACGATCGCATCGAGGCTGTAGCGCAAGAGCCTGATGAAGTAGATGACACCCTCCATCTCGTTGAATCTGCGGTAGTAATGATAGGCAAAGTTCTTTTTGAAGATGACGAGGGCGAGCGAAAGGTAGACCAGAGCGAATGGAATGACGAGCGGATTGAGGAGCGCAAAGATGAAAACGATGGCCATGATGTTGATGTGCAAGGGCAGCCAGTAGTATCTGTTGAAGTTGCGTGGTAGCGTCTTGATGGCCCGCACTCGTGGTGTGGCTGCTTTCCTGGCACCCAAATGCTGCAGGAGCGCAATCATAAAACCCATGTGCTCGAAACCGGATTGCAACGCCAATTGAAGGATCAAGTACGAGACGAAGAAGGGAGCGGCTGAGGGGAAAGCATCGGAAACGGCGGTGAGAATTTGATCGGTATTGCTGACTTTTGTAAGGACGGTAACGATGACGGTGGAGCCGACGCTGAAGAAGATGACGACGTTGCAAATGACAAACTTCCAGTATCGGATGAGGCACATGTCGTACAGTGCACTGAAGGTGACGAAGCCCTGAGCACGCTTGCTGACCTGGAAGATGAGCTCGGGGACCGACATGGAGGCGAGCGAGACGAGCAAAGGTGGCAAGGTGATGGTGACGAAACCAGTGATCCTGGGATTGTCGTCGAAGAAAGTACCAAGACCGGGGATCGCTTTGAGTTTGTCGATGCTGAAGATACCAAGGACGATGGCGTTGATGATGATGACCCAAAAGATGGTGAAGCCCCAAGTGACGACACTGACACCAAAACCACGAACGACGTCGACGGTGAAAGAGGTCTTCATGAGGCGATCCCAATCAAGATCCTTGACCTCGGGAGCGAGACGCACTTTGACGACGATCTGGTCTTTGAGCTCACGCCATACCATTCGAGCCTGTCGAGGGTCGCGGAAGGTGACAAAGGCAGTGGAGGAGGGCTCGTAGCTGGTTGGAGGCCTCGAACGCATCTCTGTGACGAGCGCGGTGAGCAGGTTGAGTTTGGTAAGAAGGTAGTCGATGGTTGGAACGGTTTGACCGCGGAAGAGTGCCGAGAGCCTGGTAGCTGGTTGGAAAGGGTCAAGCAACTCTCGCGGGAGCTCGTTGAGCGCCTCCCAAACGGTCTCGCCCATCTCGTGCTCGTCGCGACCGTCATTGGACTCGATGGCTTGCGACTGCTTGGCGTGTAAACCGCGGTTGGTGGGCGAGAAGCGTGCTAGCCTGCGAGCGAGTTCTTCCTCCAATGCCTTGCCCGCTGTGTGTTGTGCCGAGCCGAACTTTTCGATATCAGGATCGAGTGCTTCCGAGGGCGTTACGGTGCCTGAGTTGGAGGCACTGGCAGCATGAGCGTGGTTGCCCTTTTTGCGCGAGAAAGTGCGACGAAGGGAGGCCGCGAAGCTTGTCAAGGGTGAAGAAGACGATCGTGAGTGGGCTTGGTTGCCGTGGTAGGATGCTTCTTTGGCCTTGTTGCGCTCTCTCTTACGCATCTTGAGGGTGCGACGACCTACGGTGACAAGCACTTCTTGCGCGAGCTTGACATGCGCGGCTTCAAGTTGTGTGAGCACCTCTTGGCGACGAGAGAGCATGGAGGCGAGCTCGTTCATCTTGCGCACGAGGACGACGGTTTGAATGGGGCTCTTCAAGTGGCGATCAGGGTGCAAGTCGGGTTGAGGACCGTTGGGACCATCGCTGTGGGCGGAGAAGACGGCAGGTGGTGTGCTACGCTGTTCGCCTGAAGCAGATCGATGGTCTGAATCGGAACCAGACGTGTTCTGAGCGTCAACGTCTGTGGTGTGGCGGTCAGCGCGGAAAGTGGAGACAGCGCCATGGTCGCTGTGATCGTCATTGAAGTGAGAGCCGTCGTCGTCGTCATCAGGTCGGAGGAACTCTTCAAAATATCGACGAATGCTGGCTTCGTCACGCATGGATCCTGGCAAGTTCATGACCATCAAAGTTCTCTGACGCCAGCCGTCGCTGTTATCGGACGAGATGCCGTGTGCTGCGGTGAGGTTTTGGTGAGCGTCTCGATGCAAGGGCGTTGTATTGGTAGTCGTGTTGTCAGGGGCATTAGTGCGAGCGTCTGCCTTTGCTTTGATGACTTTGTCTCGGGTCTTTTGAATCTGGGCCTTGCGTATCTTGAGCGAGCCTGTGCCAATCCACCAGAGTGCGGCTACCCAGGTGATGCTAAGATACCAGAGTAGCACGAGATGGACCCAGAGAAGAGACTGGCCCTTTTCGTTGGGGACAAGACAAGATTCTTTTTTAGCGCTGTGTTGATCGCTGTTTTGAGCGCTGTTTTGATCGCAACCAGGACGTGGAGTATTGACGAGAGAGGATATGGAGGAGCGGGCCATGTCAGTGGTGCTGATGCCACGACTGAAAGTAATATGGATGGAGAGGAGGATGGGCGCTGTGGTCAAGGTCTGGAGGAGAATCCACCAGAAACAGGCACGGAGGAAGCGGACGTAGACGACGGTGTCCATGCCGGTGTGATCGGCATACCATTCGTCGGTGAAGGAGATGGCGAGTTTCACCCAAGCGAAAGGCCATCGAGGTAGCATGGGAGAAGGAGTGGAAGCGTGAAAGACTCGTGAGAGGTAAAAGTGACCCATCTCCCAATCCTCGCAGGTATCCTTATCTCGAGCCTGTGCTGGATTGTCCTGGACGCCACCGGGGGGGTGTCGACGAGTAGCATCTTTGCGCCAAAACTTGGAGAAGCGTGTGCGTGGAAGACGGCGTAGCTGGCGAGTGGATTCGTAGGTGATGGCCGAGATGCTGGCGACAACAGCGAAGATGACGCAGGTGGAGACGAGGCCTTGAAAGGTCGAGTTGATGTTCCTACCCTGGTTCCTGCCCTCTATGTCCGCCATGTTGTTTGTCGGAGCTGCTCCGTGGGCAGCGCAGCGGTGGTTGGCCTAGTTGAAAGAATGGATGAGGGATGGTGGCGTCAAGACGTGGTGCTGAAACGTCAAAAGCTGAGCATGTTCGGCAGATTGCGGATGCGCCCTCGACGATATCGGACAAAGCGATAAAAGCTGACACACCAACGGCGATCGCGTGTGTGATGTTCGGAAGGATGCCGTCGGAGGAGCCACGATGATGATGGATCGAGTGTCGCAAGCGATCCGATCCGACTTTTGGAGCTGACCGTTCTGCGGGAATCAAGCAGAGATGTGATTGAGTGAAAGAAGGAAAGAAGCGAATGGTGACAGTATGGAGTGGAATGATGGCGAACGAGGTTGCAGGAAATGACAAACAATGTGAATCGTGCCGGATGCTGGTTCCAGATTTCATGCATGAGAGACATCACTCGAGCTGCGTCCAACACTCCTCTGTGCTCTCTCACCCACACACACAAAGGGGCCAAAAAGGAGGCAGCCAAGCACAGAAGCGCGTCAAGCAGCCTCAACTTTGGGTAAGAATTCCAGACCTCAGATTCTTAGCGGAGTGCTGCTGCTTGAGCGCGTAGAGTTGCATTTTACGAAACTCTGTTGTTCGCTGCAGGGCACGGCGACGCACGATCCAAGGCACAACTGGATCAACCAAGCGCAAACATAGACTCGCATGTAATTGTATGGTCTGCCTAAGCTGGTTTCATGTTCGGAAGCAGCAAGCCGATGCTCTCCAGACTAGTCACCAGCAATGTTCGACATCAGGTGATGGGGCATCTCGTTGGGTTGAAAAACACAAAGGGTCCAGTCCAACTGTGGTTCGTCAGGGGTACAGAGTCAGGCAGACTAAGAGCCGGTCAAGAGCAAAAACAAGGCTTCGGCGCGCGAAATCACGTTCGCTTGGCTTGGCTTGGCTTGCACGTCGCCGATCCTGAATACGTCGTTGTGCAGCCGCGAGTTTGTGAGTCGGACCTGAATCCAAATCGGAGAGTTCTCTAGGGAGTGAATCGGCTGATTTCGACCAACCCGATATAGCTAGATCGGCTAGTTCATTCCTGGACCCTTCCGTGTTATGGTTGCGTGCCTCGATTGCGCAGTCGTCTTGCAAAGGTGGGATTGCTCCTTTGCCTGCGGTAAACACAGTCGCGGTGGCAACGACAGGATGTCCCTATCAGACGATTACTCTCATCTTCAAACTTGTCAACCTCGAAGCAGGCTACAGTCAACGTATCGTCAAAAGCGAGTCTGCCGCAGTTTTGGCGTTTGGGCGAATCGCAGACGCCAAGCCCATCTAAGCCGTCGTGACCGAATTCAAGCAAGCACCAAATCGGCAGCTTTCCCGAACAGTGGGAACCAAACCCAAATTTCGATTTTTCTTTTTCTTTTTTCTCGAAACAAATCACATCGCAACGACGCAACACAGTCGTCTCTTGAGTATCACAACCAAGGAAGCAGCCTCGCCGACTGCGGCGACTCCGACGACAATACAAGAGTACCTTACTGTGGGAGGAGCTGATCCGACGGATGTGCCGAGAGTCACAGCGATGGTGGGAAACCAAAATGTAATTCCATTGTGTTGTGTTTAATCAAGTGCCGCCGATCCAGAGCAAATTTTTCAGGGTCCGAACTGACCGAAAAAAGGGTTGGCATGTGACGCAGCAGCACACTGAGGAAAAGCCACGGCACATCATTTTCACTGGATTGCGTGACGGTTGGTTTGGTTGCGCAACGTGTCATCTCCCTGACTACGCTAAGCGCAAAAGAGAGAGAGAGAGAGGGAAAAAAATGGCTTTAGGTCTTATCAATTGTTGGCGCTCTCACTTGCTTTCTCTCTTCTCACCACCACCATCTCGATTCATATCGACTCTTACTCGCTTTCGCGTTTTGCCCCTACTCTAAGGCGCAATCTTCGCTTGTCCTGATTCTTTCGTATCTCCAACAGATCGAAAGTCAGGCTCACTCATCCTCCTCCTCCTCCTCCCTACAGTCTCTCTCTTCTTCCCCCTCAAACAACTTTTTATTTTCTCTATCTCAACAACAACTCTGCTCCGACACAATGAGACCTCAAGCCATCTTGCCAGACGCCCTTTCTGCTGTGGGTGAGACGCCGCTCATTCAACTGAATCGGATCCCACAGACAGAAGGCATCAAGTGCAATGTCATGGTCAAGTGCGAATACTTCAACGCTGGCGGTAGCGTCAAGGACCGTATCGCTCGGCGCATGCTCCTCCAAGCCGAACAGGATGGCACCTTGATCCCCGGCAAGTCGGTCGTCATCGAACCCACCAGTGGTAACACCGGAATCGGTCTCGCCCTTGCCTGTGCCATTCGAGGCTACCGCTGCATCATCGTCCTTCCCGAGAAGATGTCGGCGGAAAAGGTCAACACTCTCCGTGCTCTCGGCGCTGAAGTCATTCGCACTCCCACAGAGGCTGCTCATGATGATCCTCGCTCCAACATTATGGTCGCCCGTCGTCTCGCCAAGTCCATGCCCGACGCCGTCATCCTCGACCAGTACAACAACCCCAACAACCCCACCGCTCACTGGGCTACCGCTGAAGAGATCATCGAGGCCATCAAGGCTGGTCCTGCTCCTCCTTCTTCTACCTCGCTCTTGCACGGCATGGGCAGTCTCTCGCTCACTGCAGACAAGGAGCCCATCGACTCCGCCTCGGCTCGTCCTCTCACTCCGGACTCGAACCGTGGTGCTGATGAGGTCAACGGCTCCACCCAAACCTACTCGGACAAGGTCGATGTTCTGATTGCTGGTGTCGGCACTGGCGGTACCATCAGCGGTGTTG
This sequence comes from Sporisorium iseilematis-ciliati, assembly GCA_001748505.1. NCBI lineage: Eukaryota > Fungi > Basidiomycota > Ustilaginomycetes > Ustilaginales > Ustilaginaceae > Sporisorium > Sporisorium iseilematis-ciliati. The sequence continues at coordinate 151,402 of MJEU01000029.1, read as the reverse complement.
CTTCTCGCCTCAAGCGCGCTGACCACAACCCCAACTGCTTTGTCCTCGGTGTGGACCCCATCGGCTCAGACCTTGCTCTGCCTGCTTCTCTCAACGCCCTTCCCGCAGGTTGCGATGGCTCGTACAAGGTCGAAGGCATCGGCTACGACTTTGACCCCAACACGCTCAACAAGAAGGTCATTGACGAGTGGTACAAGACCGAGGACGAGCACAGCTTCGTCTATGCTCGTCGTCTCATCAAGGACGAAGGTATCCTCGCCGGAGGCTCCTCGGGTGCCGCCGTCAATGCCGCTATCAACTGGCTCAAGCCCGGTGGTGCTGGCTGGGACAAGTTTGGTTCGCAAGCTGGTCTCAACGCCGTCATCATCTTGCCTGACAGCCTTCGAAACTACATCACCAAGCCATGGTTGGTTTCCGATGCCAAGCCTGAACGTCGTGAGGCCGAGATCGACTTTGACAATTTCCAGTAGAGAATCTCGTCCTCAAATCTGGTTCCGTTTTCCCCAAGTTCCGTGCCCCTTTCCCCCCAAAGCTCGTCCAACTCCTCTGAAGGCTGGTCGTGGTCGCTGCTGTCGCTTCACCCGCACAGCATCGCTACTTTCCTATCGCGAGTGCCCAAGCTCAACCCTTTTCCGCAACCACCACCACCACAACAACAACAACAACAACTCTAGGCGAACGTCTTGAATACCTGAACCGGGATGGGAGATGGAGTAACAGAGGGGGTCGGACCTCTGTTCTTGCAATACCCATGCGATGCTCTTTTCATCCCGGTTCGCCCTGTTTCCTCACATACCCTTGGCTTTCCCTTCCCTTTTTCCCCCCTTTTTTCCTTTCTTTTCTTTTATGGTTTGCCAAGTTCCCTTCCTTCCATCTTGTCTTCATCACCGCCCACTTTTCTACCACGCTGGTTGTCTTTGACGGTAACATCACTCTGCCTCCCTGACGGAGGCACGTGATGTTGTCTCTTGGTGCAGCCCGTCCGGGCTAGGCCTTTTTCGCTTTTTACTCTTCTCGTTGGCCTTTTCTGGATCCCCTTTTGTTGCCACTTTATCGACTCGGTATGCACGTCAACCCGTAATGTCTCGGCACTGCGTTGGTTTCGTTCACTTCCATCGTCGCTCTCTCGCATCCCTCTCTATGCTCTCGTCTATCTATCTATCTCTCTCGCATCAGTCATGGCTTTCAACACTGCATTCTGATTCGCATTTTTCTCTTTTGTCGTTCGCATCCTTGCATCATTCGCACACTCGCATCTGTACAACTCCGACATGTTGTAATACTATCAACCCCCACTGCCAGCTAATCGCATTCCCGCTCCTATTTCTTCAAAGTCGTGATTTGGATTGTGCAAGCCTTTGTATTGAGGTCACGAGAAACTCACATCCATGTTGAGAACAATGAAGAAATCGCAGCTGACAATGCATGGCTTTGCTTATCAAGGCCACTGTTATCGCGGCTAAGCGCGTCGGCGTCAAGCGCGGCTAATTTTTCCCTTTGACTTATCGCTCGCTACCTGTACGGCATTGGCTAAAGCTCGCACTGTAGACTCAATCGCAGCACTTTGTCAGGGGATGGATCGATGACCGGTCCACCGTGTTGCGAGGGTGTATCGGCTTGGTCACCGAGCTCTTGCTCAATATCAACTTCATTTCAAAGCTCGAAATCGCGAGACGAGATTGGATTCTGAAGACGACAAGCCAGACGGAGATTCGTCTAGACCTTACCATCCTGTATGCGCATTCTCATCCGCTCTCTAGACATTCCAGACTTGGCAATGGAAGTCAAGAGCAAGTGGAAGCAAAATCAAACCATGACTTGCACTGCACGCCGTTATCTGTGATTCCAGAATTCGCTCATCGTCAAGGTCGAGCCTCGGCTAATCTCGACGTCGTCAAGCGATCAATTAGCGCGGCTATCCTCCTGCACCAGACACATGGCATTATCTTTCCCAACTCCTTCCATTCCCCACAGAAACACGCTTGTCCGCCACTCGCCACTGTGCCGCATGATGCACGCTCGCCTCCTCTTCCCTCCTTCCAGAACCAGTGACCATGCTTATCTCGCAGTGCGGTTTGCTGAACCTCGTCGACCTCGTTCCTCTCATCTTGATGAGTACATATATCACCTCAAGTTTGTCCTGGCTCACGTCCCTCACAAACCTTGTCTCGTCTCATCTCGTTTCATTAGCATCTCATCTCGTCGTCCCCACACCGGAGCTTGTTCCAACACAAGCTTCCATCTCGCTCCTGTTTCGCCCTTTCACCATTGTCCATTTCAACGGCCACCTTCCATTTCATTTCCGCCCTTCTTCGTGGCCGTTTGCATCACACGACTGAGCTCTGCGCAAGGAGGTCTCGGCCATCTTCCCTTTCTAGTCGCAGTGAAGCGACCTCGGAAATCTCTTCTCTCCCTGCAATCCAACACCGACCGCCACCACCTTTTGGTTTAAAAGCCAACATGGAAGAAAAGCAAGACAAATCCTACGATGATTCGTCCAAACCTACCAGCACAGTCTTGGACTATCAGCATCCTACCATGGCGGATTCAAATAAACACACGCCAGTGGTTCCACGAAAGCATTTCAGCACTTTCGCCCTGATCGGTCTCTCCTTTGCTATCCTCAACTCGTGGAGCGCTGCAATTTCAGCCATCAACCTCGCTCTCGGAGCAGGTGGACCCGTCGGCGTCGTTTGGGGCGTGCTCGTCGGAACCATTTTTGCCACTACCATTGCCGTATCGCTAGCCGAGCTCTGCCACATCTTTCCTTCGGTTGGCGGACAGTACCACTGGGCCTATGCTATGACTCCAAAGGCGTATCGTGCTCCCGTAGCCTACTTTGCTGGCTGGATGGGGACCGTCGGTTGGCTCGGGATCGCTTCAAGTGCGCCTCTCTACGCCGGATCGTCTATCATGGGTGTCATTTCCATCTACAAGCCCGACTTTGATCCTGCAGTTTGGAAGCTTTTCCTCATCTACATGGGTATCACCCTCTACTGTGCAATCGTCAACATCTGGGGAGTACGCATTCTCAACAAGATGAACCAAGCAGCTCTGCTGTGGTCGATGTTCGGCGCTGTGATCGTCTTTGTCGTTTGCATCGCTGTCCCGGCTACGCATGGTCATGGATCGTCGGCAAGCTTTATCTTTACCGATTTCGTCAACATCACCGGCTGGCCGGACGGGGTTGCGTGGATGATCGGTCTGATTCAAGCTCAGTACTGTCTTGTGGGTGCAGACGGAGCATCGCATGTGATCGACGAGATTGATCGACCGCATATCAATGCTCCAAAAGCGATGGTGCTGGCGTGCTTGATCGGTGGGAGTTCGGCGTTTTTGGTTTTGATTGCGGTGCTGGCGGGCATCAGTGATATGGAGAGTGTGATCAGTGCGGGAGCGGCGGGAATCGTGGAAGCTTTTCTGCAGGCGACGAGGAGTAAAGCTGCGACGCTTTGTTTGAATATGATTCTGTTTGGGACGATTGCGTTCACTGGTCCTGCACTGTTGATCACGACGAGTAGGATGGTGCAGGCGTATGCGAACGATGGGTGTCTGCCCTTCAGGAAGAAGTTGGGGTCTATTTCGCCGACATTGGAAGTGCCGGTCTATGGGGTGTTGTTCTGCTGCACTTGCTATGCGTTGTTTGGGGTGATTCTGTTTGGATCGGTGCTTGCGGTTCAGGCAATTGTTAGTGCGGGTGTTGTGTTGTTGCAGCTCTCGTATTTGGCGCCGATTAGCGGGATGCTTTTCGGTGGTAGGAAACGGATCTTTGGCGCCGGTTGTGGCAAGGGAGGAGAGGAAGAGGAGGAGGATGACGAAATCCCAATTCCTTCCGACATCAAGTATACGCTCGGCCCCATCTGGGGGCCGATCATCAACACTGCTGCTCTGGCGTACATCCTCCTCACGACGGTGTTGTTCTTGCTGCCGAGTTATATACCTGTCACATCACCATCGTTGATGAATTACTCGGTGGTGGTGGTGGGCACGACGTTGGTATTGGCGACGGCCAATTGGTTTGCGTTTGCCAGGAGGGGGTATAGCGGGCCACAGCGGTTCAGGGAGGTGTTGGAACGGGCGCATTTGGAAAGAGCGGAGTGAGGAGTGTCAAAGTAGAAATGCGAATCGTACCTTCTTCACACGGGACACTCGACTTTGCTTGTTTGCTTGTGGTTCAGTGGACTTGGATGTGAATAATGTATGTCGAGAGAATGTGAAGAGGAGCTTGTTGTGAAGGGGGTGGGTGTGTTGTGAGAGACAGAGACAGCTCAAGAGAGGGCCAATGCTTTTGTCAGCCCCAGGTCACAAAAGAGTCGATTGATCAAGCATGGCTGTTCTCAACCTGATCTTCGCTTCGACATGGGCTTTGCTTCGACACCTTTTGAGAGCGTTCACATTGGCCTTTCTTTTCAAGACAGCAAGGGACACTCGCACTGCAAAGCTCGCTGCTCACAACCAGCAACTGCATCAAGCGGGACTGAGATTTGCTTTTTGAGGTGCTACAAACGACTCTGCACTCTTCCATCACTTGTCGACATCCAACACGATCCTACCAGCGATCTTGCCATTGATCATATCATCAAACACACCTGCCAGATCGCTCAAGCCCTTCAGGATGAAATGCACCTTGACCTTGCCCCTGGAAGCGATCTCGAGTGCCTCGTGTGCGTCTTGGCGGTTTCCCACTGCAGACCCGACGATCTTGTGCGTCATCAGCACTGTTTTGAAGATGGACACGGGCAAGATGGAGTTGGGCATCCCGACGATGACCAGCGTTCCTCGGGGACGAATGTAGTCGAGAGCCAGCTCGTAAGCTGCAGAGCTGGCGGCGGCTACCACGGCTGCGTGGGCGCCGATGCCGCCTGTGACTTCTTTGATGGTGGTCGCGACGTCGGAGGTCGTTTTGAAGTCGACGCTGTTGAAAGTGTAAGAGTAGAGGTGGACATGATAAGCGTTTATGGTCTGAGAAACAAGCAATTGGGGGGAAAAGACTTACAAGACTTCGCAGCCCAGCTCGAGACTCATCTTCTTCTTATCCTCTCCCGTGTCGATACCGATAACACGCAGTCCAGCGTTTTGAGCGTACTGAACACCCAGATGTCCCAGACCACCACCAGATCCAGGAATGACGACCCAGTTGCCAGGTTGAAGATGCGCCTCCTTGAGCGCTCGGTAGATAGTTACGCCAGCACAGAGAATCGAAGCTGCTTGGTCGAGAGCAAGCGTATCGGGGATCTTGGTGAGGTAGCGTGCCGTGTGTCGCACGTACTGTTGGAACGTTCCGTCGACCGCATCTGTTATAGCAAGCGCGACGTATATCAAGGGTTCAGTATCACTGTATCTCGAGTGAAGGGGAGTGGATTTCGAGGTGTGTGTAGCCCGCACAAACTTACATCCGCTAGGCTTGTACTGAGCGCAGTTGATCTCGTGGGACAATCGACAGTATTCGCAGTTGAGGCAGGCATCAGCGATCCACTTGATGCCAACTCGGTCGCCGATTTGAACGTACTCGTCTGCGCCCGAACCGAGCGCAACGACGATGCCTGCTCCTTCATGACCACCAATCAGAGGAAGTTTGGGAGGTGCAGGCCAGTCGCCCAGGAGTGCGTGGAGATCGGAGTGGCATACGCCCGTGTACAGAACCTAGACAAACACAGCAGCGAGCGGCAAGTGGGATGGTGTCAGTCTCTGACCTTAACAGGTTATGTGTGGGTTGCAGCCGCGTTGCTTACCCTAACAAGCACCTCTCCGGGGTTGAGCTCAGACTGCTTGACATTGTCGAGTTCTTTGATCGAGATCTTTTCCGGTCCGCCATTCTCGTAGAAGATGGCCACGCGGTTCTTGGGCGCCACCTCCAGTTGGGTCTCTCGAGGGTCTTGCACCATCTTGCGGGTACGGTCCGGCTGAAACGTTGTAATCAGGATTGAGAGGCTGGTCGGATGAGTAAATGTGGGGAAGGAAGGCTGCAGAACGGATTTTGAGAACAAAAGCTGGCAAGTGGGGGGGATGAGGGATCCTTCTGACCTTGGGGAACGGGGAAGCTATAACTTATATACGCTGTCTGGCACGCATACCAGGGTCAGACTAGAATTGCAGCGCAGTGTCGAGCGACATTAGCCATGCCTAGAGTTCATTTAGCGAACTCATGGGACGACATCACTGAATAAGTGATAAGATCCGTGCGCAGGGAAAACTTGGTGGTACCCTTTCCGCGCCAAAGCGTTGGTTCGGTACGACGTACATATGCAGTTCCCCCACCCTGCATCATCATGCACTGCGCAGAATTAGACTCGGCTGTCAATCGAGCTCGGCGGTGTTTCAAAAAGTGCGTGGAAGCGACCCTGATTCTGGTGGAGAGCGTCGTAAAAGAGCAATCCCGGTCATACGGTCACTTGTTCGCGCAACTTGTCTGCGCACATGTGACACGATGAAGCCGGAGCTCGACTACCGAGCGTCCTCGCACTGCGCAGGCCTCTTCATATATCATGGCCACACGGCCACGGCCGTTGCACATGACGAGATCCGTGTCGCATGTAGAGATGAAACGGGGACACAGCGTCCACATGATTGCGTCTAATGGTTGTGTGCCTGAAAAGCACGTGGAGTGCCTCACTGCCAGAAGCATAAGGCTCCTATTACTCTCTACTGTAAGCTCCATATCATTGCTCGCCCGCACGAACCGTATCTGCTTTCCTCTTGGGGTCATGAGAGATCTCGACTTTGGTCTCGGCATCTTTAGTGTCGCTCTTCCAGTCACGAGACTGGGTACTCGGCGAGAGAGAGTCGCGATTGTTCACACCCTGATTGGAGCGCCACTTCGACCTCGGCGCCTACACATGCCTGGTTCGAAATGCATAGCCGCTTCTAAGCCCTCCAGCATGGTACCCTTAGGACAGTACCTGATGCCCTGTCCTTCAAGAGTCACCAGTGACTGCATTTGAGACGCATCAGCCACACCATGCGTGTCCGAACAACACATGTACGTCTTCAGCAGCTCGGCGCCTGCTGCCAAACGACCTGTGCCTTTCGATCTCGATCAAGAGACACGGAATGTGAATCAGGCTCACGACCTTGAAGCCACTTGTAGGAGAACGAAACAGCGATGTGGTCCGAAATGACAATTGCTCTCTTCCTGCGAATTCTGCGCTGAAACCGATTGAATTTTCACATGATATGACATTTCAGGCGAGCCTTCAATTTGATCAAACCGTGCCTGAAACAGCAAAAATGTGAAATTGGCCTCAAATGGGCAAGTTTTGCGCCGAAAAATTCTCTTGCGCGTTTCGCCTTCACAAGATGCTTGTTCGGGGTTGAATGACTCTGTCCGACGTTCTCATCACGCTCCAGAACCACCTCTGAGGTAATTATACACACACACACCTTTGGTCAACGGTCAAAGTGATCATTTGATGGCTTTCTGGTGCCAACATTTTGTGGCAGATTTACTTGATGATGCGGACTCAGCAGTAAATCAGCAACAATGATGAAATTTAGCTTCTGAAGCGCGCTTTTCGTCCAAGTTTGTCTTCTCAGGATGGTAATTTGCATGTAAATCGCGAACAATTGGGCTGTTTACCGTTTTTTGTTGAGCGGCGCAGACAAGCCCAATCTTCTTCTGAGTCGCTCGATTTTTTTTGGAGGGATTACGCTTTGTACCGCTCGGGTCAATCTAAAGTTCATGATTGTGTAATTTGTCGCCTCGACGGCGCTCATTTATTAAAGAAGCAAAATCAAAACGTGTTCGTAATGATAATCAGCGATTTCGTATTGTTTGTGGGGCGCTCCTAACAACAAGCTGCTAACCGACCGCCAAAGTTGGTACCTTTTCTGGAATTTTTGGGCCTGCATCGCTCCACCAATGCTGATCCGTTCATGGGCCAGATGTGTCGTGCGTGGAGCTCACCGTCCCGCAGCCTGGTTGATCATGGTTCCTCCTCAAAGCTTGACGGCTACACCTCTAGGCACAGATCTAGCTGAGGTGGTTACTCATATGGAGATCCGGGCACAGACAATTCATGCAAGCAGCTTGGGGATGGGGCGACAGAAGCAAGAGATGCAGCCAAGGTGGACATGGCAGTTTGACTTGCCGTTCATTCGACGGAGAGTAAGAATCTCTGAAGAGCAGTACAGCATTACACCACAAACTCATCCGCGATGGCCGCGAGAATGGGCGAGCCACTGCCATCTTGACTTGAGACCTGAACGATGAAGCTTAACCAGCGACGAGTCTTTACAGGATGCGATTGAAATCGTCGGAGTTATGGCCAGCCGTGGACGCACGGAACTCAAGCAATGCACGTCAGGTTGCCGCGAATCCGTGTGTCTGCTGTCAGAAGGACTTGTGCTGTGCGACATGATGCCAAACTCGTTCCACGTATTGTCCGGGAGCAGGAAGAGGTTTGATGGTGATCTCAGCGTTCAGGGTCCACTCATGGCGATTCTCTAAGCATAAGTTGAGTATAAAGAAACTGAGACAGACAGAGAGCGCCAAAGTGACTGAGGAAGCTGAGTCGAGAATATCCAATCTGCCATTTTGCGCGCTTCAGAATTTGTCAAGAGAAACGCACAGATCACTCAGCCAAATCACTCTCTTTCTTGCTCTTCCTCCTCCACCACCATCACCACCACCTCGCCAGCCGCTACTCCAGACTGGCCAAGTTCGTGACCATGCTTTACGTCGCGGAGGCATACGAGGCTTCGGTCGTCGTTCAGACGTTGGTCTTGCCTTCGTTCCTGCCCACGGGACCATGTTTAGCCCTGGTAAAGCAGTCCACGATCGAATTCCTGAATCTGGCTCCTGCATACAGCCAGGGAAACTCGACCGCAGCTGGACTACTCGAGCCCATTCAGACAGTCACGATCCACGGCCGTATCGTAGGCGCCCAAGCAATCAGAGATCCGAGATCGACCGGCGACACATCACGCCAAACGCTCCTCGTTCTCACCGATCATTATCAGCCCAGGCTCATCAGTCTGGCTCCATCGATTAACCCCACAACTGGCGAACTCATCATCGAAACAGCCGCTACCTTGGCCCTCGACGAAGTTGCTCGCTCTCCTGCAGAATCCGCCTTGGGTGTATGGGCCGAACCTTCCTCGTCGACTACGCCCTCGTTGGGACAGAGAATCGCACTCAGCCATGTCTACAAAGGTGTGGCTCGCGTCGTCCCCCTTCTTACCTCTGCTGGTTCATCTGCATCGAAAGCTAGCGATGACGATGATGAAACAATGCAAGACGTATCCGCCTCGAATGCACCTCTGCAAGGCATCAACTTCTCGCAGTCTTTCGGCGTGCGACTACCCCACCCTACGCTACTCTCTTGCGCTGTGCTCAGCCCGATCTCTTCGGCCGCTGTGCCTGTTGTTGCGCTACTCTCTCTGTCCAGCGTGCCGTCCAAGGTCCCTGGCTTGGGCGAGCAGTGCCAACCCGTTCTCTCATTCCACTCGGTCAATGTCGATAACCAGGATCTCTCTCCCATGCCTTGGGGTCCACCTCGCAAAGCTCCTCGCGGCAGCAGCACGCACGAAGACGACGACAAGCGCTTCGATCCTCAATCGTCATCGGCCGCCACTCAGAACAGCCGCGACATGAAGCCTGCCCAGAAGGACGACAAAGCATCTACTCGCAAGAAGCACGGTCCTGCCGCTATGGGCGCTAAATCATCGATTCAAGACCTTCGAAAACGGGAACAAGATTGGGCAAAGTCGGATCTTGCTCACTGTCACGTTCCTCTGCCATACTCCGATGCTCTCGGTGCTCACTTGATCCATGCTCTGCCCGCCTCTGTTGGTGGCGGTGTACTCGTCTTTTCGGAGAACAGCATTCTCTACATCCCCCCACCTGTCAATCCTTCGACCTTGCCCTCAACAGCAGAGACCGATGACACTCAATCTGGAGCTGCCTCCTCAGAAACATCCGACACCAAAGGCAAGAGACGCAAAGCGAGCGAGGGCAGCGCCGTCCAAACCAGAAGGCGCTCTTCCGCCGCCAACACTCAGCCACAGACCTCGCCCGTCGCCACTTCGACCGCCTCCACTCCCTCCAATGAGAATGGCAAACGCAGGCGCTCTTCCGTCAATGTCGCCTCGACCAGCGCAGGTTCGCCTTCCAAAGCCTCATCTACATCTCAATCCCGCCCCAGGCTCCTCCGCGTCGGTCTCCCGCATCCAGTCCAAGTCGTTTCGGTCGCAGATATGAGCAACACGGATCGCTCGTCGAGCCCAGACTCGAGCATCTTTTCTGTCCTCTTTGCATGCAGTTCCGGTGCCCTCAATGTGCTGCGACTCACTATGCCAGCAAGCTCTCTCGACGCACCCTCTCTTCCTCCTCAGCCCAAGTCGATGAGGGTCGAGACGCTTGGACTGACTTCTCAGCCTGCTGGACCGCAAGCACTCTCGTACCTCGGCGAAGGTCTCGTATGTATCGGAAGCGCCACGGGCGATAGCTGCCTTTACAAGATCCTCGAACAGGACGCCTCGGAGAACGTCTCTTCTTCTGCTGACGGACAGCTTCTGACACCGCCTTCCTCGCCCACTCAATCACGAAGGAGAAGATCTTCGCAGGCCGTCGTTGCAACTCTTGACAGTGTCGAACTCCCCACGGGCGGATCGCTGGCTCCCGTCGAGACGTGGCAAAACCTGGGTCCCATTCTCGACTTTTTGGTCGACGATGGCGCAGGCGGCGACCCCACCTCTTCATCTGGTGCGCAGGCAAGAATCGTCGCCTGCAGTGGTGGTGGACCGTCTGGCAGCATCCGCGAGGCTCGCAGCGGCGCTTCGGTCCAGGACGTTTCGTCTTTGTCCATCCCCAACGCGCAGCAGATCTGGCCCATCCACGCTGGGGATGAGTCGTCCAAGCACTCGGTGGGTCTGCTCGTCGGCTTTGCCACCTCGACTGCTTACTTGCACTTTGATTCCAATGGAGAGCTCGCCGATGCCAGCGATCGACTCGCTGCGACTGGCTCAGACCTGTCCCTCCCGACTCTGGCAGCTTCCACTATCTGGAGCCTGGATCGCAGTCCGCAGCTGCTTCGCATCGCTCGTACCGAAGCATCGCTCGTCAGCCTCAAAGACGACAGCATGTCTCTTCTGTATCAGTGGACGCCTCCCAAGGGCCTCGAAGTGACGACTGCTAGTGCCAACACGACAGGCCAAGTGATCCTTGCGCTGAGCGACAAGACGTTGCTGCAACTCTCCGTCGAAGATGGTGCGCTCGTCGAGAAGAGCAAGGTGCAGCTCGAGCACGAAGTTTCGTGTGTGGACATCACCCCTCTGGCAGCAGGTAAGCCAGCACAGTTTATCGCCTGCGGATTCTGGCAGACCAGAACGGTACAGATCTTCTCGCTACCAGAGCTTGCTGCTGTCGGCCAGTCCTCTGTGGTGCAACAGCGCTTCTCTGCCGTGCCGCGATCCATTCTTTTGCATCGATTCGCAAGCAAGCAGGGCGCTGGACAGTCCAGAGCCTCGTTGAGCAACCGAGACGCTTTCACCCCACATCTGCTCATTGGTCTCGGAGACGGCACTCTTGTCTCGTACAGCTTAAGTCTGCCTACAGACGACAGCTTCAGCAAAACCGTTGGTCTTTCTGATGCCAAGACGGTCTCCTTCGGCACGCAGGCGCTCAAACTCGATGCAATGGAGACCTCGGCGGGTGCTCGTGTCGTCGCTGTCTCTGGCGCTCGTCCAACCCTTGTGTACGCCGACTCGAAGCGCTTCTCGTACAATGCGCTCAAGTACAAGGATCAGCGCAGCGTTGCCACCTTGTACGCCGGCCCTGAGCAAGTCTATGCCGCGTTTGCCTTGTCGGACTCAATCCAGCTGGCGTCGATCGGCGCGCTGAGGCAGCGTGACATCCGCACCTTCCCGCTCGGCCTGAACCAACCTGTCGCTCTCGCTCAGTGGGCCGACCGGGGGATCTTCGCCATCTGCACATGGGCGTTCCTGCCACGTGGCAAGGCCTCCAAGCCGGACGGTCCACGAGGCGTCGTGCGTATTCTCGACCAGACGACGTTCGAGACCTTGGACGAGATCCGTCTGGAACCGGACGAGCGACCCGGCTGCATCACCTTGCTGAAAGCGCAAGGTCACGAAATGCTCGTTGTTGGAACCGGCTTCGTCTCGGACCAATCGAGCGAGACCACGCAAGGTCGTCTGGTCGGTTTCGACGTTTCCACCGGCTCGTCACGCACCAAGCAAGAGCGCGGAAGGCTTCGCCAGCTCTTTGAGCATGGCGAGCCGGGCAATGTGTACGCGGTAGAGTCGATCAACAACCGCCTCGCCGCTGCCGTCAATTGCGAGGTCAAGATCTACAGTGTTGTCGATCCTCGTCCGGGCGATGTCCCGGCACCTCGCATTCGGGTACGACAGAGGGGCAGCTGGGCGAGCTCGTTTGTCGCTTGCAATCTTTCGGTCATCGAACCAGACCGACTCGTGGTGGGTGATGCCCTTCGATCGATGAACGTGCTCTACGTGCATCCGTTCACAGCCAGGCTCACCGAAATCGCTCGGGACTGCGATCCTTTCTGGACAACCGCAACGGACTTGCTCGACGACGAGAGCCAGACGTACATTGGAGCCGACGTCAGCTTCAATTTGTACACGACGCAAAGGGTGCCACTGAGCGAAGAAACCAAGACGCGGATCCGACGCGCAAGAGAGCGCGAGTCGGAGCGTTCCATGCAGACTATCGACCCGCGTACGGTTCGGGATCCAGACATTGTCGACAAGTTTGAGCATGCGATGCAGCGCAAGGCTGTTTGGCACTATGGTGACACGATCAACAGGTTCTGCAGGAGTAAGTTCGAGATCCGCATCACATACCGCTACTATCGCATCACACAGACACTCATACTGACACAAAGCTTTTGCATCTCACTGGTACCATTCACGATTTGCAGGATCGCTCGTTCCTGATCCGGGCCCGAACGCAGCGGTGCGCCCCAAAATCCTATTCTGCACAGCTGGAGGCTCGATCGGTGTGATCGCTCACGTCCGAGATGAGGAAGCTCACCTGCTGGCCAAGGTGGAACGCAACATCCTTTCGCTCATCCAATCGCCCTCAGCTGCAGCTGCGGTGGGTGTCGTCGGCAACATTGCTCACTCGGACTGGCGCACTCTGCGGACGGATCATCGAGTTCAGGCTCCCGCGGGATTCTTGGATGCCAACATCTTGCAGATGTTTGTCGATGGCAGACTGGACCGCCAGCAGAGGGACAAGGTGCTAGCTGGACCCAATTCTGAAGCGGAAGCGCTCGACGTTGAAAGGGAGGTGGTGGAGCAGCTGATCGAGACGCTCAGTCAGGTGTGTTGATGTCGTGACACCACGCCTCACATTTGTTTGCATGCAATCGCACGAGTTTTCTTTCAAACTTTGTCACGGACAGCTTTTTTGAGTGTGTGTGTGCGAACGTCGGATCGACTGCAGTCATGATGTGAGTCTATTGGATCATTGCCTGATGTCGAGTGCAAATCCAACCTACAAAACAGCAGCAGGAGTGACGTAAACCCTCCCCAAACCATCCAGCACGACATCGACCTGCCCCGCCGACGCCGACTGATATTTCAGCTGTAGCGGCGGAATGGTATGATATCCGGGCGACAAGCACCTGAAGCTCATCGCTATCTTTCTACTCTGAGCGGGTAAGAGCGGAGCATCGATTGTCAGATGATCTTGGATCGGGATAAGGCCGTTGAGCAACTCAGCTTGCGAGTTGAGCACGGATGATCTGAGACGGGCTGAGTCGGCGTCGATCAGTCTGGTTCTGGTGAGGTCTGTGGATGTGTCGATGGAGTCTCTGTTTGCCGACTGGGCTGTGTCGAGTTGGGTGATTGGAGCCCATGACAGGGAGATGTCTGAGATGGCATCTGCGTAATCTGCGACGGTGGAGCTAGACTTGTAGAGGATGGTGAGATCGACCAGCACCGTATCGCCAGTTTGGAACCTTGCAGCTCTCTCGTCTACGGTCGAAGGCGGAATCGAGGTCGGATGAAGTGTTTTAGATCCGGTCGAAACGGAGACTCTTGCGACCCCGTCGTCGCCCAAGCCGGATTCGAGCTTGACGTCTCCGCCTCCGCCTGCATCGGTGCTGGCGCCAGCACGTCGAAGCGCCGATAGCACCACCAATCCTCCGCCAGCAACCTCTCTCAATGCGCTCGAATTCGACATCCACGGCTTGATCTGTACCGCCGCAGCATGGTCTGATGCTCCGACTTGTGTCGTGGATAGGCGATTGGCAGCCCTGGCTTTTGCTTTTTCCAAGAAGCTCGTCGGAGGCTGTACATCCAGGCTCGATGCATCAGGCAGACGCTGAACAGCAAACGTAGCAGTGGCAGTAGAAAAGTGTCTTGCAGAGCTGGTACGCAAAGGCGGCGGAAAGCCCATGCCCAATTGCCCTGGTCTAGGTGTACGCAAATCCTCTGTGTAGCCGCTTCTTTGCGGTGCAGCTTGTGTGTAGCTCAATCGATCGCCACCGTAAGCTGCTGATCGCAACGACGATGCCGAGTACTGCGCGTTCCCCGCCACAGGACCTCCTGTTGGCTGGTCCACTCGACCCATCGAAGCACCACCGGCAATAATTTGCTTCTTGGCAGCATCCGCCACAACGGGCGTCAGATCAAGAGCGCAATTCCACTGAGAATCGAAATCAGCCATTTGCTCTTGCTCGCCTTGAGGTCGACCCGAGACGGTGATCGTCACGTTCCTTGCACCAGCTTCGCGCTGGCCCAGCATGGTCGATTGACCGTGCAGCGCGTGGTCCGCTTCGACAGACACGTAAAAGAGCATGTTGTGCTGGCTGCCGCGCGTAAGCTGGATTGGCAGCACCGAAGTCATTGGCTGCAAAGGTTTGGCAACGACCGTATGCGAGTCGTGTTGATCCGCCTGAACGCTGTCGATCTTGATTTGAATGTCGTTGACGGTGAAAACCGAGTCGGATTCGAAAGGATTCTCGAGCTCGACGCTGAGAACGAGGCGGGTGCTGTCAAGCTCGGCCGTTGGCTGGTGCGATGTCTGACGGCGGTGGATGTAGGGATCGTGCTGGGTAATGAGCGTTCGCATGCGTACGTTGAGGCCTGTCTTGAGGGGCAAAATCTGTCTTGTGCTCCGTTTGTAGACCTGTAATCCATGTGACTGCTGAACTGACTCGGATTGAGAGCTCGTATTCGTCCCCTGCGAGGACGAGGATTGTGCCAGGCCAGAGCTGGAGGCGGACGCTGAGGAGAGACCAGCAAGGTCGCCGTTACTGTCTGGCTTGAGCATCGACTTGTTCAGGGCTGCCTCGCCGGAATAGGCATCGCTCCTACGTTTCTGAATCGCGTCAAGAGCAGCAGCACCCGAGCGGGGAGTGTGAACGGTGTTGTTGCCCCCAATAACATCCTTTGAGAGATGCGCGAGATAGGATCCGAGACCGTTAGGACCATCAAGACCAAGCGCGGAGGAAGCTTTGGCTCGAGCTTGACTTTGTAGGGGAGACTCGTCAGGGTACACGGGGCCTTCATGCAAAGGTGCGAGGAGCGAGTGTGCGAAGCCAGACCGAATGAAAGCATGTGGAGACGAAGCTGGAATCAAGTGGTCCAGCAGTGCGGGATCTAGACGCAGCGTGAGTGCCGCAGTGATGGACAGAAGCGGCGGAAAGGGTGTAGCAATAAAGTTGATGGGCACGCGGCAGTGCCAATGAACGCTCCAGTGCTGTCCGTCGTGCGTGAGATAGGCATCGTGAGAGGATCTTGTAGGGGTAGACGCCAGAGGATCTGGAGTATCTTTGAGTGTACGGTGAGGTTTAGGTGGCTGATTGCCGGCCCAGGCGTTGGAGAAGGCACGGACGGCAGCATGCTGTGCTTGAGCAGGGTCGGCATGAGGATGGTGCGAGGGCAAAAGCTGCAAGTGTTGAAATTGGTGTTGGATAGTGGAGAGCGGCTCGTAAGGGTTTGTCGACTTTGTCGAGTGTGTCGAGGATGATGTTTGGTCTGGGACGTAATCTGTGAGAAGGTTGACGTGGATGCAGGCGAGGAGGGCGGTGAGGTGAGGTGGAACGCTGCTGTTTCCGAAAGATGTGGATGCTGACAGTGAGAGCAGTGGAAGCGTCACTGATGGGAGAGCTGATTGTGTTGATGATGAAGCGATCGAAAGCAGCGAGTCTGAGGGCAGGGTTAAGATGGCTTCCACATTGAGCACTTCGTCGAAGAACGCGACCGATCTTGACGTGGAGGGTGTGGACGATGGTACGTTGAGCGAGAGGCGAGCCTTGGAGAAGAGGTCAGCCAAAGTGGCTGCCGCCGAAGAAGGCATTGCATCCAGCGAAGGGGGTGACAAAGCGTTTGAGGATGGTGGTGGAGAGAAGGACGAGAAGGAAGAAGGCCAAACTTGCTCAAGAAAGTGGTCCGAGCGTGCTTTTCTGGAGCTAAATTGTTAGGTTTCGACGTCGCTCAGGAACAAATTCAGCCAGAATTTAGCGTTTGACAAGCCACGGCGGTGACTTTAGAGAAAAAGAGAGTTGAACGGCAATTTACCCGACAGAGCCGACGAAGTGAAAGGCTGAACTAACTTATGCATGCACCGACGAGTCATTTCTCAGCCAGTGAGAGACAAGAAGGATGTTCCGACTCGTGTGTCAATGTTGCTTTCCTTTTGATTTCCCACAATCACTCCTCTATCGGATCACTTCCGGTGTCGTTTGACTCAACCATCCATCGACCAATGAACATGTCGACATCGTCATCATCAAACAACGGCCGAATTGCCACAAACCCATCAGCTTCCATCGATTGGGATAAGCTCGGGTTCAAGGAACGCGACGTCAACGGTCTCGTCCGTGTCACTTACAAGGATGGCAAGTGGGGCGCACTCGAAATCTCCAAGGACCACCATCTCAATGTGCACGCTGCTGCTCCCTGTCTCAACTATGGTCAGCAGGCTTTCGAAGGTATCAAGGCTTTCCGAACGGCGACTGGCTCGGTTCGAGTGTTCAGACCTCAGGAGAACTGGCATCGTATGAACCTCAGTGCTCGAATGGCTTCCATGCCCGAACTGCCTGAAGAGCTTTTCTTGCAAGCCATCAAGGTGGCTGTCGCACTCAACCTCGAATTCGTTCCACCTTACAAGAAGAATGCATCGGGTGGTGCTCTCTACATCCGTCCTCTGCTCATCGCTACGGGTCCTATGCTGATGCTCGGCAGCCCTGACGAGTTTACGTTTTTGGTCTGGGTCACTCCGGTCGGATCTCTGTACGGTAGTGGTGCCGACATTCCAGCGGTGGATGGCTTTGTGCTCGACACTTTCGACCGAACAGCTCCCAAGGGTACAGGTCACACGAAGCTCGGCGGCAACTACGCTCCCGTCTTTGGTCCCACTGCTGCGGCCAAGAAGCAGGGTTACCCCATCACGCTTCATCTGGATTCGGCAACTCATACCTACGTGGATGAATTCTCGACGTCGAATGCACTCGCTGTCGAGAAGCAGGGTGACGAGACCACGCTCGTTGTTCCCGATAGCACCTCGATCCTTCGTTCGGTCACCAAGATCAGTGTGGTAGAGATCGCGGAGAAGCTCTGCGGCTGGAAGGTGGATCTTCGCCAGGTCGCCTTTGACGAACTCAAGCAGAACAAGTTTATTGAGTTTATGGCTGCCGGTACCGCGGCGGTAAGTACAATGACATTGCTAACACTAAGTAAATAAATTGCTGACTTGAACTCCTTCTTTCTTCCTTTGCAGGGCATCACACCGGTGCGATCCATGTCGTACAACTCGCACGAGCCTCAACTCGTCCACGAAAAGCTCTCGCGCGAGGGTCCCAAGTACACCTTCCCATCGGACAACAAGGTGATCCGAATCGACTTTGGCGATGGCAAGACCGCGGGTGATTGTGCCCGAAGACTGTTTGACGAGCGTGAGTGTCTTTTCCGGCTTTGTGTCCATCCGAAAGCGAGTGCTGACACTGTCTCAAGAACGCTTGATTTTGCGAAACAGTCACATCGTATCAGTGCGGTGACCAGCCAGACAAGTTCGGCTGGCTCTGGCCAGAGGAGGGTATCGTTGCTGAAGATGCCAACCTCTCTGCTTAGATTCTCTACCCCATACCAGACATCACTGTTATTTATTCTATCTCGAAATGATCAGTCTAGAGTTGCACGTCATACAGTATGCTTGCATGTCAAACGTGAGAGAGCTGTGCAGCGGAGTCGAGCTGCGAAAGTGTCCGTTGAGGTCGTGGGTGTGCCGAATTTCCAAAATTGTTAGACTTGTGTGAGTGGCACGTGACGCCTCTGCCCCTGCGTCGGTGCCACATGAGGCAAGCTGCGCCTGGACCACACTCACACTGGAAATTACCGAATCGCAACCTTTTTGGCACCTGTTCAGTCTCTGAGTCTCTGGCGCTTAGCTTTCGCTTCATCATCATCATCATCATCATCATCATCATCATCATCATCATCACATTCTTCTCACGCCTCAATTCGGCACTCTCCGCTCATCACACCTTCATCAATCATCGCTGTCACATCGTATCGGACACACCGCATCATCAGCACGGCAGTCGCCGATCGAAGGAAGCTCAGTTCAGATTGCATCGTCTAACTTCTCTAAATCGATCACCAATCTCTAGTACCGCCATCGTCCGAACTGTTCGCTCGTCTCTGCGCAAGAGATCCAACCCCATTTGCCCTTCATGGAGATGATCTCATTCAACGTCGATCACGGCTTCCTCGAAGGCGTCGTTCGCGGCTACCGCACCTCGCTACTCACCGCCAACCACTACCAATCCTTGACACAGTGCGAAACGCTCGACGACTTCAAGATGCAACTGCAAGCCACCGACTACGGCAACTTCCTCCAAAACGAGCCTAGCCCCATCTCCACCTCGACCATCGCCGAAAAAGCCACGCGCAAGCTCGTCGCCGAATTCGAGTACCTCCGCACCAACGCAACCCAACCTTTGAGCAAGTTCCTGGACTACATGACGTACGCGTACATGATCGACAACGTCATCCTCCTCATCACCGGTACGCTCCACGAGCGCGACACGCACGAGCTGCTCGAACGATGCCACCCCCTGGGCGTGTTCGATACGATGCCAGCCCTGTGCGTCGCATCCACCGTCGAAGAGCTGTACAACTCGGTGCTGGTCGAAACGCCTCTAGCGCCTTACTTTAGAGACTGCATCTCTGCTTCCGATCTGGACGACCTGAACATCGAGATCATCCGCAATACGCTCTACAAGGCGTATCTGGAGGACTTCTACCACTTCTGCCAGAGTCTCGGCGGCACCACGTCGGAAACCATGACCGAGCTGCTGTCGTTCGAAGCGGATAGGAGGACGATCAACATCACCATCAACTCGTTTGGCACTTCGCTCTCCAAGGAGGATAGGGCTCGGCTCTTCCCGAGCATCGGAAAGCTGTTCCCTGCGGGCAACAACGTGCTCGCTAAAGCCGACGAGCTGGACCAGGTCAAGGCGGTTTGCGATAACATCCCGGAGTATCGTTCGTTTTTCGACTCTTCCGCCTCCGGTGGAACAGGTGGAGGATCGTCAGGCGAAGCCAATGCGGACATGCTGGAAGATAAGATGTTCAAGTTGGAAGTCCAACTCAACCGCATCTTGACCATCACCCAGTTCCAGTTTGGCGTGTTTTACGCCTGGTTGAAGTTGAAGGAGCAAGAGATCAGGAGTATCACCTGGATCGCCGAGTGCATCGCTCAGAATGCGAGGGATAGGATTTCGGACTTTATCCCGCCGCTGTAGAGCAAGTAGAGAGAGAGAGAGAGAGAGAGCTAGCATTGTTGGTTTTTGCAATCTGATGGTTTTCGTGTTTTGTGCATAGACAAATGCTGTTTGGAGAAAGGGTTGTGTTGAGCGTGTCAAGTGAAGGAGAGTTGCTGTAAAGAGGAAGGTTGTGGTTCGACTCTTGTTGGCTGAGGCATCGGTGTGGTGAAGCAGCGAAGATGTGCGTCGGTCATCGGCAACTCACCTCCAGCCTCATTCGCTGTTTCCGCTTCTCAAGTCTCTGAACGCATCGTCTCAATTCTGCCTTCTGCAGCTCGTCACTCGCGGTTTTTCACTCGCCACACTGACACACACGCAGCAGACCCACGAAAGAATGACAAGATCATTGCAGAACGCTCGAGTCGGCATCTCGAGGCACTGGCAATCACAACGGAATATCCACACCATCCAGGATCGCCAACCAGTCCTGAGTGTCCAGAAACAACGACGGGATGTTTGCGATCGCGTCGCCCGCCATCGCTTCTTCACCGGCCATCGCGTTGCCGTTTGCATCTTGTGGAAAGATGGCGGCTTTGTCCCAGTCCCATCCGATCCCGCCTGCTCCACCGCCTTGCTGCTGTTGCTGGTTCGTAGGTTGCGGGGAGAAGCTCGGCAGGGGTGGAGTACTCGCCGAGACTGCGGCGTACTTGTTGCTGTTGGTGTACGTATCCACGGCGTTGGCCAGATCGTGTAGACTCGGAGAAGCGACTCTCTGCGGTTCTGCGTTTTTGGTCGCTGCTAGAACGTCTTTACGCACGTTGCTCGTCTTGGCTCCTCCAACCCGTGCAGCACCAGGCGATCCAGCATTCGAGCTTCCACGGGGACTCTTACCCGTACTAACAGCCATCACGAAACTCGTCAAATCCCGCTGACTCTCAAACCTCCCCACCTCGCCCGTTCCGGCTATCTGCTGCCTCCGTTTTCCCAACTTGTCCAACACCCGATCCCTCAGCTCCGCCCTGCCGTTCAGCAGCGCGTGGATCAACCGCGTGTTGACTCCCGCAGTCTGATCCCCGCGCTCGGCGAGCTTGCTGAACAAGGATGCGATCTCGAGGAGTTTGCTGGAGAACCAGTCGAGGTCGATCGACGACGAAGCAGGCAGCCGCGAAGAGGTGCTGTTCGACTCGAGGATCTTGTACGTCGACGGCTTGGCAAAGACCGAATTCTGCATTCGAGAGGGTGCAAAGTCTCCCGCCGCTCCTCCTGCTTCCGCTTCTCCGTTCTCTGCAACCCTCGCATCGCCGGCATCTCCACCGCTACCACCCGAAGGCGACGGCTCCTGCCCCAAAATCGGCACACTCAGCACCGTGCACGCCAAAAACAAATGCCTACTGATCCAGCTCGAACTGAACGGAACATACGCCGACTTGGCCATCATCCAAATACTCGGCAGCAGCTCGATCAACCTCCTCGCCAGATTCAGCGCGTAATACCTCGACCCAACATCCCCCACCCACGGTAAAAACATCAGATTGCTCGTCACCAAACACCTCAACGAGAGCCAGGAAGACGTCATGATGAGCGCCTCTGCAAAGTCGCGGTGGAGCTGGTTGATCTCGGCGTCCGACATATCGGTGTGCTGGTTGCGCTCGAGCAGTTCGGGTAGGTCGGAGAGGATCTGCGCGTGAGAACGACCGGCGAGGGAGGATCGAGGTAAGGTGGGGTCGTAGATGGCACACAGACCACGGTCCATATCGAGAACGCGTTGGACCGCTTCTTGATCTCGTGCGCGTTGGGAGGACCAGTCGCCGGGTTTGCGTGTTGTCAGAGCGGTGAGTTGCGCAGGCAGTTGGCGAAGTTTGGAAACGTAGCGCGAGAACCGGTAGGCAATCTCTTCGCTTTCCACCCACGTCAACGGCAAGGGAAGCGTGCTCGCCTCCTCGTCGATCATCGGCGGCCTACCCGTGTACAAGCAGGTCCATCTCTCCGTTACAACCATCTGCGCTCCGATCCTCCTCCTCATCTGCACGACGTCTTCTTCGGTCAGCTCGTCGTCGTCCACCGTGAAAAGCTCGGCGGCTTTGACGGAAGACTCGTCGAATAGGTTGATGCGGATCGCTCGACGTAAGCACTCCCCGTTGAGGTGGTAGGATATCTCGCTCATACCGAGCAAGCTGAAGATGCGTACAGCTAACGTCTCGAAGCCGAACCGATCCAAGGAAGCGTCGGTGATGGTGTCGAGGTAGTGAACCCACGGCTTGGCCTGACGGTGCTCGACAGATGCACTGTTGCTAAAGTTGGCACCGCATCGAACTAGAGCGAGTGCGCAGGTGATCCAGTGATCGCGCTGTTCGGCTAGAGGGCGCGTGAGCTCCAGCTCTTCCTCTCTTCTCTGGGGGATTAGGAAGGATGTCGACGCAAGACACATGAGCAGGCTGCCAATCATCGGTCGCGAGATACCTTGGTGAGGTGCGTCGCTGTCTTGGTCCTGATCTGGCCATGTTGAGGGAGCTGCTGCTTCTGAGTTGACTAGGCGAATCCACGATCGCCAGAGCTGCTTCTCTTGGACCGGGATCATGATGTTCACCATTTCGCGTAGGAAGTAGTCCAGGATGCGGTCGACATCGCGCTTCGGAGGGAAGAGGTGGGCTACGTCTGCCCAGACCAGACGGTCGTTGCTGGTCAGGACAAAGTCTGCGGATGTCGATGCTGCGCTTGTGCCGTAGAGTTGGGGAGCAGAGGACGACCTGGGTATCGATTGCTTGTCGGCCGTGCTGGGGAGGATGGATGCTTCCAGTTGATCGATTGTTTTGCGCAGCATCGCGATGTGCTCCTTGACCGCCGCAGTCGAGTCCTGCTGCTGCGATGGCAAGATTGATGGAGATGCTGGGAATGCTGATGGCGCTGATGTTGCTGTTGGCAGTGATGCTCTTGGCTGAACCGACTTCGAAGTACTCCCTGCGCTGGATGTCGCACTTGCGTTGCTGAACCTTGCCCTCTTCTGTGGTCTCTCGTCCCTCGCCATTGTCCTTGAAGGACCAGACGGCGAGGACGCAGCATCATCTTCATCAACGTAGCATTTGTCCTGAGTACCTCTCAGATGGCAACTTGCGCACGGTCGCACTCGATCGCATTTTGTCTTGCGTTGCTTGCACGGTTGACAGTTGTATCGATACGCTGCCGCTTGCAGCGCTCTGGGCTTGTCCGCCATTGGTGAGCGCAGTGATCGCAGGAAACGGTTCCTGCCTGTGATGAAAGTGGATGATGCGGAGAATGGAAGAATGAGGATGCTTGTGATGATGATGGTCAAGACGAAAGTGTCGAAAGATTCAACTCGAAGCTCCACCCGCGGGATTGGCGCGGCGGCAAAAAATTCAGTTTGTTAGGTTGGGAAGCGTCACTCGTCCTCCTCCTCGCCCACCTTTCAAAACCCCACGTCTTCTGGAGCTCGTCAGGGTGACGCTTCGTCTCACTCCCGTTCACTCTCGCTTCAAGGTGCCTCTGCACGTATCACTAGCTGGCATTGCTTCCTTTGAATACTGTCATTGCTTTTGCGAATGTGTGAAATGCGTGTGTATATATGATGAGATATGCTGATACGAATGATATGCTGAAATGCTGAATGCAATAATGTGATGGTGGTTGTGGTTCTAGGTGTTCATGTTGGCAGCGGCATCAGCTCAAAGTCGAGGGACGCGAAGGTCATTCTACTTGCGCTTCTTGACGAACAAGGCATTGAGCGCAGCATTGGATGGTTTTGGAGGGCTGGCTGGTCGGCGTGGCAGTGCAGCCAATCCTCTTGGACTTCCATTTCCCATTCCTCGTGGACTTCCGTTTGCCATTCCGTTCCGATTAGGTACACCGATCGGTACACGCTCTCGAGGACTTGCGCCTGTCGGCGTCACAGGCTTCTTTGGGACACCCTGCGGAACTCCTTGCGGACTCTGACCTTGCGGCACCCGGAGCTTGCCTGCGGGCAGATCGTGTGCCGGTCCGTTAGATCGAGGAGGTCGCATCGGTGCGCCACTCGTACCCTTGGGACTGGGATGGACGCGCCCGTTGCCTGCGGAACCGCCCCCATTGCCCGGTCTAGGAGGCAGTGGAGCCTTGATCCGTGCTTGGCCGTGGTTCTCGCTTTCGTTGGATACGCGAGGCTTCTTCGGCATCATCTTTGGATCGTCGACCACGATTGCCTTGCGCTTCTTTTCTTCTCCACCAGCTTTGCCGGCAGCCACACCGTTAGGGCCCTGCATCGGTCTGCGCGGCGGTGCAGATGCGGCATTGACAGGAGGAGGTGGCGGTGCATACGAAGTCGAGGTAGTCGGCGTCCGCGGCGCCATCGAAGGTGGTCTCGCAGGGGGCGGTCCGGGAGGTCGTGCGGCTTTTGGCTGCGGAGCGGCGCTCGGAGTCGCAGGAGCGGCAGCCTTGGCGATCGAAGGACGCTTTTGCGCGATTGCAGCGTGATTCTTGGCCAGGGTGCGGTCGCCTCTCTGCAGCATAGCCACGGTGATGGGCTGCACCGCTCCTTGCTGCTCGGCTGTGGCAACGAGCCTCTCCCAGATGGGATCACCTCGACGAAGATGATCTGCATTACCAATCACAAACAAGTTGCTCTTGGCACGCGTCACAGCTACGTTGAGACGTCGTCGATCGCTCAAGAAACCGATGCTGCGAGGCTCGGTAGCGGAACGAACACAGCTGAGGATGATGATGTCCTTCTCTTGACCCTGGAATCCGTCGACCGTATTGAAATCGATTCTTTCCACGATGTCGGGTCCGTAG
This sequence comes from Sporisorium iseilematis-ciliati, assembly GCA_001748505.1. Taxonomy (NCBI): domain Eukaryota; kingdom Fungi; phylum Basidiomycota; class Ustilaginomycetes; order Ustilaginales; family Ustilaginaceae; genus Sporisorium; species Sporisorium iseilematis-ciliati. Next base: position 126,926 of record MJEU01000029.1, on the reverse strand, counting down.
CGCTGCTGGAACGTCTGTTTGAGCTGAAACACCTGAGCCTTGTACATAGTTACTACACCGATTCGATAGTCGAAGTTCTCGCCAGGATTGTCGGTGCGCAGTCGCTCGTAGAGGGCCAAGGCTACGTTGGCCTCCTCCTTGTTGACGATCGAATGGAATCGGCCGGGCGACTCTGGCGCTTTCGTGGAAAGGAATTTGAACGGCCGCATCAGCTCGTACTTGTGCCACGGCTGACGTGTGAGCTCCGCCATGTCGGGTCCATCCTGCAACTTGGAGTCGTAGAAGGCCTTGGACGGGAAGACTGAGATCTCGGGATGCATACGGTACTGGATGCTGAGAAGGTGCACCGCTTGTGGCGACCGCTCAAACATCCTGACGAACAGCGACTGCGAGTAGCCGAGCTTCTCCGCCTCTTGAGAGATGACCGTGGGCGGCAGCTGATTAGGGTCACCGACCATGATGCACTGCTTGCAACCGTAGCGAAGCGGGATGAGGGTGCTCAGCTCGACTGCCTGCGCGGCTTCGTCGATGACCACCGTCTCAAAGTCAAACGACACGCCGCTGAGCATCTCGTGACCAGCACCGGACAGAGTGGTGCAGATGACGTCGGCGTCGCTCAAGATCTCGAGCCTCGCACGCCTACGATCGGCCTCTCGCTGTCGATGCTGGCTCTGCTGCTTGTCCTTGGCTTCGTCCAGCTTCGACATGACCGCTAGCCTCTTGGAGGAGAGATTGCGGATCTCTGCTTCCAGCTGCTGAACCAGAGCCGCTGTGCCATTCGCCCTTGCTTGCGAAAGTTCAGTCTGCTTCTGCTCTCGCTGCGACTTGAGGTTGTGAATCTCGAGATGCAACGCTCCCGGATCAGCTGAGCCTCCAGCTGCGTTGCGGTCGAAAGCGGTGCCGCCTTCGAGACGCTGTTCGATAAGATTCTCGAGGGAGATATCCTTGACTGCGACGTTGATGGTCTCGTCTCTACCGACACGCACGACCTTGGGATGAATGGTCCTGCCGTCGGCCAGGCGGATGCCTGCTCGGGCTCGCTTGGCTACCTCGTCGATGGCGGCGTTACTCGGTGCACAGAGCAAGATCTTTTTGGTGGCGCCAAGCTTGCCTTGGTTCTGTCCGGCTTGTACTGACGTGGAAGGGCCTTTGCGATTTGAGACAAAGGCACCGATCAATGCGCAGATGGTCTTGGTCTTACCCGTACCCGGAGGACCTTGAATCAGCGAAAAGCCTTCGGTGGCAAGAGAACCCAAGATGGCGCGCGCTTGTGGCTCGTTGACCTGGTACCCTTGCATCGCTTTCCTGACTTCGTCGCTGGCAAGCGTCACTTTGGGCGCGACCCGTCCTCGGATGACATCGGAAAAGAGGTCAAAGTATGGCGCGGCCATGAGTGCTGCGAACTCTCGGTGGAGCGTCGTAAGCGAGAACAGCTTTTTAAGCTCCCACTTGCTGCGATTGACCAAGGCAGAGCTGACGCCCTGGCGATCTTGAGACAGACAGCATCGCAGCGTCAATTGATGACCTTGTGGATGACGTTTGAACGCTTCAACTTTGGCCAGCACAATCTTGGGCTGCTTGCCCGAGATGGCTGGCACCCTTTCCTTGAGTCGCACGATCTCGGTGTCGTTGAAGAACTCGGTCGGCGGAAGCAGGTCTGGTGGAATGGTGACGTTGACGTCGACGAAAGTGTCCACGGTAGATCGACCTGCTACCTCGAGAGGGATGCTGGGCGCGTTGGATGCTTCGGCTTCCTCTTTGGCTTGTCGGAACTGCGCCCAGCATTCGAGCAAGAGGAGCGGACCGAGCACGGAGCCGTAGTCGTTGGCATTCGAGAAGAGAGGCTGGATGCGTCGATACTCTGGGTCCTTGCCTTCGAGAGCGGGAGGACGATTGCTGTCGTGCGAGTAGTCCCAGGTCAAGATGCTTCGATGCAAAGCCGAAAAGTCGGGCGGACTGCGCAGGATGCGCTTGCGTTCGGCGTCGGCGCGTTCGCGGCGAGCGCGCTCCATGTGGTGGTCCTCCCTGACCACGATCTGACGCCGTTGCGGTTGTGCGACCTTTGGCACGCGCGGCCGATCTACCTTGCCGCGAAGCGCAGCCAAGCCCTTGGCCTCGCTTTCCTCATCGCTCGAATCAGAGGAGGACGAAGACGATGCTGTGGAGTCACTCTCGGCTCCTCCAGCTTTTCTGGAGGCGGCTGCTTTGGCCGCATCAGTGGTTGGTGGCGGCATCTTGTTGATGAGCGCACCCGTGACGGAGCTGACGGCGGCTGGGGCTCGGACAGTGACGTCGTCTTCGTGATTGCGACCCCATCGACTTTCGCTCGGGCGCACATTGGCGTTTTGCGGCTTCCACGAACGACTTGCTCCACCGAGCTCTTGACGGAGCTGCGCCATCTTGCCCGTGCTCGCCTTCGAGGTGCCGGGGCGCGAGGCGGTGGATGATGTGCTGGACGAGTAGACACCTCGAGCCGAAGCGCCGCGGTAGGCATTGATGGGCGCGGAAGGGGCAGGAGCAGGTGGAGCTTTGGGTCGCGTGAAGTCGAGCGTGATGGGCTTCTTGGCTGCACCCTCGGGACGATCGTCCTTGTCAATGTCGATAATGTCCTTGGGATCGACCTTGGCGAAGCTCAGTTTGGACTGCTTGAGCTTGTTGCGACGACGCTCTTGGCTCATACTGAGCATGCCAAAGTTGCCGACACCAGCCCACCAATGTGAATTGTCGCTTTCTTCCGTGGGCCGTGCCGAAGAGGTCGCTGATGAAGACGACGTCTTAGTAGCAGAAGCTGTACCACCGGCGCGCTTCAAAGATGATGCTGATGGGTCAGTGCCAGACGTGGCGGAAGTTGTCTGGGTCAGCTTGATGTCGGAAGCAACGCTGTTGGTCTCTTCGTCCTCGTCACTGATCTCGATAACGCCAGCATTGGGATCGAGACGTACCTTGAGGTCGGCGAGCTCGTCGAGCGTCAGCAACGTATGCCGAGCAGTGGCATCCTTGATGCTCATCTGCTCGTTGATGAAGCTGAGCATCTTCTTCTTGGACTTTTCGGGCAAGTCGTACTCTATGCCGAACTGGTCAAGTGCCTTGAGAATGAAAGACTGGGTCTCGCGAAGAATGTCCTCGTCATTCATGCGAAGCCAGCTGGTAGCACTCTCGACAGGCAGAGCGAGAGCGTGTACCATCATCTCGTCCTCGGCTGATTCGAGACCTTCGGCGTCTGGATCCTCTTTGGTCTTGCCAGTCCATCGGGCAGGAGCTTCGGCGGCTCGACGTACGACGTTGCGAAAGACGGCGAGCGCATCGACCATCTCTGACGCAAAGATGGTGACGTCTCGGAACCATGCGACCATCTCTTCTCGGGCTAGCAGTGTAGACCATGCTGGCGTTCGTTTGAAAATGGAAGCTACACTCTCGCACATGAGACGCCAGATCGTGGGAGCCTTGAGCGCCACAGCTTGCAACGTAGAGCGGTCTTCGATGAGAGTCCATGAGGTTCCAGGTCGCAAGAGACCGTCGGTGCTGCCTGCTAGCACGTTGACAATGTCGGCGAAACTTCGGACCATCCATTTTGCGAGCTCGTTGGCTTCGATGAGTCGGCCGGTGGCGTGCAGGAATTGCTGGAGATAATCGACGAGGGCGCGGAGGGACGAGGTGTGGTTGATCTGGAAAAGGATGCGGAAACAGTCAGCACGACTCTCAACCGTGCTGAACGCTTGACGAAGCAGATCCTGAGCAGGACGATAGACGTCCGGGTCAGGACAGAGGTTGAGGAGCAAGAGACTGTAAGCATCTGCAGTGCAAAGCTGCTGCACCTCGTCCTCGCGGACGTCCATGCCGAAGACGGTGAGGCTCTCGCGGAAATCGCGATGCCGCATGACTTTGAATGCGCTGAGCATGCTTGCGACCGATTGTCGGACTCGAGTGACGTAGGCATCGTAGGCGGCATTGGTTCCAGTGGAAGGCGGCTTGAGGGTGTGGGTCTGCAAGGATGGCGGCATGCAAACAGCGATTCGTGCAAGAGCGCCGAGAAGGATGCTGACGCCGTCTTTGGATGAGCCGGGCAAAGTGACGTTGTAGACTTCCTTCCAGAGCATGCTGCAGATTTCGACCATGGGATAGTCCTGGCGTGCAATCTCGTTGTAGAAGACCTCGGCTGTGGCTACCGACTTGCCATCACGCTGAGCTCTGGTGCGCTCCTTCGATTTGAGGTTGTTGTTGGTGGAGAGGGACGAGAGTTTGACCAGAGCGCGCGAGAGATTTTGGGCGTCGCGTTCGAAAGCTTGAGCGATCAGATCGCGGGCGGCGCGGCGTGTAGATTCGTCCGATTTGGTGTCGGTGGTCAATGCAATCTGGCTGATGGAAGCGGCGTAGAGGTCGACGACCTGTCTGCTGTTGACTTCGTCCGAGTGGTTGAGGACGATGTCGATGGCCTCGGTGAAGGCGACAGCTCGGCACTCGATGGGGACGTGGCCTTGCTGCATGCGTTCGAAGAGGAAGTTGGCGATGCGTTTGATGGCTTCCGCGAAGAGCTTGCCGCCGTGGGACCGAAGAGTGTCGAGATGGGGTCGCATCCAACCGAAGAAGAGGCCCTTTTCGCGCGGATTCGAGACGGACTGAGGCGATTCGAAGAGTGGTTTGGTGAAGTAGGGGTTGTCGAGAATTCCTGAGAGAACGACGGTGGAGAATTCGTCGTCATTCTTGTCCGAAGAGGCCATTTGTGTCTTTGTAGTGTCAGTCCATGTGTCCGGACCCCGAAGCTTCAAGAGGGTGGCGTACGCCCTGAGAACATCGCTGAAGCGGTCGTGTCGGTCGTGGACGTGGCTCAGTATTGTGGGAGTAAGCGGAGCTGCGAGCGAGGGCGCTGCGTTGAGCAAAATCGAGAGAAGTGACCAGTCAGCTTCAGCGCTGTGCTCGGCGTATCGTCTTTGGACCCGTTGCAGCGCCTGTGCGAAGATGCCGAGACTAGCCATTTCCGGAGTTAGCGGTTTCAAGAAGAGCATTGGCCGGGCTGCATAGGAACGGACGAGGGCGCTTTCGTCGATGCATAAGGTAAGGAGACCAGCCGGCAACTCCTGAAGGTTGCTGAGTTGGTCGCTCTTCCATATCTGCTTGAGCAAAGCCTCGAGCTTTGCGGCCTTGGGCGAGGCGACCAATGTGAGCACGGCATAGATCTCTGCACGCGTCAACTTGGCGAGGGAGGCATGCTCGGAGGAGCCCTTGACCTTGTCGATAGCTTCGAGTGCAAGTGCTTCTTCGACCGAGTCGAGGTAGGCGAAGAAAGCATCGAGTTTGTCCGCGGGAAAAGACGAGAGATAGACGGCGCGAAGGTGATCCTTTGCACGGAGAAAGCCTTTGTAACACTCGAGACAGTTCGAGTAGATGGCCGACTTGATGCGAGACTGCCATCGATCGATGTTGTCCTTGTTTCGAAAGCTAAATGAGCGGAGCATGCAGCTCTCGAGGTCGAAGTCGCACGGCCTTCCTATCGAGCAGAATAAATGTGATTGTTTTGCCTTGCCTGAATCGAGATAGTCGCAGGCAGCTTGGAGAAGGTCTCCAAAGAGATTAACGTTGGCCTGGTCGGTGCGCACTCGTTCGAGGAGGCGGTTGAGGTTGTCTGGCAGCGAAGGCGGCTGTGGACGAGCCGCCTGGCTGCCGGCTTGTGTGGAGACCGATGCCATTATACGATGAATAGCGACATGTCGAACGAGACGACTCGATCAGAGGGACGGAAGGAAGAGGGCGAGTGGACGGAGCTGCGAATGAGCGTTTTAAAAGCCGCGGTTGTTCACTGCATCTGTGACAGTTGCTGTCGAATGTAGTTTGCGAAGGACAAAATGGGGAGACAAAGGGTCGTGCGGGTCGGAACAGATGCAACGCAAGACAGAAAAGGCGCTCGAGGAGTTTGCTTGGAAGAGAACAATCGTTGTCTCTGTGCGTCGAAGGTGCGGAAGTGCAGGATGCGGAATGCCTTGTGCTACCTGGTCTCCGTGCGGAAGCGGAAGCTTGCTTGACAATCTTTGTTCATGAAAACGAGCAAGTCTTGATGAAGCTTTGCTTGTGGTATTGCTAGGGTTGATGAGGATGGGCTCTTGTATAGCTGCCCCCTCTGCTCGTTGAGAGATGGCTGAGTCGAGATACAATCAATGAGTGACAAAGCAGTTGCTGGATCAATTCCGACGATGAGCACCAAAGTGTGCTTCTTTCTTTCGCCGCAGCTCAGCTCGAAAAAATCAAAATTAAGCTTGGCTGTGGCTTTGGATCGACTCTGTGATTTCTCAACGCGGGTTGGTGTGTGACATTGTGACTGAAATGTGACGAATGAGAGACAAAAAAACGCAACAGCAGATCAGTCAATTTCAAACAAGACCAAACGTCACGCTGAAACCCACTATGAGCACATCACTTTACGCGTCAGTCAATCACACTCCACTTTCATTTTGCAGGACTCGACGGAGCGGAACGGCGGCCAAAAGATTGAGCATGTTAAGTCCGCCACCACATCACCGATCCAGGACCCCCCACGATCTCGATCCACCGACTATTTGATGCTTGACTCGTTGCTCCCGCACGTGGGGGTATCAGCTGTTCGTAGTTGTTGCAATGCTACGCTCTCAGCCGTGGATGTCGATGACGGTGGTGGTTTGAGAAGATTCTGACAACCTTATCGCTGACTCGACTCGACAAGCCCACGTCGCCCCACCTCGAGGAGCAAGAGTATAAGACTACAAGCTTCATTGTCCGTCAACTCGACAATGGTTGCTGACCGATCGTGGGTCGAGCAACGTCGAGCCAGCCTCATCGGTGTCGAAAGTGGCAATTCCGAAAGAAGCTGACTGTTGCGCACAAAGAAGATTGGGCAACGAAGTCACGCTCAAGCGCTGCACAGACCCTGCATGCTAGGCACATAACAGCAACGACAATGAAAGGCTGAGCTACAAGTCGCCGCACCACCCCAGTCGCTTCATCCGACTCAGAAGACCAAACCGATTCGTGTTGCAAGCGACCCTATTTCGGCGCCTCTCCGATACTTTGCTCGCAACGAACAGCAGCTTGTCAACGGATCGCATCCTTCCGAAAGCGTGAGTGCAAAAGTCATTGGCGTGGTCACGAGACATTTGTCGCCACCATTGCCGATTCAGCAAGATTTCAATTGTCTCAAGCACAATAAGAACGAGTGTGGGCCATAGCAACTCTATCAGTCTCGGCATGTGCCATTTCAGGGTCGAGCGAGCCTTGTTTCCTGTCAAGCAGCGCAAACAGTCGCAGATCCCAATTTTGCCGAGAAGCTCTCCCAACGCCAGAGGAGCGACGAATTGAAACAAGACGAGACTCGCGCGGAAAAACAGCTTTTGACTTTGGCAGACCCATGCATTGGGTGAGGTCGCATTCCTCACAGGGTTCCGCGTCGAGTCGAGTCGAGTCGGGTCTCGCTCTCTCTCCTTCTCTCAACAGTCCAACAGACACACCCTCAAAATTCTACGTTGACCAACGAAATGCTACGTCGGAATCGACACACCTTTCGCGACCATCGAGTAGAGATTGTCGTCGCTGCTGATCAATAGATCTTCAATCGCCCTCCTGTCAGTCTTGTGCCAAATTGAGAAGAGCAGCGTGAAAACATATTTTTTTGAAATTTCTTTGACATCGGAAGTCCATGGCAGCAGAGAGGACGGTCAACCTGGCAAGCACCCTTGTTTTTTTGCGCCTCCTTTTTCTTCCTCTCTTTTTTCTTTTTCGATCTAAGCGCCCACGGCCAAGATTTGGCTCAAACTAAGGAGCGTGGCGCCAGGCTAACGGAAAATGGCGCTCGCAATGCGGATCAGAAAGCAATTTGACGCAAGCGAATCCTCGATCCGGAATTGCGAACCAACTGCCGACATTAACTTGATGAGCGGAAAAGGAGCGACGATAAGGCACGGTGAGAGCAAGAGACATGCAGCTCACTCTTGATTCCATCCCGATTGACAAGGTCGATGCGTTCGATTGCAGATCAAAATCAGATCCGCTGCTGTCGGTTACTTGCAAACAGGAGAGTCAGTGGTGCAGGCATCCGAGACGAGCTCTGCGCGCTCCTATCGCAAATAGCCGGCGCAGATACGACAAAAGAGCTCGTGACTCTGCAAGAAAAAAAAGGGCGAAAGGCGAGTGGAGCGTCAATAACCGTTTCACTGGAGTGGCCGACGATCTGCAGGGACGGAAAGCCAATTTCCGCTCGCGAAAAAAAAGAAAGAAAACTCAAAATTCGGGTTTGACGGTTGGCGCAGTGTCCTCACTGACTGTATTCGCCCTGTTGATATCATCATCGACCCTGAACTCTGTGTCCGAACACTGCTCTCGTGCCTTTTGATTTTTAGGAGTCAAAAGATGAGCGAGCAGCGACGTCGATCCCTTTTTCTTGTTCCTTTTCGGCACGCGCTCGCTCTCCAACTCGATATCGACTGCAATTTTTCAACTGTCCGGCGCCTTTGCCGAAACCACACACAGTAAGCAGCAGCAGCAGCAGCAGCAGCAGCAGCAGCAGCAGCAGCAGCAGCAGCAGCAGCAGCAGCAGCAGCAGCAGCAGCAGCCGCACTTGAGCGCAGCATTGTCACATTGTTCACACGGCTCGAGCTCGTATCATTTCATTTGTCATGAGCGTGCCCATGGCTTCGGGATGTGGGACCGAGCTAGTTGGTTAGTGAAGCAACGCCCAAAAAAATTGTGGTCGGATCGAGCGACAACAACGTTACCCACGGCGTTGCGTGGCTTCGGCTATCCCTACGATTGTGATTCAGGGCTGTCGCCTTCGGATGGGTTCCTATCTTTTCGGTCGCAAAGCTGTGTGACTGGTGTGATTACAGAGAGGGAGAGAGAGTGTGCGCCGCTTTTTTGACAATCTCGGTTACTTGACAGGGCAATGTGAATGCTAAGCTCAGTCGCGCTCCTTTGCCCTCGTCTGCCTTTCCATACTTAATCAACCCTTTGCTCCTTTGACTCTGCGCTCCATGCTCCCTCCCCTCTCCTCATCATCATCTCTCATATCGTCTCGGACCGCCTCGTTCTACCACCACAATCTGCCAATCTCTCTTCGTTTTGCACTAGCAACAGCATTCGCATTCGCATTAGCACTCCTTCTTCAATCTGCATCCAGCATCGCAACAGCATCCCAACACCCACTTTTTCGCGCTCTGTCAGCTCAGAGTATCATATCGCTAGACATGTCGCCTGCACTTGCATCTAGCAGTCGCAGCTCGTCCACTTCCTCGTTGGCAGCCCTCGAGACGCCCGACTTTCTCACTCGCAACTCCTCCCACCTCTCGTCATCAGCAACCTCGATCCACGATGAGCCCTTCGTGTCAACATCAGACTTGGCACCAAAGCTCTCGTCGGCGCTTTCAAACTGTCTCACAGCAACGCTCGACCACATGATCCACACAGAGGGAGGTGGAAGCTGGCCACCAAAACCAACGTATCGCGATTCGTGGCCTCACTGCCTTCACATCTACGACCAAGTAGCCAAACAAGCACCACCGCGCTTCGTCTCTCCTCAGCTCCGACCCAACTACACAGACGCCGAACTCAGGCATAGGATCGACGACAACCGTCTCTGGCTTGAGCAGTCGTTGGCATCGGTAGACGTGCAGCAGGTCATGGCTACACTTCCAGAACTCAGTGTCAATGCTCGCCTCGGCTTCCTCGCGTGCACAGCCTACCTCATCCACCTCTATCGATGGGGCACGCTGCCCGTCGTTGCAATGGCTCAGGACGAAAAGTCGATCGCTTTCCCATCTTCCATCCAGGCTCCCTTCAGCTGGCTCAATGACTTTTACGGCATCGAGTCCAGCGGCGGTTGTCTCTATTCCATGACGCTCGTCAACGTCATCCCACAAGGCGATGACCATCTCGAGATGGCCTACTCCAACATGCGTCACATGCCTCAGCAGTCGGTCGCCGATGCAGAGCGATACAACGCTTTTGTGTTTTACCAGATGGAACGTCTCTCGCTGGCGCTGTATCGATCCATTGCCCAGTGTCAGACACTGTTGGCACAGGGTGAAGAGCAGCAGGCAGCCGATGTTCTCAAGCAGGGTCACGTCGCACTCAAAGCCGCTTTCCGTCACTTTTTCGACACGCTCAAGGAAGACAAGATCAAGAAGGAGGTGTGGATGTCGCATGCTCAGGGTTTCCACGGCTGGGGTGTCGACGACTTTGACGGTGTCTCGGGTGATCACTCGCTCCTCATCCGCACTTTGGATGCCTTCCTCGACATTCCGTTGCGTACTCAGCCTGGTTGTCCGTTTGCTACCGCCCAAGTGCCCGTCAAGTCGTGGGATACTGCTGTTTGCCCTGTGAGCGGTGCAAGCGCTGCTTCGACGAGCGCAGCCACACCGCGCGCACCTGGCCTGCTCAGCCGTTTCTACGACTGGATGTGGCCTTCGACGACAACAACGCCAGAGACCAAGCTCGCCACTGTTCCCTGCGTCGGTCAAAAGCAGATGAAGGAGATCCGATTCAGCGAGGTACCGTATTCGAACGAGTACCTGCCTCGTGGGCAAGTCGAGTGGATCCGAGCTGTACGCGAAGCTCGCTTGCGCACGCTCGCATCCGCCTCGCCCGACTCTCCGGTGACGCTCGAGATGAACGAGATGCTCAAGACGTTTAAGCTGTGGAGGATGGGTCATACGCGTAAGGCGGTGTATTACGAGGATCTGCATCTGCCGGAGCGCAAGCCGATGACGGCGTCGGGGGGTGTGGGTGGTGGTGTGGCTCAGGATGGAGAGGGGCTGGCGCAGATGATGGAGAAGCTGGAGGCTAGGTTGAGGGCAAGAATTGGTGCGACGAAGTGAGGGTTGGGCGACGACGGGAGAGGTTGTGAGTCTTTTGTATTAGTATACCCTTGGGCAATTCGGACATTGTATGTATGGTTTTCGAGTTGAGCTGGATGTGAAGAGGGTCTGTTGAGTATGGTTGAGCGCGGAGTGTGAGCCATTGGTCGCGACCATAGGGGAGTGAGCGACGACGGCGACATGTCGGCCACCTAGATTTGGAAGCGTACTCGATCCCGGCCACCTACCTCATCGGGCACTCTATACACGTGTGTGGAAGCGCAAGCGTTGGATTTCGATGGCGCACAGTCTGGCATGAAAGAGTGCCAAGTAGGAATAGGGACGCAGCTAGAGTGTATGCGAGGTGAGCTGTTTTCGCGTACCTGACAAGGGGGTCGGTGAATGCATTTGACCGAGTGGTAGCTCTTGAGACGGATGAACACCAGGTGAGGGAAAAGGTACGTAGTTTGGGTCAAGGTAGGGGGGACAGATGGGATCCCGCACGTGTGATGCAAACAAACACACGTTGTGGAACCGCACCCACGCACCAAGGTCTGTCCCCTTGGGTGCTGGTAAGTTGACCGGAAACCACTACCAGAGGAAGGAGGTGGGAGCATGGTTTCGGGGAAAAAGCGAGAGACTGCCGGCGGATCGCGTACGGTTTGAAGGAATATTGTACTCCGATTCGAGAAGCCGCTGCTGCCGTGCCGCGGTGCCACACAGCTCCGCTCGTACGGTCTCGTAGCAAAAAGACCCGTGGTACACGCAGATGGAGACGCGGCATGGTCAGAAGGTACACGTTCCTAGCAACTGCACCGAACCAACACCGACACAGAGGTACACGAGGGGTTGGTCAATCCACTCTCGAAAAGTCAACGTGATCCCACTCCAACTGCGGTAGGCGCACACCGGTCAAATTTGAGAACCACCGAGAATGGAGCGACGCTAGATCGGTACACGACGAGGCAAGCGGCCGACTTGCACCGTACAGCGTAGCGTCGCAAGTGGCAGGTTCGGGTGAGGCAGAGAGAAAGACAAAGGAAAACGTGCTTTATCGTGCAGCGTTTCCCTCAGTTTCCAACGGCAAAGCAACGCGTACACGTGCGGACAAGTCGACGTCGGATTTGGGCTCTCTCTCTGCTTTTTTTCTTTTCCCTTTCGGCTTCGCTTAACCCTCTTCCGCAGAAAAAAACTCGCTTAGAGCTGCAGCACAAAAACCAGCTCGGTTAGCAAGCAGCACAAAGCCGTGGGTTGGCTGCACTCAGTGCAGAAGCTGGTGCTGCCTGGTCAGAAGACTGTGTGGCGCCAAAGAGGTGGTTATCGTGCTGCATTCCCCCCCCACTTGAGGCTTTTTTTTTTTTTTTGCGAGAACAAAGGCGGGGGTGGGGACGCAGCTCGCAGCTTCATTTGGGATACAATGGTGATCCGTGGATGGGATGTGAAATAAAAAGGGGATGCGTTTTCCTCGCCTATCTGTTCTCTCGGTCCGTCAGTCCTTCCCTTCCTCATCACATCCATCAACTCCCCCCTTCTAGCACCGATATGGAAGTTCACACGCTCGCCGCCAACGGCCGCACCGCGAGCACCGGCTCCGACGACCTTATCGAGACCAAGAAGACCTCGTCCTCGGTCGACGAGGTTGTCGCCCCGCAACCGCAGCCTCCCGCCTGCACCATGGTGCAACCGCGCTCGACCAACTCGATCCTGCTCATCCTCGCGGCCGGCTGCGCGCTGCTCTCGGACGGCTACCAGAACTCGCTCATGACCATGGCCAACGTCGTGTTCAAGACGCGCTACGGCAGCAAGGTCTACACCTCCGAGGTGCAGACGCGCATCTCGAACGCTTCGCTCGTCGGTGCGATCATCGGACAGATCGCCGTTGGGCTCATCTGCGACCGCGTCGGGCGCAAGGCGGGTGTGACGGTGACGACGACGCTGCTGGTGCTGGGTGCCGTGTTTGCGACGGCCGCGGTGCCGGTCAACGGTAAGCCGGAGAACATGTTTTGGTGGTTGACCGTCGCCAGGGGTTGTGTGGGTGTTGGTGTTGGTGGAGAGTATCCCGCGAGTTCGACGTCGGCGTCCGAGGCGGCCAACGAGAAGTTGGGAAAGAAGCACCGCTCGCAGGTCTTCATCATGGTCACCAACTTTGTTCTCGGTCTCGGTACGCTTGTATCGCTCGGATTCTTCCTCATCGTCCTCAAGATCACCGGATACCACGACACCAAGGACGCCGCCGGCTTCCGCGACCTCGGCATCATCTGGCGCACCGTCTTTGGCTTCGGCGCCCTCTTCCCGCTCATCATCTTCTACTTCCGAATGATGGTCATCAACTCGTCGCTCTACCGCAAAACCGCGATGCGCAAAAAGGTCCCCTATGCTCTGGCATTCAAGCGATACTGGCGCAGACTTTTGGGAACCGCTGGGGTGTGGTTTATCTATGATTTCGTGGTCTTTCCATTAGGTGTGTTCTCAGGAACCATCATCGGAGCGGCCATCAAGCACCCTACGCTGCTCCGGATCGCAGAGTGGCAGTTTTTGCTCTCCTTCCTCGGCCTTCCCGGCACCGTTCTGGGTGCGCTCTTCCTGCCCAAGCTGGGAAGCAGGAAGATGTTCATGATCGGTCTTGGTGGATTCCTGGTGTTGGGGTTGGTGATTGGGTGCGCGTACGATCATGGCATTTCGACGAGTATTCCTGCGTGAGTATGGAAGAGGAGAGCGATTGGGGCGGAGCTGTCAAAAAAGTTTGCCCCGCGTTTTTCGAAAAGCCCACATAAATTTGTTTCATGCAGAAGCAAGCACACGGAAAAGAGGCTGAGACGCTGACCCTGCATTTCCTTCTTTTTTCTTTTTTTATTTATTATACATTTTCTCGTCGTCGTCGACAACAGCCTTGTCGTGTTGTTCGGTCTCTTGACTGCTCTCGGCAACTTTGGTCCCGGTTGCTGCTGTGGTCTGACTTCTTCCGGTCAGTATTTGATGTGTTTCTGGCTACTTTTGCGGTAGCTTCTTTACTGACTCTTCTCTCGATTCTTCAATGTCAACAGAGGTCTACCCCTCGGCCCTTCGCGGAACCATGTACGGCCTCTCGGCAGCCATCGGCAAGACCGGTGCTGCTATCGGCACCCAAGCCTTCATCCCCATCCAGGCCAACCTCGGTAAGAAGTGGGTCTTCATCATCAGCGCCATCCTCGGAACCATCGGTATCGCGCTCGTCTACTTTTGCATCCCGAAAACGACAAAGTTCGATCTCGCCGAGGAGGACCGTGCTTGGCTGGCCTATCTGGTGGAGAACGGGTGGGAGGGTGAGATCGGTGATGGTACCGAGGGCGTGATGGACGCCAAGAGCGCGATGGGCAGGGTTAAGAACAGCGATGCGGATGACACGGGGGATGAGGAGAGTTTCGATGCAAAGTGAAAGGGGGTTCGTTGGAGGGCTGAGCTAGGGTTCTGCTGCTAATGGTCTTTATTACAAAAAGAGCGCGAGAGAGGGCTGTTCTTGGTCACTCTGCGATATGCTCATGGCGTCCGGTTTCGGACTGATGTTTGTTGACGATACACACACACACCCGAAAATGGGGTTTCATGATGTCAAATGATAATGTTGTTCTCATTGCTCCGTCAAGGGATTGTGTTATCTGTGAGCATCGAGCCGCAAAGCGGAGCTTGAGTTTTTTGAGGGTCGTCTTGGGCCAGCACCATCCCCAAGGTTCGTGCTTGTACCATGGCCAGACTTTCGAAGAGCACTCAGAGAAGGAAAACCTCGGCGCAGCATGGTACAACCACGAAGCTTGGGGATGGTGCTGGCCCAAGATGACCCTGAAAGAACTCAAACTCCGCTTTGCGGCTCAACGTCCACCGTTGGTCAAGGGTTGCGAATGCCAAAACTTTGGATTGCGGATAGAGACGTGCGAGGCTTGGTGGACAAAGATACGGAAGAGCGGACGATCGAACTGAGACTGGTCGTCTAGCGACCGAAAGCTGAGTGATGAGAGGTATGTACACGAGCACAATCAAGCAGGCGAGTTTACCCCTTTGCCCACACAGCACGTTGACGAGGTGCGTGGCCTTTACTAGGACTGTTTCTGTGTGTACGCCATGATGCGGTGCGCTAATAATCAAAATCGTCGCCTCCGAAGCCTGAGTCGTACTTGTTTCCGAACACGTAACCAAAGAATTTCTCGTCATCAGAGTCTTGGATAACCTCCCTCATGGCATCTTGGACAGCCGACAGGATCGCGCGTTCCTTTGATATCTTATGGCCTGATTGACTGGCATTGGCTCGCGACGACTGTGACGATCGTTTTTTGTTCTTTCGCTTGCGTGCTTTAGGTTTGGCAGACTTCTGCGCACCGCCAGTTTGTTGGTGCTCCGACTGCTGCGTCGGTACGGTAGTCGAGTTGATCTCCGGCATTTGCTGTCCGGTTGCAACGCAACGATCCTCAGTGGGCACTTGCGTCGCACCCTTCGCACCCTTCTTGCCCTTCTTACCCTTCTTGCCCCAGGGAAGCGCTCGGAATGCACTGCCTTTGCGGGAGCCGGAAACAGGAAACGCGGTTGACGGTGGTGCTCCAGCTGCGACTTGAGACGGCTGTGTGTCGAGAATGGCGTTGAGGGCTTTCAGAGGTTTGCGTTCTGGAGTTGCTGTAACTCTTTCGGCTGCTGGCACGTGGTGAGTCGAGCTCGATCCGGTCGACATGCTGACGAAAGACAATGGTGGATTTCGATTGGCGAAGAGTCCAGAGACGAGAAGAAGGAGGTGGAAACGAAGGAAGCGTGGGGTGCGCCATTCTTTAGTGATATATACGGCTGCTCACGCGTGACAGTGCGTGGTGCCAGGTGGGTCAGTGCAGAATTTGATCTTGCGGAAGCGGTCAATGCATGTTGAGTGCAGGACAGCCATTGAAGTGCCCCACCGAGAGCGCTCAGTTCTGCGATTCTCAAGCTTCAAACACGCTTTTGCGCTTGGTTCGCCTGCATTGTTGCACATCACGAATCTACAGCTCTAGAAAGACACGACAGATGGAAGACGAGCATGAGTGAGATTGCGCTTTTATAAGCAATAGCATGCACGAGGCCTTCATATAAGAGAGTGAAGAAAGACAAAGCCGTTCGCAACGATGATGACGACTAAGTCCATCAGGGAAGAAGCGGAATCGTCTCATCTATGCAAGTCAGATTCCTCTTATCGTGATCCCAGGTGCACAGCTTCCTATCATTGATGATCGCCACATTCTTGTAACCCCCATCGCCGTTGGCTTTGAAGCTGTTGGTGCCCAACAAGAAGAAGCAATGAAAGCTTTATCGCCGAAAACAACAGGCAAGCGTCCATATTGTCAGCCTTTCCAAAATGACTCGAGGAGAAGATGTCGACAAAAAGTCACTCACTGTTGGTTCCAGCGTCCCCCAAAAACTCTGTAGTTGCAGGTGTAATGGCCCGCTTTGAGGTAGTGGTCGACGTCGTAAGAATCCAGCTCGAAATCGCCGTGGTAACAGACGCCTGCTGTCGCGTTCTCGGGTGCCTGAGCCTTGTAGAGGTTGATGACGTGGTCTTTGATGCATTGCTCTAGCTCCATGGAGTCCTGTGAAAATTGGAGACACGAGCCAAAGATCGTGTTTGTGGGTTAGCGAAAAGGCGAGCTCGAGTCGATGAAGAGTACGAAGGGAGACTTACACCATTGACGAGCGACACAAGAGCCGAGAAAAGCACAAAGAGCAAGGTGAGAGCGTCGCGGCCGTCGAGGAGCATGGTTGAACAGGATTGGGACCCAACAGAGAGGTTGTGATAGTGGTAGTCAAGAGAATTTTGGACGTTAGAAAGAAACGAGGCCCAGAGTTTGTGTTGATCAGCGATCGCCCCACCAGCAGCTATTCATTAACGCCCTCCCGATTGTCGCATGCAACTGTAGCACAGGGTCGAACACTAGTGAAGAGGCGCCGAAATGAAAGCGACAAGGCTGACAACTGACGGGACTGTCTCAAACGCTGCCACCTTATAAGAACCGTGCCCACTGAAGCTCCAGCCTCGCCCCCTTTTCGCGCCCACTAACGCTAAACATACCGTCCTTGTCATCTTCCATCTCGCAACCTCCGCTATCCTCATCATCGACAATATCTCTCTTCGACACCTTTCCGACTGCTGTACCATGACTCTCGTCAAGGCGTCCACCCTGACCGTCTTTGCGGTCTGCATCGTGCTTGCTAACGCCATGTCCCTTCAACCGAAAGGTCTGGTCAGACGAGCAAGCAAAGCTTGCGCTCACAAGCTATACGATGATTTCTGGAATGAGCTTATCGTGGCCCGTCCAAAGGACGTGACTGCTGCCGGCTGCATCCGCGGTGAAGTCGTTGCCAACGGAGAGGATTGGACTGCCGACCTGATCGCGCCCGAACAGTTTTGCGATCGAAGCTTAGACAGCCAGCACGATAAGTGAGTTGCTCGCATCCCCTTCTCCGCCTGATCTCTGTTCCATTCTCGTCACATGTCAAGTCGGAAAAGCTCACGTCTACGACTTCTTTCTTTGGACCCCCGAAAGATACACGTGCTTCTTCCTGCGTGGTAACAGCTTTGCCAAATTTTACAGAGATACAAGTGCCGACAATGTGGCACTGTGGCGCAATCAGGAGGTGTGTACAGCGGAGAAGTCGGTCGACGGTCTGCAAATCACATTGACTTGCCATCCTTAGAAAGAATAACAAGCGGGGTGCATGTAATAGGGTCTCGAGCTTGTTCATGCCTCAATCGGCTCTCCGGCTTCTGTGATTCTGTAACTATCTCGTTCCAAGAAAAGACGCTGTTTCCGTCTGCATGGATGCTTGTGCACCCGCTTGGCACTTGGTCTCGTACGGGTGTCGATTTCATTCACACTTTTGCTTCGACTCGAACCCACCAAGATACCATTTGTGTTGGTCAAACAAAAGAAGATCGTGGGAGGGGGCTGACTTGCCCCACTTCATCTGACCAACGTCACACGCTATTCGCATTCTTGTGTGATGTGATTGTGTGAGGAGGCGAAGCCGCAGCCCATTCGCTGCCGCGAGAGGTCCGTTCGGAATGAGATCGATCAAGCTCTTTGACCCGAGTTGTCGGTTGTATCTCGGAACTTCATGCGCTCCTAGCAAACTGCCTCGGTCCCAGTAGAGTCGCTCGCCGCTCCTGCTATAGCAGGCTCAATCGCATAAATAGTCGACTGTTTCTCGGCTTGTCTGTTTCCCGTCAACTTCCAACAATCCTCTCCACACTAATCTTGACTTTGAACAATGATCCTCGCTAAGCTGTTCTCCTTGGTGGTCTTGGCGGTTTCCTTTGTGGCTGCCGTAAGTGTTCCGCTCTGACGTGCATCCGTCCTCCGCTACTATCTCGCTAAGGTCCTCCTGTTACTGACACTTTCCGTTCCGATGAACATCTTCCCTCGATGACAGCATGAAGCGATCGCTCCTCAGCCGTTCGCCATCGAGAAGCGCGATCTGACAAAGCGAGGCTTCGCAGAATGCGTTACTCAAATGTACAAAGACGCTTGGAAGAACCCGATCCGTCCCAAGAACTTGAACGCTGCCGTCTGCTTCTCCGGCAAGTACGAGGTCGGCCGCAAGCATAAGAGCAAATTCGTGTTCGAAGGAAAGCACCAATGTATCGAGAAGCATGGATTGATCAAAGACAAGAACACGTAAGTCACTGTCAACTCTTCGTCGGACCCGTCGATAAACCAAGTGAGCTGACTCTTCGACACATGTGTCAACAAACAGGTACGATTGCTTCTTTTTGATGGGATCCAACCAGGTCCAGTTCGAAAGCGAGACGAACGATGCGAATCTGCACATGTGGATCAACCCGGACCAGTGCTTCTTCCAGGACCATTCCGACTCCGGTTACTTGCAATGCTATGCTCCACGTCAGCCCAAAACTCATGTAAGTCTTTGATCCATCGCTCTTTGCGTTCTTGGATTCTTGATTTTCCGCACGTTCGTCCTGCTGATCGATCTCGTTCGTTTTCTTTGTCGCTGATAATAGCGACCCGCCCACAGGCTGCCACCAGCGAAAAGCAAGCCCGGTAAAAAGGGCTCCGCAAAGGACTATAAGGATTGCGTTGGAAAGATGTTTACCGAAGCCTGGAAGAGCCCTAGTCGTCCCAAGGATCTCGTAGCTGCCATGTGCTACACCGGTTCATACACCGTCAGCAAGCAAGATCAAAAAGCCTATGCCGTCGAAGGTCAGCACGTCTGCTCTGGAGAACAGGTCAACAATGCGCCAGCACTCAGGTAAGTTTCTCCTTCTTCCGACCCTTGCCTCTCTGAGAAATTTTTGTCGGTTGCTTTGCAAGACGCTAATCGGATGATTGTTGACTTTCGAAACAGCTATACCTGCTTCTTCATTACCAAGGGGAACACCGTAACGTTCTCGGACGCTACTGACGATGGATATTTGGCTATGTGGCGCAACACGAAAGTTTGCAAATGGGACGGTGCGAAATTGTCTTGCTGATGTGTCAACATGTTTGGCAGGCTTGGACGAAAAGTTCACCCCGATAATCATGCCCGACCCTTTGCGTAGCAGCTGGTTTCTGCGAATGTCTCCGAACCTTTAGAACTTTCCGATGCGTCTCTCCGTCTTTTGTTAATTTCAAAGCTCAATCGCCGTACTGCCGCTGAAAGTGATGGTGAAAACAGTATTTGGTATTGCGAATGAAAAGAGGAGACACATTGTCGAAGCAAGGTGAAGCCAAAGGAAGGAGCAGCGAAGCTATATCTATTCGAAGGACCGAAGGAGCAGATGCAAGGGCAAACCAAGCTAATCGAGGCTGCCTGACGAATTAAGCCTTGCAAGTGAGAGTCTTGTCTTTCCACTCGCAAACTGGGTCATGTGGGTCACGCACGATTCCCAAATTGATAGAGCCTCCGTCGTCCAGAGCCGTGAAGGTTTTATCACCGATCAGATGCATGCAATTGTAGCTACCACGATGCGTGCAAGGCAAGAGCATGGAGTTAGCCATGCAACACGTTTTGTTGGGCAAGATGGTGTATGGATGTATACTCACTCTTCGTGAAACCAGTCTTCCCATCCTTTACTCCAATATGAACAGGACCTGACTCCCAGATCTTGATAGTGCTTTTCCGTCCAATCAGTTAGGGAGTAACTGAACCTCTTGAGGTAGCAAACGGTGGCTTTGCGTCCGGGAGGAGGGCGATCGTGGAAGAGTTCTTTGACGAGATTCCCGAGGCATTCCTCTCGCGAAATCTTCTTGCGCTCTCGTCGTTCCAGATGGTTCGATGAAGAGATAGGACCCTGTGCATTGTCAACGAGCGGGAAAGGGGATGATTGCTGATATCAGAATTGCACCGCGCATGACTTCGAAGTTTGACGAAGGAGCTAGAAGTAGATCGATGAGGAGACTTACAGCAAGTGCGCTGGTCGCAAAGAGGACAGCGGCGACGCAGGAAATGGAGAGCTTCATGCTAGACGGGTGGAAGCTTAGGATGAGCAGAGGTGATAAAGGACCGAGGAGGGTGTAAAGAAAGGCAAGTCAATGAAGAGACCATGCTGGGCCAGACCGTTCGGAAAGGAAAGGAGGTCAGTTTATATAGATCCGACTCTGCAGCGCCGCTTTCTCATTGACGCTGTAATCGTAGAGCAGTTTGAAAAAGGCTGCGGGACCGTCTTGCTGCCAAGTAGTGATCACAGGGAGGGAGGCAATCACATGAAGTGGGAGATCGGGCTGACAATAGAACAGTCGAGACCCACAGGAACCCATGCTCTTCCTCTCTTAACTTTGGTATCATGGGAACACCACGCCGCGTAGTGGGAGTCAGAGAAAACGACAATGGGAAGGTGGAGACCGATACCCACCAAAAGCTGTGTCGTTGACTCAGGAGGCTGATTACTCTCTCTCTTTCGCGATTATGTATACTCGCGGTTTGACCAACTCAAATTCGCGACTGCATCTCGCGCTGTCTAGTTTGCATCTGCACCAGAATAAGTTTGTGGTTAGCATATCAGTTACGTCTTGTTTGCTTCGTGGTCTCTCAATCAGCACTGGCTTTATCGTCATCACCCCCTGACAAATGAAATGAAGTTTTCGCGAGCTCGACATGATGCAGTCACGAACTTGAGTTGGTGGATTCAAACGCCGAATGGTGGGACCCGCAAATACAAGTTGGTCAAAACCGAGAATTCAATTGCGAAGGAAAGTCATCTCGACTACTGGCTGTCTCTGGCCAAGACTGCTGGACACCAGCGCTGTCAATTGCAGTCTGCTTCACTTGCCACTCCTATAAGAGCTCGTCATTTCAGTTTAGAGTTTCTTGCCACTCGGCGTTCCAATCCGTGTTCGACAACCTTAGCAGCGACCCCATCATGACGATCCTTAAGCGGACTCTCTTTTGCATCGGAAGTGCACTGGTTATTTCGGCTCATCTCGCTTTTGCGGTGAGGATGCCACACGAGTACAACATGCAAATGTGGAAAGGTGCGCAAGACGACTACGCGAGAACGCACGGAGACAAGCCGTTCCTTCCGGAGCACGTCGGAGTAGAACTATTCGACAACATTGACGACCTCAAAGAGAAGCTACTCAATACCGCTCAATTCACAGGCCGGATCAAGGGCGCGGTGTTGGCCGGGGTTAGAGGTTCTCGCAGCGAAGGAAACAGAGCCATCTGGTTCACCACGATTGTTCACCCGGAAGATAGGCTGGGAAGAGAGATGAACCTCGATGATCGGCTGGCTTTGGTGTTTTGGTGCCAAAACGTGCGGCAAAAAGAGCTTCTCTACGTCAGTACCGTGCCGGACCTCGGCGTTCACTGGGGATTGCAAGACCTCGACACTGTTTTGAGGCGCTTTTGAGCGGTAGCGTGCCAGTGCGCTGCTTGCGGTTCATTGTGTCAGCTACGCTGCAGTATAGTGCTTCTTGTGCTTGAAGAAGTTCGACTCTTGTGTGTGGTGTCTGTAGTCACATAGTCGTTTCTCTCTCCTGGGAGCTCGCCATTCAATAACTTGCTACAGTCGATCTATACTCGCAAAAGCATCTCATATTTACGAGCTCGAGCAATGAAAAGTCTATTCTGCAAGTCGCCGAATGACTGCCGCTTGACCAGTGAAAGTCAGGAAAGAAGGTGAACGCGGTCACTCGCAAACCTGCTTCATCTGTCCCACAAATGAATCACGAGCTTGAGTTGTTGCATCTAGACACCGAGGCAGTTATGGAGTCGCGAACTTGAGTTGGCCGAGTCGCGAATACAATCACAATTGACAAAATAGAGTGCAACAGCACCCTCTGTCTGCTACCGAATGAAGCCGGTAGTGAGTGGGATCTTGTGGAGTTTCTCTTGAGGTTGGTACGTGAACGTCTTGACAGAAGCAAAGGCGTCGTCTGATCGACTGCGGCGTCGTATTTGACGTCATGTTCTGAGGGAAGCGTTCGGACAAAGGAAGCACAAGGCGGTGCAATCATCGAAGAGTCTTTAAAATTGCTGAACAACCGGAACCAACACCGCAAGCTGAGAAGAGACGCCCACCAGTGAGCACATCAACCCCTCCAAGTGAGCTTCTTGTCTTTCCAGTCACACTTCTTCGGGTCTCGACGAATCGCCAAGTTGGCATAACCACCGTCGTCTTGAGCCGTAAAAGTGTTAGCACCCATTAGATGAAAGCAATTGAAGCTGAAGAAAGGAGCGCATGCAAAGTGTTCAGCCGGCATGCACTGCGCTTTGGGAAGTTGGGCCTTAGCGATACTTACATGAACGGATCATCGCCCTTCCAGCAAGATGAAATTCCAGCGGTTTGATAGTGTTCTGCACTCCAGCTCGACAGATCATATTTAGATTCGGATTTGTAGCAGACTGTTGCTGTCCATCCGGGAGGAACTTGACTAGACTTCTGCTTGACCATGTCTTTGGTACACTTCTCGCGTGGATCTGTCTTTCGTCGTTCGAGGCGGCTTGGTGTCTGTCAAATGCAGATGGATAGAATCATCAGGAAGGGATCAATCAATGTCGTCGGGTAGAGACTTACGGCAAGCGCGGTAGTCACGAGAAGAACAACACCGAGAAAGGCGATAGCGAGCTTCATCTTGAAAGCTTAACGATGAAGGTAGGGTCTGAAGGAGGGAGAGGAGATGTCGAAGATGCTTTCGACGGAGACGTGCCCACGAATGCCGGGTCGTCGTATTGTAGCAGGGTTCCGCGTGCCGGGTTCATTTGCCACTCAAGCCCTTCAGCCGTCAAATGAGATGGGCGGTGGGCGCAAATTTCGTGCTCTCGAAGTGGGGGCACCTATGTGTATACACAGCAGGTATCTCTCAGATCGATACAGACTTGATTTGGTCCGGCCTCATTGATCTCTATCGTCTTGATTGAGACGTGTCTGCCAAGAGGGCTACACCATCGCTCAAGGTGGGCATAGCGGTCAGCCGAAAATCTCGTATTGCGGACGGAAGACAAAATCGGACTGAAGAAGCGATTGACGGCCAGCATCCCTTCCCAGCGAATGACCTTCAATCGCAAGTCTCTGCTAGGCGGAAATCAGACCCAGCAAGTAAGCGTCTTCTTCTCGCTTTCCCAATCACACTTGCCCCGGACTCGGTTGATGGCCAAGTTGATATAACCACCGTCGTCGTTTGCCGTGAAGGTATTCGCGCCGATCAGGTGGAAGCATTCGTATCTGTAGTTCAAAGCCAAGAATCCAACAGATTTTTTCGGTCAAAGTCAAATCATCGAGAACACGCGAGTGAGGATGGAGATACTTACCCATAGATAGCCTGACCTACGTTGCACATATCCTTCCCTGCGTGCTGGTAGTGTTGCGGGCTCCAATCGGCCAGAGTATAATCGAACTTGTCGTAGTAGCAGATCGTCGCAGTTCTTCCCTGTGGGACGTGGTACTTGATTTCAGGATGGTCAGTTGCGAAAAGGTCAACCAACCTTTTGGTGCAAGCCTCGCGTTGGTCTCGCCGTTCAAGGCGGTTTCGGTGCTGCTGGAAGAGGTACGAAAAGGCGATCAAGTGTCATCAGGATCAAGCCGAAAGGAAGCATCAGTACAGTAAACTTACAGCTAGAACGCTGGTTGAGAGAAGAGCAACTGCAATGCAGGGACCACAGAGCTTCATGATGTGTTGACAATGGAGGCTTGAAAGGGAAGCAGGATCGACTGTGTTGGAAGGGGAGAGGGATGCGCTTTCCACATCTGCTTTTCAGTTCATTGAGCACGTACAGAATCGAGCGTCTTTCCCCTGAGCGTATTTCATCGCGACAAGTGGGCTTCCACAGAAGCGATACCCACCAATGCCGTGCCATCATGCAGGCTAGGCATCGGAGTGCTTGGCGCGGATGTTGACCACGATCTTTGAAGGTGAAATGAGGCGGGCAGTGAGCGGTGGGCCCTTGGGGGTTAAAAATGCGGTCGCTGTTCACGCCAACTCCCCTTTGCAGCCTCATTTGTTCAGCTTCTTGCCTTTAAAATCCCCACTTTCACTCGAGTTGGGCGCCAAGAAAGGGCTCAGCACTGTGTGCAAATGAAGCTGATTCGAAAAAGCGACACTACACAAGGGGGAGGAGAGAACAGGGGCCGAGAATCACATCAGAACGAAAAAAAAAAATAGAAGCTATCAATAGCATCGAGGCGGCGAAACCATACTGCTGAGACGAACTAAGTCCAGCAACGGAGAACCTTGTTTCCGAAATCGCACTTGTCCGGATTTCTGAGGATGGCCAAGTTGGCATAGCCTGTGTCGCCGTAGGCGGTGAAGGTGTTCTCGCCGATGATCCAGAAGCAATGGTACCTGCGCGTAAAAGTGGTTGGATGGGGTCAGACGATGCATTGAGATTCCCGACTTTTGACAGAGAAGATGGGAGCTTGTTGGAGGTTCGCGAAGACGGTGTATTGTGATGTGAAGACTCACTGGTTATTAGTAAACTGGCCATGCCATTCCCGCTTTGAGCAATTGCCTCCGCCTGCATATTTGTAGACCTTGGGGTCTTTGTTCACCTCGTGTGGTTCCCATTTGGTGTAGCATGCAGTAGCCAACACCCCATCTGGACGATCCGGGCTCTCCTCGTCGTACCATTTGACCAGATCTTTGTTGCATTGTTCGCGTTCATCTTTGCGTCGATCAAGTCGTTGAGGGGACGAGGAAATGCTCTGTCGAGGAAAAAAAGCGTATGGCGATTAGGGTTTCTGCCTTGGTCAACATCGTCAAGACAAGCCGTGATGAAGAGGTTTGCAGGGGAGGTTGGCAGCGTGACTTACAGCGAGCGCGCTGGTCGCAAAGAGAGCACCGGCGATGATCGAGATCGAGAGCTTCATGGTGTGTTGTTGAAGTAGGTTCGAAAGGGAAGCAGGATCGATTGGTAGGAAGGGAAGAGAGATGCGCTCTGAACATCTGCTTTTCTAGGACCTTCCCCTGAGCGTGTTTGATAGCGACAGGTGGGCTTCTGGGGAAGCAATCCCCACCAAAGCCATGCCTTTGGGTCAGGGGTTTGAGCGCTTGATACGGGAGGACTACGATCTTTGACCGCAATGAGGTGGGCAGTGAGCTACGGGCCTGCGTGGATGCGCTAGTAGGCGTTTGTCTTGGCGATGACTCAGTTTCACGATCTCATTTCACCGCTTCTTCTCAGCACAAATATTCGGTACTGTCACTGGTTACTTTGAGAGAACGTGGCATTGCAGACGATCGGAGCAGAATCTAAGGAGCGATACGAGACAAGCAGCAGCCGGAAAGGATCACGCAAGAGCGAAACAAAACCATCACGAGCGATGATAGGACGTGACTGCCGGAGCAGATCAGCGACAATGAAGGGTCTTGTTTTCGTACGTGCACCTCTTCGGGTCGCTAAGGATGGCCAAGTTGACATAGCCTCCGTGACCCTTGGCCGTGAAGGTGTTTTCACCGATGAGCCAGAAGCAATCGTACCTGGCAAAAGTGGGCGAGCGGGTTAGAACCTGCATCGGTCGAGGCTCGGCGTAAAGGTGTGTTGTGATGTGAAGACTTACTCGTTAACGTCATACAGGCCAAGGAAGTTCCTCTTGCCACATTTTCCTCCTCCTGCAAGCTTGTAGTGCTTTTCGTCTTTGTTCTGGATCGTGTATGGTTCCCACTTGGTGTAGCAGACAGTAGCCGTCACTCCAGCCGGACGATGCGGGCTCTTCGAGTACCTCTCGACGCGGTCCTTGTTGCATTGTTCGCGTGGATCGCCGCGCTTGTCGAGGCGGTTGAGGGACGAGGAGATGCTCTGTCAAAGATGAAGAACGGACGAACGACGCGGTCTCTCTGATTGTCAGAAACGTACTTGGATGGATCAAGGTTGCAACCGGACTTACAGCAAGCGCGCTGGTGGCGAAGAGGGCAGTGGCGATGAGAGAGATGGAGAGCTTCATGTTGGATGGCTGAAGATGGATGTTGGACGGCTGAAGATGGATGCTGGATCGATGGAGAGGAGCAAGTAGAGTCTGCTATTTATGTGCAAAACGAGACCTACTTTTGTGGCTCAAGCGGCTTTTGATGAGCCCCTAGCTGGTAAAAGATCAAGCTCTGAAGCTTTAGGTGCATCTTTCGAGAGCTTTAGCAAGGAGAGCGAGAGTGTGTAAGGGAGGGTCGAGGCTGGGGATTGCGAGTCGAATCCATCGAAGTGTGGATCCGACCTTGATTGTATAGCCACATCGGCTCCTGCCCCACCAAATTAGGAGAAGAGCGCCGAATAGGAATCGGTGGCTAAGGTGGGATGTGGGAGTGAGGAGATCTTGGCAGAGACGTGCTGCTGGTAAGGGAGCCGGCGCTGACAGAAGTGTATTTGGAAACTTCAAAGACATCGAATGCAATCGAGTGGGAATCGTAAGCGATGATTCCGAAGCCGAGAACTTGACCCACCGATGCTGTGTCGATTGACTTGGCGTTTTGTGTCGGGAACGGAGCGATCAGTCTTATTCTCATTGTTCACCACCAAATGAGATTTGCCGGGAACAGCTTCCGGTACCTTTCGATGTGGGACCATCAATGCCCACGCAGATGAAAAGGAGAAGTGGGGTCAAGCTGATAAAGGGGTTGTGTCTGGTACGGTACTACGACGACGGTAGCGACGTTGAGTATGGATCGGGCCGATTGCATCACGGTCAGGTCAGATGAACTTGATCGGCACCTTCCATCATCCTACTGGTCAGCTTGTCCGCACCATGTTCACTCCGCACTTGTCTCCGGCGGACCCCTTATCGGATGGCATCGGACGTGACGGCAGTAGCGGCTCCCTTTGACGGGCATTCAGGCTGCTAGAGGATGTTGTTGACGGAGTTGTTCCAAGCATCGCAATGCGGGGGTCAGGGTCGAGGTTGAATGCTGAGAGTGAAATGGGTTCGGTTTTGACGGTCTGTCCCAGCTCCCCGCATTTTTCTCCGCAAAAAAATGAAAATGGGCCGATCTGCTTCCCGATACATTCGAAAGTCGAGATTCGCAAAGGACGTTGCGCTCCTGTGCAGGGAGCTTTTCACAGCACAACCAGGTGAGATTGACAAGGGTCTCTTCGTGTGATGCTGATTGGCGTAATGAGCAGAGCCAGCGGCGAAGGTCGGCACATCCGCATCCAACACATCGGCGTCTTTTCGAAAGCGAGAAGTGACACGTCTGCAGTGCCGTTTGGCAGGATGATAAGCCTGCGCCAGTCGAGTTGACCCGTGCTGCGGGCGCAGATGCATCTTCGGCGAGCGGGTTGCGGCTCTGCATGCACAGCGTGTCGCCCTAGAAGTGGGGTTGGGATGAGAGCGAGAGAAGAGAGAGGTGGCTCATGCGCAGCGCAATCAACAATCGCATCGCTTTCGGACTTCCCGCGCAATTGACCGGCATTGCTTCGCACTGTCCTGGCAAAGCGAACATCGCTCGGCCTTTTTGGTGCAGATACAGAGTCTCGGCAAACCCGCATCTGTGTGTGGTCGCCGTAAGTGTGGTTGACCCCGCACTCACGCGAAAAAGAAGAGAGAGGCAGCATCAACCCGCAGCAAGGCTTGGCGAGCGCAGACAAGGCAGAGCAGACCGACTAGCTCACCTCGGCAATCAAGAACAACCAAGAGGCGGGCCGTGCCAGATGCCTGGTGAGCATCGATTATTCTCCGAGTTGCCTTCCAGCGCCACCCTCAAGACGAACTGGTGGCTCAGTGCTTCCCTGTCTAAGTCGGGGTCGCTCAGCATGGACAGTGACGATAGAGAAGGAGCCATTATTGATGCTGAAAGCATTTGAAGTGCTTGCGGATGTGCTGTTGCATCGAGCGGAGTGTGTGGAAGCGAGTGTGCGCCTCGTCATTGGTATGGAAAGATAGCGGGGATGCTGTGGCATTCTCGTTGTGATTGAGATTCAGGCTCTGCAGCAGTCAAAGCTATCGAAAAAAAATAATCTTTAGCCTAACGTAAGGCAAGATTCTGAGTGGGCTTGCACACCGCACTTTTCAGCCTTGCTTCCAGCCTTCGCAAATGCGAACAATTTTTTTTCTTTCTTTTTGCTCTCACTCTTCTGTGACGCGGCATGGTCAGCAGGACAGCGCGCAATCACATTTTGACACTGCGCTCTGCAATCACATTTTTCTTCTCTCACCATCACATTTCGGGTCACTGGCCGACTGAGGCTTTCCTTTGTTGCTCTCTGGTTCTGCTACCATCATTTCCCACACAACCGTCACCGCAGTACCCTCTCACCTTCGCATCGCAAAGGCCGACGACAC
Source organism: Sporisorium iseilematis-ciliati (assembly GCA_001748505.1). Classification (NCBI taxonomy): domain Eukaryota; kingdom Fungi; phylum Basidiomycota; class Ustilaginomycetes; order Ustilaginales; family Ustilaginaceae; genus Sporisorium; species Sporisorium iseilematis-ciliati. Next base: position 98,423 of record MJEU01000029.1, on the reverse strand, counting down.
TTTTGCTGCTGCTGTTGCTGCGGTCTCTTCTCGTTCACCTTGTTGCCCCCTCCTTGCAGATCGCCCCACCTCGCCTTTCTCCGCCTCTGCGCCTCTTCGCCTCTTTGACACACTGACGCTCTCAACCCTCGGACACTCCGCCTGCTCTCGACCTCGACTAACCTTCTCATCGGCCCTTCCGTCTGCGGCTGTTGTACCTGTTTCATCTTTTTGCCTTTTCTTTCTCTCTCTCTCTTTGCTCTCGTTTGTCTCTCCGCTCATCTTCTTCAAGAACCCTTTCTCCTCACCACCAACATCCTACCACGACATCAGGCTATCACTCTCCCACACGCCTGACTTCATCTGCAGCTCGCTCCCTTCCGATACAGCGCGCCAGTGATCCTATTCTGCATCGATCGCCGCCTTCCTTCACCAACGGCGATACACTCAAAGCATTCCTCACCGAGTGCTCTTTGAGTAGCAGACCCGCTCTCAATACAACCTTCATACCCTCGCTGCACATCACTCGCGTTCTCCCACAGTCGCCATCATGTACGCTTCTACCGTCCGAAGGTCTGCCAACTTCACCTTGGCCAACGGTGCTCAGATCCCCAAGCTTGGGTTCGGCACCTGGAAGATGACCAAGGAACAGGCTACTCCTGCCGTCGCTCATGCCATCAAGACCGGCTACCGTCACATTGACTGCGCTTGGGCATACAGAAACGAAGATGCTGTCGCTGAAGGTATCAAGAAGGCTGGCGTCCCTCGATCCCAGTTGTGGCTCACTAGCAAGCTCTGGAACAGCTTCCACCACCCCGAGCATGTGGAAAAGGTAAGTCACGCAACATGGTCTCACAAGTCGACACCCTGAGCATCATTCTGACAGTAGTCTTCCTCTTTCTTTCTCTTCTCTCTCAGGCCCTGGACGATACGCTCAAGGACCTCGGCACCGACTACCTCGACTTGTACCTCATGCACTGGCCCGTCGCCTTCCTCAACGCAAAGGGTTCCATGATTCCTTCCATTCGCAGCACTGGCGGCCACCCCGTCGAGAGCACCGACCTCTCGCGTGACTTCATGGCCACCTACCAAGTCATGGAGGAGATGGTCAAGAAGGGCAAGGTCCGCAACATTGGTATCAGCAACTTCAACATTCGACGAACCGACGAGGCGGTCGAGCAGTCGACCATCAAGCCTGTCGTCAACCAGGTCGAGGTCAACCTCGGCGTTCACAACGAGGAGCTCCGCAACTACGCCCACGCCCACGGTGTTACCCTTCAGGCTTACTCGCCCTTTGGTTCCAACCAGAATGTGGCCAAGTACCTCGAGGACCCCGTCGTCGTCGATGTCGCTCAGAGGAACAACATCACTCCCGCGCAGGTGCTGCTCTCGTGGACGCTCGGTAGGGACATCATCCCCATCACCAAGAGCATCACTCCAGAGCGCATCGAGGAGAACTTCCGCACCCTCGAAGTCGAGCTGCCTGAGGAGGAGATCAAGCACCTCACCAACGAGGCTCTCAGCCGTCCCATCGAAAGGACCGTTGACCCCACCGAGGGCTGGGCTGTCGAGGACGAGATCTTCGAGGACGGTGTCGACCAGACGCGCGAGAACCAGCTCAAGGGAGGCTCGTACGTGCCTCCACCTGCACACGAGTCGCCTCTCGAGCACCGTCTCGAGCCACGCAACGATCCCGAGACTCCTTCGCGCATGTTCCACACCGCTGCCCACCCTCTCGCCTCGTCATCGCGCAGCTCCAGCCGCCGACCCACCGCGGTCCAGGCTCTTTCCTCTAAACCGTCGTTGTTCCGAAGCTTTGCCACCACCAGCCGATCCGCCGCTGTCGCCGAAGTCGCGCCGCCTTCCGCATCCGAAGCCCCCGCCGTCAGCGAGAGCCCCTTGCTGCGCAACACGTCCAAGTCCGCCCTTGCCACCCCGGGCCTCAAGTTCGTCGACGGAGAACAGAGCATCGAGAGAGAGACCAAAAAGATGAACATGTACACGGTGCGTAGAATGTCCACTTCGACCAGAGCCAGAGCTTCCGTTTCCGCTGTCTCTTCCCCCATCGCAGCCACTGCCGCTCCTTTGCCTTCAGCCTCGTCATCATCGCCGACCGGCGCGGCAGCGCGACAGTATCCGGCCAAGAAGACGTTCCTGTACGAAAAGTACCTGCGTCTGCTCACGGACAGCCAGATGGTGCTTGTGCTGCAGCACAACAACCTCTCTGTCGCCGAGCTTGCCAAAGTGCGCTCGGATCTCGCAGCCGTCAAGTTGCCCGAGGGCCAGACGGCCAAAGCTTCGCTTACGGTTGTGCGTGCCGGTCTGATGAAGGCGGTGGCGAGGCAGATGTCCCAGAACAACCCGACGATGGAGTCGTTGCAGCCTGCCCTTAGCGGCCCGATCGCTTTGCTGACGTGCGAACATCTTACCCCTGCGTATCTCAGTGCGCTGTTTAACGTCGTGGATCGAGCGCTAGGCCATGCGCCTCCTCGAGCGCCTGCTGCGGGTGCCAAGCATCCCGAGACGGCGGTGGCCAACCCGAGGTTGGTGCCGTTGGCGGCGGTGTTGGAGGGCAACAGGTTGCTGCAAGTTCCACAGACGAGAGACGTGGGCAGGATCGGCAGTCTGGACCAGCTCAGGTCGCAGATTGTCGGCCTGCTCAGTGCGCCCGGTCAGCAGCTGGCGGGTGTGCTTAGCCAGGCGGGTGGTCAGGCGCTCGCGTTGACTTTGGAGGCGAGGAAGAGGGATCTTGAGGCGCAGCAGTAGATATCAAATACTTTTTGTAGCTATAGATTTAGTTTTTGCACGTTCGACATTCTCACTTTTGGTTTCGTTTCTCGTGTTGAGGAGCTGTGGTCGTCGGTTCTGTTGATGTGATGAGCATACTGACCCTTTCTCTTCTCAACTTGTCTTACACTTCTCCGAATTTTTCTCGACCGTTTCTTTTACCGCCGTAGGCAATCCGCGACGCCCAAGCGCACATCCTCACCACCGACCCCACCGCTTGCGTGTTTGGCGAAGACGTAGCCTTTGGTGGCGTCTTTCGGTCCACCATGGGTCTTTCTGAAACCTTTGGACGGGATCGAGTGTTCAACACGCCGCTTACGGAGCAGGGGATCGTCGGTTTTGCGATCGGGTTGGCCGACATGGGTCACACTGCGATCGCCGAGGTGCAGTTTGGCGACTACATCTTCCCCGCTTTCGATCAGATTGTGAACGAAGCTGCCAAGTACAACTACCGTTCTGGGGGGCAGTTCAGCGTGGGGAAGCTGACGATACGGGCGCCGTGTCAGGGGGTGGGGCATGGAGCGCTGTACCATTCGCAGAGTGTGGAGCAGTTTTTCATGCCGGTTCCGGGGATCAAGGTGGTGGTTCCGAGGAGTCCGGTGCAGGCGAAGGGGCTGTTGGCGGCGAGTGTGAGGGACGATAATCCGGTGGTGTTTTTGGAGCCCAAGATCCTGTACAGGTCGAGCGTGGAAGAGGTTCCGCTGGACGATTTCACGCTGCCCCTGAGCAGCGCTGAGATCGTTCAACGGGGAACCGATCTCACGTTGATCTCGTGGGGCGCTCCGCTGTACTCCTGCGTAGAGGCGCTTCAAGTGCTCGCCAACCCGCCAGCGTCGATCGCACACCACTTCCCGAACGACATCCGACAGGCCAACGTCGAACTCATCGACCTGCGCACCATCCTACCCTGGGATCGAGAAACCGTCATCCGCAGCGTAGCAAAGACGGGACGATGCGTAGTGGTCCACGAAGCACCAGTGACTGCAGGGGTGGGAGCAGAGATCGCAGCGGAAGTGCAGAAGAAGTGCTTCTTGAACCTCGAAGCGCCCGTAGGCAGGGTGGGCGGTTGGGATACGCCGTTCCCGCACGTCGGCGAGCTGTTCTACAAGCCCGATGCGGTGAGGGTGGCGGATGCGCTGGTCAAGTGTTTGACTTTCTAAGGAGGATGCAATTGAAGAATTCTTCGGATCGAGAATCGAGTCTGTGTTTGCTGGTTGATGAGTCTCATTATGCTTGCGTATGGTGAATCGTCGTACAAATACAGAGTCGAGAGAGAGATGATGTTGTGAGTGTTGGGTACAAGCCAAGATAAGGTCGTGGTATCTACTGTCCCCCCGGCGATGTGCTACAGATTAAACACCCGCACCACCCCCACATCCTTCGCCAGCTCATCCCCCGCATACGCCAACACATACTTGCTCGGATGCCAAGCCAGCGTGTTGATCATCGTCCCCATTCCCAACGGCACCTTCGCCACCACATCATCATCTCCTCCTCCTCCTCCTCCTCCTCCCTTCTCCGTCCTCAACACCACCAACTCCCTATCCTCGCCACCCGCTGCCAGCAGCTCACCGTCGAAGCTGAACCCCATCGCCCTCGCCGGGAAGCTGAGGCTGGTGAACATCTTCACCGCCATCCACTCCCTGCTGTCCCACAAAGCGATCATCGCGTCGCTCGAAGCGGTCGCGACGAAGCGCGAGAGGGGGTCGTACTCGAGGCAGAAGACGTTGGCGGTGTGCGTTGGGTGCGAGTGCAACCGTGCGTAGGTGGTGGTCGAATGGATGTGAACCGAGCCGGAACCGGACGATAGCAGCAGCAGAGAGCCATCGGGCGAGAACGTCAGCTCGTTGATCTCATCGTTTGTCCCCAACATCGTCTCCGCGGTGTACGTCTCCACCGGTGCGAACGGTACGCTCCTCCGCGTGCACACGGTATGCACGATCCTGTGCGTGCGAGTATCGACGATCGAAACCGTGTCTGTTTTGTCCCCGACCGCAATGTAATCCCCAGAAGGATGGTAGGCGATGTTGATGTTCGAACCGGGAGTGGTGATCGTTTGCGAAGTGGGAGTTTTAGAGCGAGTATCCCAGATACGGACTGTTTTGTCGGCAGATGCACTTGCGAGCACGTCGGGTGAGAGCGGATGCCATACGAGCTGGTCGACGGATTCGGTGTGCGCGCGAAGCTCGGTTGATGCTCGGTGGTCGATGGATCGTTCTGGGACCCAGATTCGGATGGAACGGTCAGCGCCGCAGGTGGCGAGTTTGCGGCCATCGATGGACCAACCTAGGCCACGGACGGATTGGCGGTGGCCAGAGCGGAGTTCTTTGGTTTTGAGTTGGCTGAAGTTGGGGAGTTGGATGGAGCGGTCGCGGAAGGAGGATGAGAGGCCGTTGTTGGTTGTGTGTTTCGAGTTGGAGCCGGAGGGCGTGGGGTTGAGGGTGAGCGACATGGTTGTCCCTTACTCCCGATGCACGGGTTGACGAATGGTGAAGAGGTAGAGAAGGATGAAAGGTCGAGGTGGAAAGTGAACGAGAAAGCAAGGGTCCAATGGCTCCTCAAGCCTCCACTCTCTCGCTGTCACGTGTGAAAGGGAGCGCTCGTTTCTTCTTTCCGTACGAGTGTGAAAGTGGCGAGAAGAAGAACGTCAAAGATGCACCGTGCAACTTTTTTTTTTCTTTCCTTCTTTTGTTTTTTCGCTGCAGCGCTGCTTCCCCTGCGCAAACCAACACCAGCACAGGCCAGTCGCGACGAAAAAAGGCAATGCGGCGCTGGGGCCGCTGCAACACAACTGAACTCGTGCTGATTGGTCTTCTGTTGATCTCTGTAGCGTTCAACTTTCGTTCCTCCTTCTCTCCTTCTCCACCATCACCATTACCCTCATCTAACACTTGTTCATCTCAGACAAACGCATCATTCAAAATGGCTACCGAACAGAGTGAGCATCGCCCTTCATCCCCGTCTTTCAATCACACTGCTCCGTGCTCTTTTTACTGACCTTACTCCCTCCTTTGCGCCTCGTAGCCTACATCATGATCAAGCCCGACGGCGTGCAGCGTGGCATCGTCGGAGAGATCATCAAGCGTTTCGAGAACCGCGGCTACAAGATCGCCGCTCTCAAGATGGTCCACGCCTCCGAGGAGCACCTCGAGAAGCACTACAAGGACCTCAAGGGCAAGAAGTTCTTCCCCGGTCTCATCAAGTACATGGCCTCCGGCCCCGTCGTCTGCATCGTCTTCGAGGGCAAGGACGCCGTCAAGACCGGCAGGGTGCTGCTGGGCGCTACCAACCCCTTGGACTCGGCTCCCGGCACCATCCGCGGCGACTTCGCCATCGACGTCGGCCGCAACGTCTGCCACGGTTCGGACAGCGTCGAGTCGGCCAAGGCCGAGATCGCGCTCTGGTTCGGCGAGCAGAACCCTACCATCCAGTACACTCGTGCTGTCGACTCCTGGATTTACGAGTAAATCGTGTCGTGCATCAACTGATAGAGTAGTGCCGACCAACGACTTTCGACAGAAATACATCTTCCATTCAGTAAACCATTTCACCTCGTCTGCCTCTCAACTGTGTCTTCCCGCACCGCCCCCATACACCATCCAGCTCCCACAGCCCGACAGTCACTTCGACACTCGTAATAGGGTAGTGATACAACATGATGCGATTTGAGCTTTTTTTGAGGATGAGCAAAGGTAGGGATACAGTGTATGGAGTCATAAGACGTGCAAAGATGTCGACGTACCAAAGACTAGGAAGAAACGTCTTGTCCCGGCACGGTGAAAGCACAAATTCGAGATCGGCGTGCATCTTGGAGAAGAGTCGAGTGGTATCAATGGCGGGTGATGTTGGTATCGATGATGTAGAAGCGGCGATGGTATCGATGTTGCAGATGAAGGATGCGGAGAGACAGAGTCGGTGGTATCGATGTTGTATAAGCGACGGTGGTGTGATTCTTGGCTGAGTAGCGTTGAAGGTAAGCGTGGGTTGGTATACTGTCGATTGAGGTTGAGGTCGGATGAGAAGGCGTTGTCTTGAGGAGAACCTCAGATGATACTGCGAATATCCATGACCTTGCGAATAGGCTGCTGCTCGCCTTCTTCTTCGTCGTCTCCGTCGGTGCCTGCAGGGTCGTCCTCGATGACACGATCAGCAGCCAGGAGCAGCCGGGTGCTACGTTGCTGTTCGGTGGACACGCTACGGCTGCGCGAGTGACTACCGCGACGGTTCGGAATAGCAGCTGACTTGCTGTTGGCAGAGGGAACGGCAGACAGGCTGCGAGAGATATTGCCGGCCGCACCACCCTTGTTTGCGGTACCAGCAGGCGCATAGTGAACCTTGGACCGACCCCTGACCGTGATCGGATGACTGGTCAAACTCGCCACCTCGACTCCACTGCCAACCGACACCGGTCCCTCACTCGGATACGCCAGCAGCGTCAACTTGAGAACGTAGAATTGTTGACTCGCAGCGCCACGTTGACCATTGTTCATCGTAGCCGATCGAATCTGGACCCTTCGGAAAGCAGCGATCGTGCTGGACCTCGTCGCAACTTGCTCGTTGGCGGAGGCGTCTTTGCCAATCTTGCCGCCACTACGCACTTCGACGGGCTGGACCGCTTCGCGAGGACCACGTTCGCGAGCCGGACCGAATTGGATGAGCGGCACCTGTCCCTGACGACCCTTCTGAAGTCTGCCGTCGTAGTTCATGACGTGCGCGGTCATGTGGATGGCAAAGCGCTCGACGGTGAAGGGAGCCCGGCCGGTGGCTTCGCAGATGAGGTCGCCTGACACCTTGTCCCGGCGTCGACCTTGCTCGTCTTCAAAGTGGAAAGCGACATCGACTTTGAGATAGTTGCGACGGTAGCAGGCCCATTTGCCATCGACGACGCTGAAGCACTGGTGTGAGGTCGAATCGAGCTTGCAGAAGAGCTTCTCTGTCGTGTTGCCGCGAGGTTGCTTGAGTGTGAGAGGTAGAATGGTCTTGAGGGTGGCAAAGATCTCGCCAGTGCGACCTTCCTGAGCGACAGGCAGCTCGAGATGGTCGGTCTCTACTGCAGCTGCAACATCGTTGAGGCTGGTGGAGCGAGACAGCATCGACGAAGTAGCAAGAGGCTCGTCAGAATCTTCATCGCTGTCGCTGCTGAGATCGGCGAGAGGCGACATGGCACGAAGGTTGGGCATCTTGTAGATGAAGCTGTCATCCTTGAACGCAGCCTTTGGCTTCACCACAGGGGGTGAAGTGGCGAATCCAGGTGCAGCATCGGGAAGCTGAAGCGCGGGGAGCTCGAGAGACGGGTCGATGTTGCTCTTGTTGAGGTCCTGACGGTGAGCCAGAGAAAGCTTGGGCAGGGAGTCATCGCTGTGAGTCAAAGGCGATGGCACCAGAGATGAAGCCTCGGACATGTTCGCAGGGGAACGAGTGAAGACGCGTGTTGTTGACTTCGAGTTGGAGTTGAGAAAGTTGAAACTGCCACCACCTTGGCCCAAGAAGAAGTCGGCCTCGCTGCGTGGCGACAAGCCAAACTGTGCTGTCTGCGCCAGGTCGAGATGCAACAGCTCCGAAGGAAAAGGTTCAGGCTCCAAGAAGAGACCCAGAGCGTTGTCAGGTGCAGCGAGATGGGAAGAAGGCAGGTGCGAGCCAGCTTCCACAGCAGTGTCTGATGATGCTCCTCCTTCCTTCTGCTTGACGGATTCGGTCGAGGAGGGGCGCGGTCCGACCGGTGAGCTGTCGATTTGAAGAGGTGCTCCGAGAAGAGTGCGGCTCGTCGAAGAGCGGAGAGGGCTGGCTTTTTGATGATGTCCACCGTTCGTAGTGGATCGCATGGAGCTGGTTGGGGTCTTGGAGCCGCTGCTAAAGCAAAGAAGAAGACGAAAGGAAAGAGAGGTAGCTGTCAGTACACAATCAGGACATTTCGACAGGGTGTAGCTGATGAACCAGCGTTTCGGCACTCACCTGTAGGGAGACAGCATCTGTTCACGAGGGCCTCGCGCGGAGGGGGAGAGCGCAAAGTAGCCGAGCGACTTGCGAGCCGGGGTTGAAACAAAGTAGGGATTGTGACGGTACTCGGCGCCCTGACGGAACGAGCTACGAACGGGACCAAAGTGGCTCTGGAAGTGGTTTCCGAGCAGAGGCGGCAGGATAGGTCGATCGGTGCTACCGAGAGTAAGAGCTCTGGGCTTGGTCGGTGCCACCATTTTGCGCACCTCGTTGCGTCTGGTTTCGTTCTGCTCTGGACCAGGCGAAGAGGGAAAAGCTTTTTGCTTGGATGCCTGAAGAGGCTTGGCGATGTGGTTCGACATACTGGACGACATGGTGCTGCTGAGGAAGCCGGACGGCGCTACTAAAGTAGTCGGGCGATCCAAGGACGGAAGGAGAGACTGGTGCTGCGACAGTTTGCGCGCTCGTCGAGTGTTGAGAGTCGGTGAGCTCTGCCAGACAGCGTTCCTGTTGAGTTGATGGTGAACTTCAGAATGAGGACTGCGGAAGTCGCTGGAGGTGTCTCTTGGTGTCGAAGCTAAAGAAGCGAAGTGTTTGCCGTGAGATGAGGGCGGAGGCGTGAGAAGCTGGATAGGAGTCCAATCGTAGTGGTCCGCGCCTGCAGGGGTTTTGCGTGGAGCTGTGGCCGAGGACGACGTGGATGGTTTTGGATGGATCGAAAGTGCTTTTGGACGTCGATGATGAGGATCGTGAAGCCGATTGTGAGACACGAAGGGAAGTCCTTGCCGCTTGGAGGGAGGACCAAAGGAAAGAGTGTGTCGGTTCTGGGAAGCGGCAGTCAATTCCAGCTTGGGTGGAACAGAAGACGATGGAGATGATGGTAGCGTTTGAGGAAGAAGAGGAGAGGGAGGAGGCGAGGGACAGTGCGAAAGAAGATGCTTGCCCTTATACCCTTTCGTCGGCGTCTCCATGTTCGCATTCAAAGCTTGGTCATCAATCGAAGGTGACAAGTTCGAGTGCATCCGAGCTGAGGGTGACAGGGGAAGAGACAAGATGGAGATACACGGAAGAGCCGTTGGAGCGGTGATACAGTCGGATCGCCTGAGATTGACAGCTTTGACAGGGAGGAGGCGCCTCGTTCGGAAGCAAGCCGAGAACCAGACACCGGAGAGAAGGCGTGCCGAAAAGATAGAGGCGCTGTTCAGACCCTCGTTTCCTGGTTGAGGGACCCGGACTGAAAAGCACGACTGTCGCCCTGTGAAGAAGCTTCCACAGCTTTTCGTGAGAGGAAAGAGCAAATTTGTGCTGCTCTGACAGTCTTGCGTCAGACCGGTGACCAGACTGGCGGATCGAGCCGAAAGGACAGTCTCAACTGGGATTTCTCTGCACCCAAAAGAAGAGCGGAAGCGCCGAAAGACAACGTGGGAGTCAGCTCGATTTTCAGGCGAAGTTACGTATCAAGGCAAATGCGCTGAAGAAGATAAAACGTCTGAAAGGTCCTGAACCTAAGACTCGGAACGGCACGGCCGCTTCAGCAAAGGAAAAAGTGCTGCCTTTGACACTCAGCTGCCCAAATGTGCGGCACGGCGAGTTGAAAGCGTCAACGGTGGACGGGGTCCAGAACTTACCCTAAGAACCTGCAAGACCAGATTGGGATGGAAGCGGCACTTCTCGCGGAAGGAAGCCGTCCGTGCTGAAAAGCAGGCTTGCCAAGGATTGCCCTGCAGAAAGAGCAACACTGAGACACTCGAGCAAGAACGAGGAGAAGAAGGTGCACCCGGAAAGGCCGACACGCGTTCTCGTGGCTTCGATGCAGAGAATTTGGATTTTCACACACCGCGCCGTGAGTGGCTTCGAAAAAGAGGGCGAGCGGGCGGGCGAACGAGCGGAGTCGGCTTTTGTTTCCGCAGGGTGGCTGTGGCCGTGGCTTGCAATGACAGCTTCAGACGAGGAGTGAGCTCGGATTCCTTCCGCTGTCAATCGGTTGAAGCGGGATCCCCTTCGCGAAAAAAGTCGAGACGATGCCGGTGTCCTCGAATCCTTGCAACCGTGTTGAAAGTCAGCGCAAACGGAAACGTCCCGATGGCAACTTGGTCGCAATGTGCGAAAAGCAGAACAGCTTCGCAGCGCCCTCAAACTTTCGTGAGAAGGGAAAGAGTCGGAGAGACCGAAGGCGTTTTTCTCACGCTCGACGAGGTGAACTGTGGAAAGAGTTCTGGAGAAAAGCGTGAGGAAGGAGAAAAAGAGCATTGCTTCTCGTCAGATCTTGAGTCGCAACCAAAATAAGCTCAGCCTCTGCTCGGGTGCCTCTTGCTCCTCGAGCGGCTTGCTCCTCGGCTAGTCTTGTAAGCGAAGTGACTGTTCCGATGAGAAACAGAGTGTGGTGCACTCTTCCTTCGTTCCTTACTCACCTTTGCTTCGGAAATGCCGCAGCCAAATCAACAGATGTATGCGATAAATGCACCGAGACTTTGGTTGTGCAGGGACTTCGGGTTGCCCTTCTGACAGCCTTACCTCCTTCGACGAAGTTGATAGAGCAGAGCCGGGGGAATGGATGTCTTGCCTCTGAAATTGGAAATGCGCCGATGCAGAGCGAGTTGATCCTTCGAGCAGACTCGGCGGATCCGACAAGCTTTTTCCCAGCAGCACTGTCCCGTGGCCGCCGACGGATTCGCTCCAAGACACACGAAGGGAGTCAGTGACTTCCTGAAGCATTCACAAAGAAGAAGGAGCTGAGACGATTTTCCTCGCAGATCCAGAGTGTCCTGCCGCCTCGCTTTTTTGCCTTACCTTGAGTCTTTGCGTCTTCGCCTCGAAAGTGGAGAGAAGCAGCGAAATTGCAGTCTCTGCTGCCGTGTTGGAATTTTTCTCTCTGAGTTTTTTGCTTGCTAAATGCGCGACGGATGGTTACAAGGGACGAGAGTGCAGCACTGCAAGCAGAGCACACGGCTGAGTTTTTTTTTCGACCGTTCCTCTTGCCTTCTCTGCCTGCAGAACGATGCACCACAATTGCGCGTCCGCACTGTCCGCCACCACGACCAAGCTTCTCTTGGCGGTAACGATGCGAGCTCGATACGAGACGATGCTGCACCACTAGCGTTGCTTTGATAATCGTGCCTACGAGGCTGAAGATAGCGGCTTTCAATGATCGAAGAGGCTTCCTTGGCAGCTCGCTACGAAGCCGGCTTTTGCACGGATGTGGATCCACTAGCCACGATGCCACAATGCTGCGAGCAAGAAGCGATTCAAGGCTCTAACTCGAAGCGAGAGGCAACCGATTTTGACGGAGCTGTGCGGTGATGGACGCTCGCGTGTATGAGGTATCGCTGACGTACAGTGGAAGCGAGGATGACGAGATCGACCAATGGACCCAGCTTTCGTGTTTTTTGCTTTCTTGTCGTGCTTTCGCGTCGATGATTTGCTATGGCAACTCCCTGCGTCTCGCGCTGAACTTCGCCTTTCGACCGAGAAAGGAGAGGCGATTGCAACAAACGCAGCAACCTCGAAGCTGCTCGCAAGTACGTGCTCGCCGGCCTCAATGGACTTCCTGCTCTCGTTATCTCCGTCTCGGTAGGCGACCGGTGATCCTGGTGCCTTGACAACACGAACGGCTTGCTATCTTTGGCGAAGCTTGGCAAGGTCGTTGCTTAGTCTTCGGTGCTAGGCGGATGCTCGGCTGTGCAGTCGAAGCAGTCGAGCTTGGCGATGACGAATGCCGTTGCACGGCGAATGAAATCTTCTCCACGCCGCGCTCGAACGGCGGGGCTAAGCGCTTCTGCTGAAACTACTGCGACTAGCGTCCTGCGTTCTGAATCAAACAAGTGGCAGAAGAAGCGAAGGCTGATCGAGTCGCTTGACTGCAGCTCGAACCGACTCCGGCCGGCACGATCCAGATTCTTGCGGTGCAGGTTCGAAAAGGATTCGACGTGAAAGATAGGTGTTGTTGCCGAGGGTAGGAGCTGTAACTCTTGTTGCAGAAAACGAATGTCGAAGGGAATCGATAGAGAAAGAGCAAAGAGTGTCGATAGAGAAGGGGGCTAAACGTTGCTTTCTGTTGTCAAGGCGAGCCTTTTAGGGGGCTGCGACATGCATCTAGCGTGGGAGGAAGATCACCACAGAGACATCGAACAGCAGCTCATCGAACTACATTCTATCGACACGGCAGGCCTCACTCGACTCGTCGACGGAACGAGTGCAGAGAGACACGGTCTTCGCGCCATTCAGAACACGCCAATCAAAACACGCTGGCATCCCACACCGAGACTTCAACGGTCATGCTTCGTCGTCTACGCTGCCAGAGCGAGTGTCATCACGTTGAAATGTTGGCGGATGATTCAAGACGGACAAGCTCAGAGTCGCGATGTTTCCAGCGCAAAAGAAGCTCTTGCTCGAACTTCCCGGATGCTTCACGCAAGATTCTCCCGATATGCTTTTGCTCAAGAACGCTCTTACGAACGGCTGTCTTCAGTCGCCCCTGCTCAGACAGACTTGCCCAATAGCTGCTCGACCATGTCCCGTGCTGTCGGATGTAGGCGCATCGGCGCGAAGCACAACTGGGAGCGAAGCAGAAGTTGTGCTTGAAGTCGATGCTCCGCAAGCCAACAGCAAGAGGAATGGTCGAGCGGTCATTCGCAAGCTTCGGTTCTCTTTGAGCAGGGATAAATCAAGGAAAGCCATTCGCAAGTTTGAGCTTATCCCTAGGCCTTGTCGGAAAAGCCGCGGATCTTCGAAGTCACCCGATGACTGGATCAATGAAGGGATTCGCACCATGCTCGAAGATGCAGGGAATGAACGAATGTATGTCCTGTCCTGACGTTCTTGAACGTCTCGTCGCTGAAAACGAAAGATTTGCATATTTTGACTTTCTTGAACATTTCGGCGCTGGGTGCCTTCCATTGGACGACTGAACTCAAGGACCGCCGGCGAGCAGGGAAGATCTACATTCGCATGCCTTTTCGTGATCAGCATTTTGACATGTCCAAAACCGGGAAACACGGCTTTGACTCGAAAGTCAAGATCAGCCGGAAAGCTAGGTCAAGTTCGAACCCAAACCCGCATCAGATTACCCGTCCACGATGCGCCACAGGCAGAACTGGGGTCGGAGCGGAACAAGATCCAGCATCCCGAAGCTTAATCACTTCGTCATCCACTTGACCAGCCAACCAATCAGCGACATATCCAAAAGCGAGTTGCCTGGCAAAAAGTATGTTTCGCCGTTTTTCACAAAAGGGCTCGAGACGTTCTTCCAACGTCTGCGTATCGAAGCATAACTCTGGGTGTCAAGGGCTGACGGAGCGCGACGCCAGAAGCTTGCGTCAGTGTTCGTCGAGGGAGGCGAATCTTACGAAAGCTGCTTATCTTGGTCGAGCTTGATTTCTGACGTTCCCGTCGTTGGCATCGGCATTTTCGGCGAAAAGGTGGGTTCAACCCCGCCCCTCGAACCTTAATATTGGAGAAGCGGTTTTACGCTTCCAAAGCTAAGCTTGTTCCCAACTTGTCACGGAACACGCGGATGTTGCGGATTCGAACGAGTCCGAACCTGTCAAAAAGCTCATCGAAGAAGGTCTATCCGAAGCGGCGGGCTGTCCTGCAGACTTGCGTCACTCTGTCGACCTGGACGGCAAAGCACTTTTTCGCGCTCGAAGTTCATTGATGCCCTCTTGCTTCGTCTCGACATGCACGTCAAATTGCGCTTGATGCAAAATGGATGAATTTCCTGACCAAAGAAGGGTGGTGGTGGTATCGAAAGCTAGTGTACAGATCCGAATCGAGAGACTAGGCGGTTTTCTCGGCAGCCGCGGCGGCATTGGTTCCATCCTCGAGGTTCTTTCCTTTCGCCCATTCGAGCGCCTCTTCGCGTTCCAAGCCGTACGTCTCTGCGCGCATCTTCGCGGGTGGTTCTCGCAACGCGAACGGGTTTGGATCGGTCGACTCGAGTGAAGCAAAAGTGTGGTTGATGTGGCGATGCGTAGCCTCGTCGGCTCTGACAGCTCTGATGACATCGACCAGCATCGCCTCTTCTCCCAGCTGCCAGTACTGCTTTGCGATCTCGGGAGCCGGAACATTCTCCCATTCTGGCAGCCTTCCTTCCTTCATGTCGTCGAGGATGTTGGAGTATGTGATGACCGCTTCCTCCTCCAATACGCCGACGAATCGATGCGCGACTCTGGGCGAGACTAGGTAGAAGACGAAGAAGAAGTTGTAAAAGACGCCTTGTGCCAGCAATGCGAAGGTACGAGCTATCCAGCCTGGCTTAGCTATGGACATGAAAGTAAGGAGATGCATGCGTTCATTTTCGGCATCTTCAAGCATCGTGTGGATCCATCCCTTGTCTCTCTTCATAAGACGCAGGCTCTGGAGGTGACGACAAGAAGCCGCCACCATTCCTGGCACTCCGGCGATGGTCTCAAGGAAGATGATTCGGTTGAGCCATCCGTCAGGTCCAAAGCAGAGCCCTTTCGCCCGCATCTCCTTCAACGTCATCGCCCCATCGCTGTTTGTGAGCTCTTGCAGGTCGGCGCCGGTCTTGTTGATGACGGTGGTACCGTTCTGTGCTGTCGGGGCGGTATCTGCCGATGCACTTGATGCTGCCGCTGTTGCTGGTGCTGATGTTGATGTTGATGCCGATGCCTGTACGTCGCTGGAGGTATTCTGGGCCTGCTTCAGCCTCTCGACCTGTTTTGCAAGGTGCGAGGGCAAGGCGACGGTCTTTTCGACTTCCTGCTTGATCGGTGGGAACTTGACGCCATTATGATCGGGATACCTCGTGGCGAGATCGAAAACGGTACGCGCGACAGTGCACATGGCCCTTGCCACCTTGTCGCCGAAGGTCTTGCTTTCGCGATGGACCACTTTGACACTGTCGAGGTCGTGTTCCGAATAGATCGGGTGGAAGAGAAGATAGCTGCCGTCCGGATGCTTGAGGCCTGGCGCACCCTGTCGGTCCTTTGCCTGTACCGCAGGTTTGTGAGTTGATGATGAGGATGAAAACGCTCGTCGCGATGACATCGAAGACCGGGCCCGGTGCTGGTGCTGTTGCTGGAGGCGAGCGGCGTTGGCGATGATAGCTGTATGCCGACCAGCACTGCCTGCCACCATGGAGGAGGTGGCGTATGCGAGTGGCCTACCGACTTGCATTGCTGTTGTTTGCTTGCGTGGATATGATTTAGAGGTAGAGTGGTGTTGTTGGTGTCAGCTTTGGTTGTTGGTGTACAATCAGGATTGTGGACGAAGCATGCCATTGATATACCTTGCAACCAACCATTCAAGTCGGTGCCTTTCGGAAACCTCTGCCGTAGCACAAGGGTACACACGGACCAGCCGAGCTTGGGTGACAGCTCAGTCGCAGCCGAAATACCACAACTCTAATTGGCCACGGCGGCGGCACGGCAGCAGTCTTTCTCTCGAAGCGAAACCGGGAACGCGCTTTGCGTTGTTTTTTGAACCCTGCATACGCCACGGCTATCCCTTTGTTTTTTAAAAATAAAGGTTGGACGACGATCAAGTGTTGCCTCACTTAGGCTGATGCCTTCGGTGTCTACTGCTCAGACTCGACTGCCGCTAGAGGATGACGGAAAGTTGGCTAAACAGGCAGACTCTCGCTGAGCAAAGGCGATTTCGAGGATCGAAAGGTAAGGAACTGGTCGGAGACTTTAGGAAAACCCTTCCCACAGGAACATCCTTACTCTATTCTCGGGAAGCACCGTGTAGAGAGGGCAATTTTTACACGACCACCCGCCACGGTAACATCGACGACGATGGAAAGTCGCCGAGCCTTCATCCGATCTTGCTCTTGTCGCTCCTCCTCCTTTCCTTGCTTTGATTGCAAGACAGAGCACAGACGATCGCTATACGTCGATACACTCATTTCACCTCTGCTCGATCCCGAGCGCGCGCGGTGGGGACGTTCCAGCAGGCCGGGAATGCTCATCTCGGCCAGGAGTGGGCGGCGGCGGTGGCGACAAATCAACATCCGCTCATTCGCAGTTCACACCGAAATCCATCCGAAGCCACAACCCTACGGTGCAGCCAATCCACACCGAGTCACTTCCCGGTCTCGAACAAAAGCTGTCACAAGACGTCACACGTGCGAACTGGTAAGCCGCGGCGGCGGAGATTGTTTTTATTTCTCCGGTTGATTTTCGTGGTTCTCGGCAAAAGACGGTTCGGGACGCTTTTTGTGGGACCCTTTTTCTTTTGGCCCCCGTTTCGGTAGGGTATCTCACGCTTTCTTCTTTGTCCTTCTTGACCGTATCTTTCTGTTCTCCTCATGTCTCTGGGGGACTTTGAATGCGGTGTCGAAAGACGAATGCGTATTCGGATCGAAGTTTTTTTGGCGGAGTGTTGGGCGAGCATTCAGCCCGGACCGCAAATTTGAAAGGAAGCTTTGGAAAGAAAAGACAGGGGAGAAATTCAGGCGTCAAAAATCAAAAAACGCTTTTCCTTGTCGCTTTCCGCAAATCTCCTAATCGCAAATCGGCAAGATCTGTCACGACCCGATTTCAAAGCGACGCTGCATGATGGCCATCCCTCAACATCCCTTGCACCACGACCAAGTCTGTGCGTCTCGAGGTTCAGATGCACATCGTACAGGCGCAACTCCATGAGACATCCAAAGCTGTGCCGCTGCAGGGCTTAAGATGAGGGCAAGTGTGTGGCGCTGCTCGCTAAAATCCTGCTTGGTCTTCCCCCTGCCACAGCAGCCCTCGCCTCGATCGATGCCAGAGTCTCTGTCCAGAGTCTTTCACAGACCATCACTTTTTTTCCCCGCTCCACTGCGCACACATGATTCTTTTCGGGTTGCGCAACGCGTGACGCTCTTCAATGACCTGGTGACCAGGGTCAAGGTGACCTTTAACATTTGTGCCGCGACAAGCGTCGCAGGCGCTCGGAAAAAAGGCAGCTCACAATCACCCACTTCCAGTCCACACGACGTCGGTGAGAAGGGGCAAATGGTACAAGATGTATATGTCATTGATGCGAAACGTATGTGCGGACGTAATCACAACAAGGAAAAAGCCGAGTAAAGCTAGTGATGATGATGGTGGTGCATCCATAGATGCGTTATTTTTGGGTGTGTGTGTAGGTGAAGCGGAGCATGGTCTGCTCTGGAAAAATGCGGTGGGAAGAATGCGACGAAACCAAAGAACAAAAACGGAGCTCTGCTTTTTACTTCTGAGCCTTAGCCTGAGCCTTGAGCACGTTCTTGACGATCTTGGCCTCCTCCACGAGGAAAGCGCGGATGATCCTGGTGCGGACGCACGACGAGCAGCGCGAACCGCCGTAGGCGCGCGAAACCGACTTCTGACGCTTGCTGATCGTGGCGTATTCGCGAGGTCGGTGAGCCTTGATACCGCTCAAGTCCGAGTGGCAGTCACCGCACTTGGGCACAGTGCCGCGCTTGGTGACGTGGAGGTATCGCAAGTGTCCACCGGGGGTCTTGATGATCTGTCGGCGAGCCGACTTGGTGTTGTACGGGTTGCGCTTGCGGAGGGTGACACGCTCAGCCATCTGTGGGAAAGCAAAGAGAGGGGAGCGAGTTAGTCAAGTGTTGCTTGAGAGTCTGGGTAAGACGACGCAGCAAGTAGCAGATGGCAACGGTGAACAGTGGCGAAGATGCAACGGCAGCATGACGGTATCGATGTGCAAACGATGCGAGAAAGAGTGGGTCGACGAACAGAGATGTTGTGTTGGAATCATGTCGGTTGGCGGCACATGACGGATGCCGAGAGCATCGATGAAAGAGAGATGGAATGGTGCGGCGCTGATCATCGAGACTGGTATACGGTGCTGAGACGTTGTTGATCGTGGTCGTTGCGCTGCAGTGCATTTTCCTGTGTTCGACATCATGCCTTCCCACCATCGCAATCGCAGCCTTCCAGCGTTCCGTCGTCGGTATCGAAACAGATGGACAAACAGCCAGACCGCAACGAATCAACGGCATCGGCACCACTCGACATGCGAGACCTGGCAACGCAAGGACAGCAGAACGCGGACGACAGCTTTCCCAACCCTGATTGACGTGTCTGCTGAAAGTGTCCCATGATAGGTTGCTGCTTGCATCTAAGCCTGGAAAGTGACAGCGACGCCAAGCACTAGATGCGGAAGGCGCGGTTTCTGTGGATTGAGAATGCTTTGGCTGTCTATGAAATGCCATTCAGACTGGTCATGGGTGGGTTGCGGTCGTCGTTGTCTCCATCCGTGTGTGCCAACATGATTCGACGCTTCTTGATCGTATCCTAAAGACCCAGTACCACCAGGTCCATCACTACCGACGTCCTCATTCGACGGCTGTTGCATCCCGATCTGTCTTTGCCGATGCTTCCTATCCACGAATGCACTTTGCAATTGAATGATCTGTCATGATGGTGCACTGATTGGATGTGACTGATGGCGGCGAACGATGGCGCTGTTGGATGGTCGCGACCGCTCTCTATATGATGCTGATGCTATTCGTCGTTCGTCGGGGTCGATATTGTCATACGCTTCCATCCTGCTTCTGCTAAGCCTTTCTCTGCTCTACGTATCGTGTCCATGTCGAATACTGCTGAACTGCCACTGCTACCATCGCTGCTGCTGCTTTGCTGGTATTTGTCGTCGTATATGCTATCTAGAATACCAACCTTGACGAAACTTTTCTTGAAAGGTGAAGAGACGGAGAAAAGGGTTGGTGGTGGCGGAGAAGGCGATTCCACTTGTTGGCCTAACGACGACGACGACGACGAGCAGCAACCTTTCTCGTGCTCTCTCTGGGATTCGGGGTGGGCTACTGCGCTGTGCTGCCTTGGGATTGGTTGGTGCTGTTCTAGTGCCGTGGCTCTGGGGAGAATGACGGGTTTGGGAAATTCTAGGCTTCTGAGGCGGAATTTGGCTGAGAGAATGCTAGTCACGTGAGTGTAAGCAAAAACTGTATGTGCGAAATTGTTCGGTTCCGCGTATTTTGAGGAGCGAGGATGGGTGGGAGGAATCACGGTCTAACACATTTAAGAGAAAGATCGGAGATTCTGGGAAAGGCTGATCGGGAGATTAGAAGATTGGAGAAGGAGATCGGTTCCGATTCAGAAGATTCGGAAAATTTGGCAGTCCGAGAAGAATTCACAATTGCTAACCACCATCACCGTCACCATCACTAACCTCTTCGTCATCATCATCATCACCTAGGCTCGCCGACACCCACACTTCGCCGGCGGGGCTACCATCGACGAGAGCAGCCGCCTCATACTTAACGTTCGCAACCACCACCGCCGCACGCAGCTCCTTCCCCCACACCATACAGCACAAACCATGATCGCACCAACCGCCTCCACCTCTCGCAGCCTCACACGGCAACTCGGAGGCCTCCTCCTCTCCTCGGCCCCCTCCTCCTCATCTCGCATCGCCGCCACCTCCGCTCGCATTGCCGTTCCTCAAATCCGCCACTCGCACGTCGGAAGCGCACCACTCGACCTGCCTTCGCTGACCTCTGTCGAAGTCCTACCCTTCCCTCCACACCCGAACCCCTCGCGCCCGCTCCCCGCCTCGCTCCGCCACGCCCGCTCCGTCCTCGTCACCGGACCCAAGGGCGAAGTCGTCGTCCCGCTTCACGACTGCATCGTCCTCACCAACGACGTCCATCGCCTCACGCTCGCCATCAAAGACGACTCGGAGAAGAAACAGCGTTCGACGTGGGGTCTGACACGATCGCTCCTCGCCAGCGCGCTCACCGGCGTCTCCGAAGGGCACACCGTGTCGCTCAAGCTCGTCGGCGTCGGTTATCGAGCGAGCATCGAAGCCGATCCCTTGCCACGCACGTCGAAGTTGGACATCGCGCTGGCGAGCAGCAAGTCGTTCTTCCTGTCCGACCTGGCGAAGCGCGCCGAAGTCGAAAGAGCAGAGCGTATCCAGCAAGCGGCGCAAAAGCTAGGTCCGAACATGAGACTGCACATCAGGCTGGGTTACTCCCACCCGGTACTGGTGCCGGTACCGTACGGCATTCAGGTGCAGATCCCGCAACCGAATAGGATAGTGTTGAAGGGCGCGGACAAGGAACAGCTCGGCCTGTTTGCTAGTCAGATCAGGAAGTGGAGGAAGCCAGAGCCGTACAAAGGAAAGGGTATCTTTGTGGATGATGAAACGATCAGGTTGAAGACTGCGAAGAAGAAGTAGTGCGGAGCAAAATTGCAATGGTATATTTTGTACAAATCATGGAGAAGAAGTGTGTCATGTGTCGCTGTGGGAGGCGAAATCGTCGTCGTCGTCGTCGTCGGAGGAGGACTGTTCTTCGGCGATGGTCGTGTTTGTGAGGGTTGCGTCGGGGTCTGCTTGCGTTGATCTGACCGAACGTTTAGCTTTCGACTTTGCTGAACCTTGGTCGGATGAAGCCTCGTCGCGCAATCGACGACTATCGATCGCCCACCTCCTCACCCTTCTCAGAATCTCTGCTTCCTCTTCGTCCGTGTCCACTTGTTCTCCTCCCATCACCTCCTCCTCCTCCTGCTCCTTCACCAACACCAGCGAGTCCGACACACTACTCGCCCCGTCCGCGTCCGTATCCGTATCCACCTCGCTCTCCGTCTGCGAGTCGAAATCCGTCGTTGGCGGTGTCTCCATCGACCCCGCTACGATCGGCCTCGGCATCAGCGGCGAATCCGTCGAGCTCGTCACCGACACCCTCCTACCTCTCCTATTCTGCCGTCTCGCCAGCGGGTTCTTGTTCAATATCCAAGTGAAACGCAACCCAGGTCTCGAAACATCGTCCTTCGAAAACGAAGGACACCTGCACACTCGCGCTAGACAGTGGACGATGAGCCGCAGGAACGGGTCGTTGATCAACCAGACGAGCGCATTCGGGGTGCGTTGGAACTCGACCAGCTGGCCGCCGATCGTGCTTGGGGTGAGGGTGTCGAGGTGTATCGTTGGTGCCTCCTCGGACGAAGCTGGCGAGAGGGGTGGACGGGTGAACTCGAACGAATCGTCCAACAGCACCGTCCCGAGCTTCCTATCTCTTTCGGTGGAATACACAAACACCTCTCCCTGAGACCACCCTCTCAGCTCCCTATCGACCAACCAGATGAACCTCTCCAGCTCGCCCGCGCGTTGCTGCGCAATCATGTCGTCGTTGATGTTGCCCACCTCCAACCTCTTGAGCACTCGTTGGGCGTCTTTGAGACTTTTCCCGAAATGTCCCTGGTTTGCCTTCTCTGCGTCGTGAGTCGGCTCTGAGTAGCCTACACCGCTAGCAGACGGTACGGGTATCGCCTGGACCTTACCACCGGAAGCGGAAAGCGGAAAAGTAGAGCGTATCTCGTTCGAGTGCAACCGATAGTCCTTGATCGTAGGTCGCACAGCGTGCGGGTTGGAGAGCAGACGGGCGTTGTCGGATCGCCGTTGTTTACGGCGTCCTAGTGAAGGTTCTTTGGTGGAAGTGCGGCTGCGGGCGTTGCGTGAGACTGCGGGTGGATACGACGACGATGGGGCTGAGCGGCGATCGAGGAGGTACGAGAGGTGATTGGAAGAGGTCGAAGTGCCAGGGTTGCGTAGGATCGAAGGCATCGACATTGGAATTGGTCCGGCTGACGGAGAAGGATTGGCGCCATCGGTAGAGGTGTCTATGGTGGGAGGATGCAGTTGAAGCCTTTCGCTGGGTTTGTCCGACATCTTGATTCGTATATCTGTTGCTGCTCAATCCGATCTGGTGGAATGTGATGGTGAGAGAAGATCAGATAGACGTATCTGTCCAGGAAAGCAACACACGCGCCCGTGCGAGGCCACCATCTTCTCCACCCCTTTTTCCGGTTCGCGTCCATTTCAGCTCACGTCAGACTGTGAGAAATCCAAGAATATATGCCGCGGCGAATTTCGTTCAGAGTTGATTTGATACCATGCTCGAAGTCGCTGAGAATGAATGATTGCACCTGCTCACCTTCATGTCGGTCGCAGCTCGCAGCAAAGATCACTTCACACTTTCGAAACTGCGCACGCCACTTCGACTCAGCCACTTCGTTCGTGGCAAATGCGGCTTCACACTGTGACTGTGTGTCTTTCTTTCAAATCACGCTGCTTTCTCTTATTGCTATCACAGACGCCCCTCTCTACCCGTCCTTCCTCTTCACCGCCATCGGCGATCCTGGCCCCACCTCCGACGCCTCCATCAACCTCGGAGTGCTGACCGGCGAAATGCCACCATCGCCAAACGTTCCCGCACTACACGATCTCTGCGAATCATAAGAGCATCGCGTGTCTCTACCGCTTCCGCTTGCCGATACGTCATGGCTGAACCCGCTGAGACGATGTCCCAAATGTGGGTCGAGCGTCGCGAATAGTCCGCGTTTGCGGCGGGTGCGGATGGAGTGGGTGGCTGATCTGGTCGACGTTCCTGTACCGGGTCGGGAAAGTGTGGAGAGAATTGAGCGGTTGGAACGGTGCGATTCGGCGGTTCCCAGTCGACGTTGGGGTGTGGTGGAGAGGGTGGTGGGGGCGAGAGTGGAGCGCTGTTTGCGAGGCTTGCTGCGCTTGACGGTGCTCGAGTCGGACTTGTCGTGCTGCAACGCAGTGTGATCAGGCTGGATCGCAACCTCGGCAGTCGCTTCACTTGCTTCGTCCGGTTGATTCTGCTCCAAAGTGACCCTCGACCCAACGCTAGTCTGCCGTCTCCCACCCTTCCTCGGCGTCAACCCAGCTTGGCTGTTCAACGAGGCTCTCGAGAAATCCGGCGGCAGTAGCGTCGGAAACGCTTCCACCTGCGTCAGCACCTTCGGCTTCTTCTTGAACAACGGATAATGCATTATGCATCCGCTTGCGAAATCCGCACCGTACCCGTTCTCATACCCATACCTTCTGCTGGGCAGAACGATATCGCTAGCTGCTCGAGTGGAGAGCGAAGGCGAATCCATCCCTCTAAAAGCCTCGGGTTGAGTGGCCGCTCCTTCGACGCTGTACCGACGACCAGTGGTGGAAGGGGGTAGGCTGGGTTCGGATGATGCACATCGGCTGACGGGGGGAGGCGGTTCCAGCGCTTGTTCGGCGTACAGATCGACGACGGCACATCGGCACGCATTGGCTCGATAGACGGATGCCTTGGAGGATGGTTCGCGATGCACTGCGACGCTTCGTAGTGAGTGTGGGTCGTCTTCGTCATCCCCATGTGAGGTTGAAGGGCTCATGCTTGGTGAAAGACCGATCTTGCCAGACCGATACAGCAAAGCGAGTACAAAGTAGATCGTCGAAATGGTAAGGGCG
This sequence comes from Sporisorium iseilematis-ciliati, assembly GCA_001748505.1. Lineage (NCBI taxonomy): Eukaryota > Fungi > Basidiomycota > Ustilaginomycetes > Ustilaginales > Ustilaginaceae > Sporisorium > Sporisorium iseilematis-ciliati. The sequence goes on along the minus strand of MJEU01000029.1, from coordinate 74,504 downwards.
ATAGCACAAAAGGCGTAAACGAGCGACTGGGCGGTGGTGTTGGCGGCCATGTTGATGTAGGCTGTGCTACCGGCGGGTAGGTCCGGCAGGTCGATGCGGGAACATTGAGGAGCGAGCGATCGACAGACGTAGAAGGCAGTTCCGTACGATGGTTCGTGATGCTTCGTCAGCTTGAAGCTCGTAGGATCGGTGACACCGCGGGCGGCGTCACCGGCCGAGACGGAAAACTTCGCAGGCGGTGTCGAGTAGTGTGAAGAGCCACTCGTCGGGGTGTCGCAGGGAAGGTCGCCAAGTCGATCAAAAGTAACAGCAGTGGTGAGGAGGAAGCACACCGCTCGACCGGCATATGTGCCAAGCAACCGTGCTCTCGAACCATCGCATCGAGGTCGAGAGAGTTCTTGGACGATCAGTAACCCGCCTAAGCTGAGTAGCACGATGGTGATAGTACTCGAAGAAATATCAAGCGGATGGACGAGAAGCTGAATCACCGCTGTGATGCACAGGACGATAGCGCTGAGGAAGTGAAACATCGAAAGCAGGGCCGTGGTCATTGTTGTTGGTCGAGTGAATACATAAGCTGAAGTCAGAGTTGCATCGGTTTTCTTTTTGCCGGAAAGGGAGAGTGGTGATGCGCGAGACTCGCTGCGCGGCAGAGTAAAGGACCAAAAGCGAAAGAGCGAAAGTCGGACCAGCCAAGTCGAACGGTGTCCAGCAGCGTAGATGTGATAGGAGCCGGCGAAGGAGGTCAAAGCTGCAAGCGGTGGTGACAGGAGATTCAGTAAAGGTCTTGGCAGTATCCGTGAGCGCCAGAAGTACGCAGGGGGATGAGGCGAGACCGGTCTCATACAACAAACACAAAGCCGAGGCATTGTTGCCACATGTGCGCCGCCATTGCGAGTTTGTGGGTCGAGTGAGTTTGCTGTGACACATCAATCCAAGTCATCCACTCGAGATTGTGCGTCTGTGCTCTGACGCCACGAAGAAATGAAGAAGCTTTCCGACGGACGAATGTAAAGCAGAGAGGCAGGGGCTATGAAGTCGAAAGGTGGGGACGGTGGCTGTCAAGAAATCGAAGAGGTTGTGATAGGAACAGAGCAAAGGTTGCAAATTGCTGCAGCAAAAAGCTAAAGTGGGCTTGTCGCTGAGGCAACACTGTCGAAGGCGCTGTTACCGGAACTCTTCAACCGGACATTGTTCCGGTGAGCTGTTGTCTACTGCCAAGGTGCATCGTGCAGATGTGTCGAGAAGCTTGCTTCGGTGGGCGGCCGCCAGCAAGGTGAGAACAAGCTTTGCGCTTCCTCTTCGTCGCTCGAGAGCAAAAGTATGCCACGTCGATGGTCGGGTCTCTAGCGAAAGCCAGAGGTTGCTGCGTAGTCAAGCTCGACGCTGGCTTTCGAGTAACAATTAAGCAAGGCTTGCACTTTCTCACACCACCCACACGCCAAACACGGTTCCGTCAATGACTAAAAAACCAAAAGCTTGCCGACGGTAGCGACGCAAGCGCAGGCCCACCTCCCGAGCTGGTCTGCGCAGATGAAACCTTCGTCCCTAAGTTACCCTGTCAGACAAAAGAGTAGTCGAGCAAAAAGCTAAGCGACCCCGGGCGGGCTCGAACCGCCGACCTTAGCATCCCCTCTTCAGGCAAGATGAACCCGAAGAAGGCGGCGTGAGGCCATGAAGAGCCCCAACACCTGCTAGTCATCGCAATAACAGTGCTACGCTCTAACCAACTGAGCTACGGAGTCGCGCGATGGGCATTCTTTGTCGAGCGTACCTCCATGACACCGATCGCGGAATTGAGATGTGTTGGTCCAATGAGAAGCGAGAGGCAAGATCGACATGCAGGAGATTGACATCGGCAAAGGTGTGAGGCTGCAGTTTTGGACGGGTTCGGCAGCGGCGAGCCAATTTTTGCAATTTGTTAAGTTGTCTCTCTCGGTCGGCTAATTTTTCGGAACTGCCAAGCCGTCATCGATGCACCGCCTTTTTCGCGGTTGATTTTGCTCGAGGCAGTTTGCGCAGAATGACAGCTTTTTGCCGCGCACAGGACACAGCCTTTGGAGCAACGCAGAAGCACAGCCTGAGAGGAAAGCGTCGCTTAACGAACGCCACACAGATGCACACAGCCGCTACGCTGTACTGTGCAGCCGGATTAAGGGTCTGACTGTCTTTGGTCGGATGCTTGATCGGTCTCTTTTTCGGTCTGAGCAGCGCCGCGCAGGGTGACGCTCGACGCCAGGATGATTGAAAGACGGCTTGGCAAACATGTGGTCACCTCAGGATGAGAGGGTGCTGGGGACCGTGCTCGAGTGTCAAATGAAACTGCTCGAGCGCCGTGACGCCTTTTGGCATAAGTAGCCAGCCCACTTTTGCATCTCCACACCGACTCCATCGTCCCTCACACCATCTTCACACAACACATCAGCGTACCTCCCTCTCCCTCTCTAGCATACACAAAGCAATGTCGTACTATCCAGGCGGACCAGCTCCCAACCAGTCTTCGTACCCGGGTGGTCCTCAATCGTCGTACCCGGGTGGTCCGCAATCGTCGTACCCGGGTGGTCCGCAATCGTCGTATCCTGGCGGTCCACAGTCATCATATGGTGGCCAACAATCAACATACCCTGGCGACCCGCTCTCGTCCTCCTCCTACCCAGGCGGGCCTCAACTCTCCTACAACAGCGGCTACGACTCGCACCAACAGCACAACTACGGCGCACCACCTCCTTCCAACGCCGGCTACGGCGCCTCGCCCTCGCCCTCACCGTATTCCCACCAGCAACAGCAGCAGGGACCGACGCAGTACGACCAGAACGGCAACCCCGTCGACGGCGAGCGCGGGCTGGGAACCATGGCATTGGGAGCGGCCGCTGGTTTTGCGGGCAACAAGATGACCGGTGGGCACATGGGAGCGTTCGGATCCATGGCGAGCGGTGCGATCCTGGCTCAGGTGGGGAAGAAGGTGTTTGAGAAGTTCGATGACAAGAAGCATCATAATCAAGGTGGTTATGGCGGTGCATATGGTGGTAATACCTACGGTCAGCAGGGTGGTCATCATGGTGGTGGGAAGCCGGGTGGGTTTGGCGGGTTCTTCAAGTGATCATCTCCTCTTACCCCCAACTGTAACTATACACTTTCTCGTTCGTTTCAAGTTGTGTTCGTTGTAATCATGACCCGTTTTGTTCGACTTTGTGCATTGCAAGCGTGTGTTCAACCTCTGACAAGAGCCGCCACAGCAACGACCTTTTTGCTCTCACTATCCTCCAAGCGAGCCACTTCCTTGCCATCGGCGTATTTGACGATGGTAGGGATGCATCGAATGGCGTATTCCTTGCGGAACTTGTTGTCTTGCGATTTCCATCTGTGCGAAATGGCAACCGTCAGTCCTGAATCTCATCTGATCTCCTCGCCGTTGCTTTAGCTACTTACAGTGGCCTATCGACAAGCACCAAGTGAGCGTCTACTCCTTCACCACCGAACACAGTTTCGATAGCCGGTTGAGCATCGACGCAGTCCGGACACCAAGGGGGAGAGCCGGAGCTGAAGAAGATGAGAAATTGAGGTTTGCCCGCCTGTGCTGGCGTTGAGGGGACGTCGCTGGATGATGTCAGGGTCATGGTGAGGGATGAGGTATTGGGATGTGGAAAGGTTGAAAAAAAAGGCAGGTGGAAAAAAAGGTGACCTCGAAAATCGCATCTGTGCGCAGCGAAACGGCAAAAAGTGTTGGTCTCTGAAAGGCTCAGCCTCTTTTCTTTTGCGTGATTCTGCGTGATTTGGGAGGCAGAGGCTGCGATGGCGCGTCGCTGTGTTGGCGTGCCGCGTTGAGTGCTGCTTCGCGCCTCGTTTCTTCTCACGAAGAGAGGGGTGTGGAGGCATGTCGCAGTAAAGAATTGGCTCAGCAGCAAAGCATCACTTTGGCTCGGTCCTTCCGACTATCATTACCATTCACATCAAAGGCAGTTTCAGCAGCATAGTCACACTCTCTCCTTCCGCCATCATCACCTTGCATCCCACGACAACGCGCCTTCTGAGCGCACTGACTCGAACAAGCGACGTTCAGCGTCGGATCGGCACCTCCGCCTGTCAACCTCTTCGAAAACGGCAACCGAACTGCAGCGAAACAAGGCTCAAGATGACCACGCGAACCAGTCTGTCTAAGAGGGACGCGAACACGCTCGCATCGGATGCTGCCGACTCATCACAGCAAGCGACGGTCAAGAAAGCAAAGATCGCCGTTGCAGAAGATGACGACGAATTCGACCAAGATTTGGATGACCAAGCACTGATAGCTGCAGCGGAAGAGGCCGAACTTGCTGCTTCCAACCAAGCATCTTCACAACCAGATCCGTCGGATGCCGCTGCTCCCCGCTCATCACAGGCAGCCACCGCCGCCGTATCATCGTCATCAACGCCACGACAAACCACACTCTTCCCACCTTCCCCAGCCGAGGCTCTGCCCAAACTCCGACCACCCACCGACATTTCGTCGGACCCGCTCTGGCTCGAACGTCAGACCATGTCGCCCTCCTGGTTCGCGCTTCTCAAACCCGAGATGGACAAACCTTACTTCTCATCCACCCTCAAGAACTTTTTGGCAGCCGAAGACAGAGCAGGCAAGAAAACCTACCCTCCACCCGAACTCATCTACTCGTGGTCCCGGCTCATCCCCTCGCCACGCCATGTCCGAGTCGTCGTCGTCGGTCAGGATCCCTACCACGGCCCTGGTCAAGCTTGCGGGCTGTCGTTCAGCGTCCCGAAAGGCGTTCGTGTCCCACCGTCGCTCAAGAACATCTACAAGGAGCTGGCTACCGAATATCCGACATTCCGCACACCGAGTCACGGCTGTCTAGACGGATGGGCCAAGCAGGGCGTGCTGCTGCTCAACGCGTGCCTGACGGTGTCTGCGGGGAACGCCAACAGTCACAACGGTAAAGGGTGGGAAGGGCTGACGAAGCACATACTGAAAAAGATCGCCGACGAAGCGGCCGGGTCCAGCGCAGCAAAGAAGGCGAATGCGGGGGCCGTCGCCAACTCCAAGATCGCAAGCATGTTTGCTAAGGTGCAGAACAAGCCTGCAGCAACGGCAGAACCGAAGAAGGAGGAGAAGCAGAGGGAGGAAGACGGCGAAGTGCAAAGCAAAGGCATCGTCTTCCTCGTCTGGGGCGCGCCCGCCGCCAAAACCCTCGCCGAAGCCGGAGTCACCGCTTCCAACCCCAACATCCTCATCCTCAAATCGCCACATCCTTCGCCGCTCTCCGCACACCGTGGATTCCTCGGTAACGGACACTTCAAGAAGGCCAACGAATGGCTTCAACAGCGGTACGGAGACGAAGGGATGATCGATTGGTCCAGACTGTAACACCCTCACAATGCACAACAACATTCAAATCTTTCCTTTTTACATTCGCCTGTGCAAAATGCAAACTAGTTACCCACTCAACGGCCAATCCAGCAACTCGCCAAAGTTCCAATGGACGCTCTTGACCTGCGTATACTCCTTGATCGCGTCGACGCCCAGCTCCCGCCCGATCCCGCTCGCTTTGAACCCGCCAAAGGGCACCGCGTTGCTCACGACCACGTAGTTGTTGACCCACACGGTGCCTGCCTGGATCGCGCCCGAGACGCGCATGCACGTATTCGCATTCGTACTAAACACACCGGCGCCCAACCCGTACGACGTATCGTTGGCCAGCTTGATCGCCTCCGCTTCGTCCTTGAACTTTGCCACCGCCAGGACGGGACCGAAGATCTCTTCGTCGACGATCTTCATGCCCTTCTTGCAGTTGCTAAAGATGGTAGGCTCGACGTAGAATCCTTTAGCAAAGTCGCCGGTACCTTGGGTCCAAGCCGATCCGCCGATTTCGAGTTTGGCACCTTGCTGTTTACCCGACTCTATGTAGTCGAGGATCCTCTGTTGGTGGCGTTGGGTGATTTGCGGGCCTTGGAAGGTGGCATTGTCGAAAGGATCGCCGATCTTGTGCGACTTAAAAGCGTCGACTAGCTTCGGAACGAACTTGTCGTACACTCCTTCTTGGACGAAAAGCCGCGATCCGGCAGTGCAATCCTGACCCTGGTTGAACAGGATTCCCAAAGCGACCCAGTTGACGGCCTGGTCGAGGTCGGCATCGTCGAACACGACTACAGGACTCTTACCGCCCAACTCGAGCGTCACTTTCTTGAGGTTCGACTGTGCAGCACGCTCCATGACCCTCTTTCCGATCGCAGTGGAGCCGGTGAAGGCGACCTTATCGATGTCCATATGCGCCGTGATCGCGTCGCCTACCACCGGACCCAGACCGTTGACGACGTTGAGCACACCCGCCGGCAGACCCGCCTCGACCGAGAGCTGTGCGATCCTCAACGCGGTCAGCGGCGTCTGTTCGGCCGGTTTCAGCACGATACAGTTGCCCGCCGCCAACGCAGGGGCGACCTTCCAACCCAGCATGCCGATCGGGTAGTTCCACGGGATGATCTGACCGCACACCCCCAACGGCTCCAGACGGGTGAACGCCAGCTTCTCGCCTTCCTTCTGCTCGATCGTTTTGCCTTCGATCTTGTCCGCGAGCCCACCGTAGTATCGAAAGCATCCGGCGGTGTCGGCAATGTCCATGGTTTCAGCGATCCATCGCGGCTTGCCGTTGTCGAGCGACTCGAGCTCCGACAGCTCGACGGCGTGCTGCTCGAGGAGGTCGGCAAACTTGAGGAGGATCGTCGAGCGTTGGGTGGGCGAAGAGTTGCGACCCCAGACCGTGTTGAAGGCGGTGCGGGCGGCGGTGACGGCGAGATCGACGTCGGCAGGCGAGGCGGCGTAGACGGAACCGAGAGAGGCACCGGTGGCAGGGTTGATGGTCTCGAGCGTGGTTTGGGTGGAGGAGGGGACGAAGCGGTTGTTGATGAAGAGGCCGGTGGGGACCGAAAGGGTTTTGCCGGAGGGAGAGGCGATGGTGAGGGTTTCGGGGAGAGTCATTTTGGGCAAAGGCAAGGATTTGGATGGTGGTGGTGGTGGTGGTGTGATAGAATGCGATGAGCGAGCGAGTGTGATTGCGTATATATGGAAACAGCCTCGCCAGCACTTTGTACAGAGGCAAAGAGGGTGCTGATAGCCGACGCTCGACGAACCAGCAGCTCTCTCGTGTTATCGCTCTCCTTTCACCGCACGCCACAGACACTCTACTCCGGCGGTCGACACTAACTCAATCGTTCTAGCTGCACAGTCACCGCTCGCTCCTCGTCTATCGCAAGCCGTCGACCAAGCAGAAGCCGTCTTGGTCGCTCTTCAAAGTTCCCATGCCGTTCGCAGCAGGAAGCACAGAACAGCCGAATGGCCCGTGTGTAAGGAAAAGCCTTAATCTTGGCGCGCTAGCCGCTCCACCCGCGCGTGCCGCTGTTGATACGGGTTCAGCGCACGCCTGCGCTTTTAGACCCTGAATGAAGCCGAGTCAGACACCTCTCGCTTTGCGATTGTCTTGTGACACGCCTCAGCGTCTCTACTATTGAGCGAGAGATGGTCTGCGCTGGTGTGTGTGTGGGTGTAAGCCCAAATCGGTCAATATCGGAAGTGGGCTGTGCGCATCGGGCATGCGTGGGAAGGGAACAGCAAAAACAAGGTTGTCGGAAGTGATGTGTGGGAGAGTGTGGGAGAGATACGGTCGGGAGCCGGCCAAAATCGCGCATTCACTTGTGATTGCTGCGCATGACTTGTCTTCTATCTCGGATGTGGGACCGATCAAACTTTACTTCGACCATCTTCATCTCTCTCTCTGCACTTTGCACTTTCACCCAACTCTATTCGTCGTGGGGCCACAAGGTGGTTTGCTCTGTCATTAGGCCGAGATCGGATGTTCCATAGCAGGTTCATTCGTACGAGCTTTGGATGTCATCGGCGAATCCGACAAATTGACCGCTCGCATAGCGGAGAAGGAGAGGCACACACGGCAGACATCCGACTAGTATATATCAGCAACCAACAATCGCGCACGCAGAAGGGAGCACCCGGCGCAGTCGATAGCAAACTTGGGAGATGGTCGCCATAGCGTAGCACCAGCAGCAGCAGCAATCACAGTCAAACAACGTCAGAAACATGGCACAGTCATCAACAACCACCAGTCCAGCTTCCGGCTCCCGATCCTCCGCCAAACCATCTCCAGTAGATGCGACCACACCATCACTCTCAACTCACCGCCTATCGACCACCAGCGACGACGCCAACATCACCACCACTGCCGATCCTCAACCCCCACCTCCTCTCAGCGCCAAGCGATCGCGCTCCGGCTGCCTCACCTGTCGCAAACGCAAGAAGAAGTGCGACGAGACGCTCTGTCCCGAAACGGGCGGCTGTTGGAGGTGCCGCAATGCAGGTTATCGGTGTGAAGGGTTCCGGCGGCCGCCGGTTACGTTCGAGCCTGGCGCGGGATCCAGTTCGAAACGCACAAAGAGGTCGCCCAACGCTGCTACGGCTGGAGGTGGTGGTGGTCGGGTCAAGGTCGAAGGCGAGTCGGTTGCGGTGGATGTGCAGGAATTTGGTTCGTTGGGCAACGCGGGTTCGCCGCCGGCGGCACTCGGGAATCTAGGCCAGATCGATCAGGAGAGCTTGGACATGGCGCATAGCTTGGCCGAGTTTGCTGGGCTCGCGACGAGTTCGGGTTGGCCTATTGCGAACGATGTTGCACACAGCGGCGAGTCGAAGGATGACAGAACAGCAGCGGCGTACAAGAACGGAGCGTCGAGCATCACATCTCCCTACGAGTCGTCATTCGTACCTTCTACCTCCACCCATCGTCCAGCACACCAACCGCAGCAGCAGCAGCAGCAGCAGCCGCTACCAAGCCCGATTCCACTACCGCTACGCTCGCCGCTCATACCATGCGAGATCGTCGGCGACTGCCTGTTCTCCGGCCACCACCTGTGCACCTCGTGCAGCGCGGTTGCGAACCGGCTGATGCAGCCCGATCCAGCACAGCTGGCTGCACTCGACGCAGACCTGGTCCAAGTCCAGCCGGGTCCCAGCCTCTACACGCCCATCGGATCTCGGCATGGTTCTCCCGCGTTGCCCGACCAGCACCACGACAGCGCCAAGTCCAAGGTGGTCATGGAGAGCCTCATCGGCTACTACAGTACGCTCATCACCTGCTGGGTGGCCGGCTGCGATGTGCGTGGCATCGAAGCCTCGTCGCTGTTTCGGCGGTTGGTGCCGTACTTGCTCGAGAGTGTGGATCGGCATCCGCCGTTGCGGCTTTCGATCGCGGCGGTTACGGCGGGGTACGTCGGTGGAGCCAGGTTGACCTGGCCCAAGGATGTGGTGGCGATACATCAATGGGCGAATACGTTGCGAGCCGACAGGAGTTCGATCGCGGACTGTGTGAGGGTCAACTTTGCAGCGGGCTCGCCGGAGACGGTGTATTCGGTTTCGCCCGGATCCGAGCTGTCGCCGGCCAACGTGGAGCGGTTGAGGCGCGCCTCGACGACGCATGCGACCCTCGACGATTTGTTGGTCGGGCAAGCGCAGACGCTGAAGCAGCTGGCGCTGCGGTCGTTGGAGTCGGCGGTGTCGGACTATCGCGCCAAGAACGTCCGTGCGGCAGGGGTGAGTTTCACCGAAAGAGGATTCTTGGCCGAGTGCATGAACGTCAACCCGCTGCTGATGGCTGCGCTCAACATCGCGATCTACGCGTTCGCCGAGGAAGGGATGGAGAGTTACTTTGAGGAAGCGGCGAGGATGCGCAGCCTCATCGATACGCTGCTGGGCAGTTTCCCACCGGTGGATCTGAGCAAGTTGACGAGCCACGAGCATCTCGGTTTCAGGACGTACGTTTGGAGCGACGTTACGACGGCGATCGCGTGCGGGACGAGGCCGCATTTGCAGCTGTCGCTGTCGACGTACGTCGATGCTCCCCAGGCGCCGGCGGAGGGGCAGGGGAGGGATCTGACGTTCAGTTTGAACGATTCGATGCTCGCCGCGCTCTCCGACATTGCGAGGTTGCGGTACGACTACGACGGTGGCGATTTCGGGGCGACTGCTCGGCGTGCGGTGGGGTCGGCTGTACCGCTGTGGGTCCACGAGCGGGCGCAGAGGATCCAGCAGCGGGTGGAGGGGTGTACGATCGACCCGCCGCTCACGACGGGCTCGGCGATCTGTGCGATGATGACCAAGTCGGCGTGCGTCATTCTCATCCACACGCTGATCTATCGCGTCGGTGCGTTGCATCCGGTGATACGAGGGTTGCTGAAGAGCATGTTGGAGCTGTGGACCGACGCGGGGCAGAGGTACTGCAGGAGCGTGGGGTGTAGCAACTTCAACCTGCCCATGTTTGTGGCGAGCTCGGTGGCGGTGGAGGAGCAGGATAGGAGGAAGTGCGAGCGGGCGATGCAGATCGTGGGGCATGAGGAGGCGGGTCCGGCGTCGGGGAGGGAGTTGATCAGGGAGGTGTGGAGGAGGACGGATGTGAGGGGGACGCCGTGCTTTTGGAACGATGTTGTGGCGGAGGGGGAGTTGGCGGTTGCGATCTTTTAGGTGGAATGGGTATTGTGGTTGCTGTTGCGACGAGGTGTGCGTCGTGATGGTGAAGAAACGGCTACCGAGAGTCGAAATTTCCGATTTGTATCAACTTGGACACGACTCAGTTCTGTCGCTCGACGGAGTCTCACGCTAATCGCCTCGAAACGTCCAACATGAGGGTGGCACGCTTGCTAGGATGGTGCCGTGGCCATTGATTCGTAAGTAGGGCCGGTCAACCAAGACTTGTTGTATCTACAATTCAACTCGAAACCCGCCGGAGCTTCAGGCTTGTTTGCGTATACGTAGCGGCCTCCCACTCGCACTTAACCCCCTCCGATTGTGTTCGCGGAGCAGATCGCCCACCGAATGCCGGTTGACCAAAATCTCCTCGTCGGTGAGACGGTTCACTAGAATGTACAGTATCGCTGCTTTGATTTGTTTGTCCGTTGCTGTGCTGAGGTCGTCTGGTAGATAGGGTGGTGGCTGAGAAAGCATCGGGAGAAGATGGCTGATCGAGACTCGCCTTTGAAGGAGAGAAATTCATTGAGACTGGCATAGATGGTAGTCCTAAGTGTGAGCTGCGACGACGACCAGAGGCGTGTGCTCTGATGGTGCGCCGGCTCAGTAGGAGAGATCGGTCCGATTCGCACCTCGGACGATCGTTCGATCGAGATCGCAACCCATCACTTGAGAACTCATCATGCGCGGTTCTTTCCCATCGGAAGCGCCTCGACCGGACAGGGATGGTAGTGGGCAGCTTATCTTCCCCGCACTTTCCTGTCGCTCGATAAGCAGAGCTGGCTGGGTGGGAAACGCCAAGAATGGAAGGCGGTCATCCGAAGGTCACACTAGAGAGAGAAAAATCGGACGAAGCGGATTCGTCGGATGGAGCGCGATTCAGGCACGATCGCGGATACCATCAGGCAAGCGGTAGTTGTGAGTGGTTCCTGGAAAACGATATCGGCTGCTGTTACAGTGCATGTGACATGGCTTATAGATTAGGAAATGCGACCTTGTGATCCAATCGACTGCCTCGAACGTCATATCCACCATCGCGGTCATTATCGTCCAATCGAGCTTTGGTCCACGCTGATGGGAGCAAGTGTGGGTCCGCTTACAAATCCACCCATCCCAATCTCGTCCGAGCATCCGTACACGGCGTTCGGAGCGAAGATAGCCGATCCTCTGTTGGGCCTCACCTTTTGGTTCACTCTGTGACGAGTGGTGTGGCTGGGTGGGTTAGAAGTCGAAGAGGGTGGATGTGATTGTGCGCCAAGAAAACTCGCTTAGATTGGGATGCATTTATTCTGCATCGACCAAAGGGCTTCGAAAGTTTTTGCTCACAGTGGTCGAGTGCCCGTTGGTTCTCACACTGTTGTTGCGGAACAAGGTGTTCCGCAAGTCGAAAAAAATTCGCGCTTGCACGCCTGAGCGAGAGAGAGAGAGAGAAATCCGGCGATGTCGCCGACTGGAGTGCCACCCACACACCCACACTGCTCGCTCGCTCGCTCGATAAGCGAACAACGCCTTACAAGACGAAGTTCTACCGGAACGCCACTCTTGCCACTCCACCATCCACCCTTACCTATGACCATGGTCATTCCGTCGTACAACATGACCACACTTGAAGATGGTCTAGGACGGAGCGGACGATGTCGGGGAAAATGAAAAACAAACTCAACCATCGGCTGAGAGCAGGCCGAAGGCTATCCACACTCCGCTCTTGATGGGCTTCTTTTTCTTCGCAGAGAAAGGGGAGAGAAGACACCAGAGCTGCAGGTCGATTTTTCTTGGCGCATGAAAAAAAATCCTGCGAAGAGGCTCTCGATTCCCTATGGCACCTTCTGCAGCACCCATGATTTGGGATGCGGAAGAGGTCCTTCCGAACACACATACTCACACACCACCGTATGAGCAGCGAGGTTATCGTTTCCTCCGGTGACCTTTTATGCAGGAACGACGATGCTCAAGTGGTTAGAGCCTATCAGAGTCGAAGGCGATATCGCACAGAGCAATCGTGGCATCCTTTCTTTTTGCCACATGTTGCTTCAGGATCGTGCTGAATCAACCGCCACACCACTGGTTGACAAGGGCGTTTGCGACACGAAAGAGGGCTGCAACCCCGCAATATCGCCGGGCTCTCTCGCTTGCGACGAACAATTAAAAAAAAAAAGGTTCGATTGTGGCTGGATCATAGAAAAACGCGCCAATCACAGAGACTCTTTTCATGCCAAATAGAGCCTCGCTTCGCTTGTGTGTGAGAGAGAGAGAGATGGTGCATGAATTTCTTGGCTTTCGTTTCTTTTTCTTGCTTCTGTCCTTTTACGCCGCGATAGTCAGCCATTGCCACCGGGTCAGCCCTGATCGAGGTGATACTCGCCACCATGTATTGCGAGCAGGTTGGAGGGTTGAGAGAGAGAGGGGTGCAAGATGGTGGCGAGCGCGTGTCGCGTTCGAGTTTCCAACGGATTCGAAACGGATTCCAAACCGGGAGCGGAGTCGGATTCAGACAGGTTGACCGAGAAAACACCGCTGAACTTGGCCTTGACACCGGTCAGCTGTTCCAATCTTTTGTGTTTCGCGAAACACTTTGCAAAGCGGCGGTCGTTGCGGTGGTGTACCTTCCAATCGCGGTATCGCCGTGGTGCACTTTGAAAACCAGCGTGGCCACAAGGCGCACGATTGATAGCAACGAGAGGGGCGCGGGCGAGCGAGCCTCTGACGAAAGTGGCTCTCCAATCCCGGGCCAGTGTGAGCCTATCGTTTCCAGAGCACGGTGATTGGAACCTCTCTGCACAAAAAATTTCTGGGTCGGATTGGAAAACTTTGACAGCTGAGGCACTCCACCACTCTCACCTGCAATCACAGCTGCAGCAGCTGCAAGGTCCAACGAGCCGCGCACAATGGATCGGTGCTGCGAGCGAGCTGGTTCGGAAGCTTGGCACCCATAGACGAGGCATTCATGCCCCTTTGCTCTTTATCTCCCCGCGAATTCCAGCTGCGAATGATAAGCCTTGAAATTCTTTTGCCACGAGACCTTGGCCCACCTGCGCCAATGCAGCAGCAGCAGCAGCAGCAGCAGCAGCAGCAGCAGCAAGTCTAGAAGCAAGAAGACTCATCTCTGTCCAATCGCATCGAGAGCTTAGGCTTTGGTGTCTGTCCCTGCATTGCGGAGGAGAGCGAGGAAGGCGAGGGCTCAATCTCGCCACTCTTTTTCATTCGTTGAAGACGGATCTCGCCATTCCGCTCGTTGCTGTCTGGCTGCCCGAGAGGAGATCATATTAATACCCCCCTTTCTCTTCGTCTCCTTCTTTCTGTCCCTCGTCAATCCCACACCCTCTTCTCTACCTTTCACCCGGACGAACGCAACGTCTTCGCCCACCATGGCCGCCCCCACCCCAACCTGGGGCCAACTCCACAACGAGGCCATCGAGATCGCCGAAACCCACACGCCGCACTACCGCGAGGAGCACGGTCTCGCCGCTCGCACCCCGTCCGCCGAAGATGACGAGAAGAAGTCTCCTCTCTCCTCCCAGGACGGTCTCGACTCTCAGCTCCCCGTCACCGGCTACTACGATGCCGAGAAGAAGGCCGTCGCTGCCGACGAAGATTACGTCCCCGAAGACCCGCACTCGGGCCTCCAGTTCGACATCAAGTACTTCCCCGAGGAGCAGTACCAGCTCACCATCCGATCGCTCGTCGTCGGCACCGCGCTCGGCTGCGTCATTGCCGCCTCCAACGTGTACCTCGGTCTCAAGACGGGCTTCACCTTTGGTGCTTCGCTCTTCGGCGCCATCCTCGGTTACTCGATCCTCAAACTCATGCAGAGGGTCCTCCCCGAGAAGCTGGGCGGTGGATTCTTCGGTCCCCGTGAGAACTGCACCATCCAGACCGCCGCTACCGCCGCCGGCTCGTTGACGGGCATGTACGTCGCCGCCGTGCCCGCCATGTACCAGCTCAACCTCCTCCACGACCCGCTCAAGGATTTCGGCCGCCTCATCACCTTCTCGGCCGTCTCGGCGTACTACGGCGTCTTCTTCGCCATCCCCCTGCGCAAGTTCTACATCCTCAAGCAGAAGCTGATCTTCCCCTCGCCCACCGCCACCGCCTACACCGTCCGCTCGCTCCACGCGCCCGGCGGAGAGCTCACGGCCAAGAAGCAGAGTCGCGCGCTGCTCTACTCGTTCGCCGCCGCCTTCTGCTTCGTCGTCGTCAACCAGTACGCCAGCGGCATCCTCATGGACTGGCACATCTTCTACTGGCTCTACACCTGGGGCTGGAAGAAGGCGCTCGTCGTCGACAACTGGGGTTGGCTGATCGAGTGGACTCCGGCTTTCCTCGGCGCTGGTATGCTGTCGGGCATGAACGCGAGTTTCAGCTTCCTGGGCGGAAGCTTCTTGATGTGGGCCATGATCGGTCCCGCCATCATCGCTACGGGACAGGCTGCGGGTAAGCACACTGGGTTGGCCGCCGACCCTCCCGAGCCGCTCCGTTGGGCCTACACCTCGATGAGCTTCAACCCCAACAAGCAGCCGCTCAACATGGCGAGCCCGCGCTACTGGGGTCTGTGGCCCGGTGTGCTCATGATGCTCGCCTACTCGTTTGCCGAGCTCGCCATGAACGGTCCCACCATCTACCGCGGTGTGAGGAGCGGTGCGTTGGAGATCTACGCAAAGATCACCAAGAAGGAGATCCCCGTCTACGAGGATGCGATCCCGGACCCGTGCGAGAAGTCCGACCAGGTGCCCGTGTGGGCTTGGGCCGGTGGTCTGGCGCTGTCGATCGTCTTCACTTGCTTGGTCTGCACGCTCCAGTTCCACATGAACTTGGGCAACGTCATCCTCGCCATCATCCTCGCCTTCCTCTTCTCCTTCGTCGGCGTCCAGGCTTCGGGAGCGACCGACACCAACCCCGTCGGCTCGGTCGCCAAGGCTTCGCAGCTCATCGTCGGCGGTGCTCTCCGCGGCCAGGGCAAGACGGGCAACCCGGCTCTGCTCGAGAACCTCATCGCCGGCTCGATCGCCTCGTCGGCGGCCTCGCACTCGGTCGACATGGTCGGCGACCTCAAGACGGGCCACCTGCTGCGCGCCAAGCCTCGCAACCAGTTCTGGGCGCAGCTGTTCGGCTCGCTCTTCTCCATCTTTGTCTCGACCGGTCTGTTCGTGCTGTTCACCAAGGCGTACCCGTGCATCACCAACGCCGACGCCGAGGAGTGCCCCTTCGCCGCCCCCGCCGTCGCCGCGTGGAAGGCGGTCGCGCTCGCCGTCATCTCGCCCAAGCTGCCCGTCTCGCTCTCCTCCGGTCTCACCGCGATCGCCTTCGCCGTCGTCTCGGTCGTCACCGTCGTGCTCAAGTACAAGGTCATCCCGGCCAAGTACCACGTCTACGTGCCCAACTGGAACGCCGTCGGCCTCGGCTTCGTCGTGCCCCAGACCTACTACCCCATCGCCATGTGCATGGGCGCCACCACCGCCCTCGTGTGGAAGCGCAAGGGCCCCCAGAGCTTCGACCTGCTCGCCTTCGCCATCGCTGCCGGCCTCATCGCCGGCGAGGGTATGGCCGGTGTGTTCAACGCCATCTTGACCATCGTCAACGTGGATGGTAGCGTGTACGGTTCCACCGTGGGTGTTCCTCCTTTCTAAACGGGGAGCGAGGTGTCATGGGCTTTCTGTTTCTTTTCTTCACACGTCAATGTTTTCCTGATGATGTTCATGTGCTCCCTCGAGGAAATTTCTAGCATACCCGAATTTGATTTTTACGAAGCTTCCTGCTGTGTGTGATGGGTGTGAACTCTTGACATTCGCTCAACAGGTTTGTAAGAGAGCTGGGCTTCTGCAATCAGACAAAAGAACGAATGAGAATCGCGAGGGGAGAGCCTACTCAGCCGCAGCAACAGCCGCGACAATCGTCACATCCCGCTCTTCGCTCGCCAACCACGTCTTGGTGCCGATCAGGCTATCCAGCGATCCGGGGCTATCGACTCTCTCGAACACTGTCGTACCACCAAAACGCAACGCCATACAGTATTGTCAGTAACAACTCTTGCCCCTCTTCTGGTTTTTCGATCTATACTTACTCGTCAATACATGCCCTTCATCCGTCACAAACTCTCTCCTCACGTACTGCCTGCCCACCCTGCTCGCCTCCCTCCTCACCACCTCGTTACCACTGTTCGCACATGCGCCATCACAGTACTGCAGCCCACCCGCATTGACAAACGCCACATTGTACGCGTCTCCATCAGTGATGCCGTTGTTGGTGTAGAAGCTGCTCAGCGTGCCGCCCTGACGCGAGTTCTCGGTGCTCGGCACGCAGCGCGTGACGCTGCCCGCGCCGCCCTCGGCCGACGAGGCGTAGGGGTACTCGTCGCACGAGTTGGAGTCGGACGGGTTGTCGGCGCAGCGGTTGGGCGACCGGCACGCGGTGGCGGCGCGGTTGACCGAGGCGTCGGCGGAATCGCGGTGGAGCAGCGTGGGCTTGGAGGCGCACCGGATGGCGTAGCAGTCGTTGGAGCAGATGTTGGGGATGCGCGTGCAGTCCCAGGTGAGCGTGGCGGCGTGGGAGGTGGTGAAGAGGAGCAAGGCGGCCAGGAGAAGGTGGCGGCCGATCATCTTTGAAAAAATAGGAGAGGAAGGAAGTTGAAATGGCTAGGAAGAGAGAGGTTGGCGACGGCAGAGCGTTTTAGATGCAGGCTGGAGGTACAGTAAGAGAGCCGTATATATAGCCCCTTCGAAAGGAGTCCGCCATAGCTTTCAAGGGTGCTGTATCACAGTGACCATGGCTAAGCTCACACACACACGTTGGAGCACCAACGGCTCTTGCTCTCCTCGCGCCAGCACCGGGGACACGGTGTTGCACGATCCGCCGGCGGCCACAAGCTGTCACAATCCGAGCGTCGGTTCGCTCACCTCAGCTCCCAGGGTCCACTCCCAACCTCCCCTCGATTCTCAACCGCAAAGGAACCCCTCAAGGGCTGCTTGCAACCGCTCTTTGGACTTTCTGCAGCGAGCCAGCGCCTTAGTTCAACACGTTTTGTGACTTTCAGCGCAGGGTGCAACCTCGGCTACCTCTCTATCCAACGTGTTGCACCCTTAGCGGTTGCCAAGCTTTTTTTCTTGACACTTTCGCTGTACGCGACGTCGAGAAAAAAAAAGCAAGCTAAGGAAGGAGCTCGCGTACGGCTGAATGTATTCCGAAGTCTGACCGCACCTGCTAAGCGGTAAAAGGATGGGAGAAGATAAGGCTTGCAGCGGTGGAACGTTCCGCAGGGGGGAGACAACGTGCGTGAGTTGCCACCGACGAACTGCGAGGTTGAGAGAAGCGAGCTGAATCGAAAAGTGCGGGGAGAAAGTTTGGAAAGGATGTTCGGAAGCGCTAGAGACGATCTCGGCTGCTGGTCGCTGTACCATCTCTTCATCCATCATTCACATCATTCACACACTGTCAACTTCACACACCTCCAGCGCAAATCCGTCCAACACTTGAGCTCCATTCCACATCGAAATCTGTGCACCTTTGGAACCTATCATGGCTGCTTACAAATCATTCACGCCCACGACCATCTTCCCCTCATGTCCCTCCTCCGCATAGTCGCGCATCATCTGGTCGACATCCTCCATTCGATACCTCTTGGTCCTCACCTGGATCCCGTGCTTGGCCACCATCTCGCACATCTCGCTTGTCGTCGCTGCATCGCTGAGCAGGCTGCCCTTGACCGTGATGTCTCTGAAGATGAGATGGTTGTAGTGTATCGGGATCGGTTGGTCGGGTTGACCCACGACCATGAATACTCCGTGACTCTTTGTGAGGGCCAGACCGAACTCGTATGCGGGCATCACGTCGGTGCACATCACGGTCGCGTCCGCGTACACGCCGTCCAAGTGCGTGTCGATCAAGTGTGAGACCGAAGCGGCGTCGTGTCCGTCGATACCTCCCGAGTTGACCGCCTTATCCGGCGCATACGGCAGCTTCCTACACATCTCCAACGGCGCATCCCGCGAGTCGAACAGGAACACCTTGAAACCGAGGCACTTGGCAAACTGCACACCCAGATGACCCAACGCTCCCGCTCCGACGATCGCCACCGTCTGACCCGGTGCGAGGTCGCACTGCTTGATCGCGGTGTAGATCGTCGCGCCGGCGCAGAAGAGCGGCGCTGCGGAGTCAAAGTCGAGCGAATCCGGAAGCACGACGCACGACCGGTAGTCGGCCAGCATGTACTCGGCGAATGCGCCGTCCGAGGTGACCCCGACCATGTCTTGCGATGTGCAGTACTTGGAGGTGCCGCGCCGGCATTCGGAGCACGAACCGCAGGGGTCGCGGAAGGTGATCGATCCGACGCGATCGCCCGGCTTGAGCGGTGCCGATGATTTACCGCCAGCAGGCTGGACAGCAGCGTTGGCGCCGAGTGCGACCACCACGCCGGTCGGCTCGTGCGACGGCGTCAGCGGTAGAGGCTTCCGCGCCTTCGAAGCAAATTCTCCGCGCGCTACCATCATCTCGGTGTGGCAGTAGCCGGCGGTTGCGATCTTGAGGAGCACATCGTTGGGGCCGGGTTGGGGGACGGGTACGTCGTGCCGAAGAACGTAAGGAGGCGAAGCGTTGAATTGCTCGATTCGGAGGGCTTTCATTGTCGTGGGTAGGTTGGGGGTGATTGAGGCTGTCATGGTTGGCAAAAATTCAAAACTATGGCTTTTCAAGGGCACCTTTCAGATGGTGATGATGAGGGAGAAGAGGGGTCTGCTGGTGATGGTTGGAGGGTAATGATGTCAATCATGTCGTTCGACACCATCGATTGTGATTGCGAGCAAACAAAGCCGTGCGCTGCTTTCGGCCTCCACTCGGTGAAATGTGCGTAAATGCGCTTCTCGAGCAAATCGGGCATCCCGATTGCCTCTCACAGTCGCGTAAATTGAAAACGCGCCGAGTTGCGTGTGGGTCGCGCTTCTAAGAAATTCCGATCGAGACCAACACACTGACACCTCTTTGCTCGTCCTTCTTGCGCTTCTACGACCCATCTCCACTCACTCTCCTCACATCTGGGCACAATGGCATCAACATCAGCAACAAACGCCATCGCACCACCCCCCGAACTGCGTCGCACCATCCTCCGAGTGTTCACCACCAAACACTCTCTCCAGCTCCACTCGTCCGCTATCGCATTCATCACCTCCACCCTCGCCGAGCATGGACTGCTCCACCAACCGCTCGAATGGGAAGAGGCCATCGATGCCTTGGCGATAGGCGTCGTCGAAGGGCAATCCGATCTCGACACCAAATCCGCTTCTGCTTCACGCAGTATCGATGTCGATCAGGAGGACAGGGAAGGATCAGACGTAGTCACGGCGGGAGTGCTGGAGAAGGTCTACTCTCGGCTCGTCGTAGCCGACTCTGCTGCGGTCGATGCGGTTGCACGCCATCCGCACGAGCTGACCGACGGAGAGCTGCCGGACCCGCATCGGTACTTTGGCGTGCATTCGGCCTTCACTCAACCCAAACTCGCGTTCGATCCGATACGCAAAGTCTTCGAGTCGGCTTCGTTGACACCGACGGTGCTGCCTACAGCGGGGATGCGATCGATGTTTCCGAGACAGCGGTACCACGTGCTGAAGAGTGTGATCGCGAGGAACGAGAACTTCTGCCCGCCGCTGGCGATCCCGGCTGCCGGCGGGTCGAGCAAGGAGGCGGAAGAAGGGGGGTTTATGAAGCTGACCTCGACCAAGAATTTGCTGGGCAGGCAGGGGCAGAGGTTTTTGCTCTTCGGGATGCTAAGTACGAGCTCGGATGGGAGGTACGAGCTGGAGGATGCGGACGGAACGGTAGGGTTGGATTTGGAGAACGCGATTCCGGGCGAGGGCATCTTTACGGAAGGCAGCTTGATATTGGTGGAAGGAGAGTACACCGTAGAGGAGAGGATAAGGGTGTTTGCTATCGGTCACCCACCAAGCGAAACGAGGGCGCAGGCGAGGCTGATCCATGCGCATACGGACTTCTTGGGCGCGCCACAACCGCCGGCACTGCAAGGATCGTCGACGGCGACGGGCGCGTGGAGAGGCGCAATGTCGGTCAAAGAGGAAGCTGCGTTCAAGGTTCACGAAGCGAACCATTCCGATCTCAGCTTTGTCATCTTCTCAGATCTGCACCTGGACCACCCCAGAACGCTCTCGGCCTTCAGCACGGTGCTCCAAGGATACGTCGATGCGGATTTCATCCCCTTCGCCCTGGTGCTGTGCGGCAACTTTGCATCGCAGCAATACTCCTCGGCAGAGATGGTGGATCAGTACAAGTCCGGCTTCGCCGCTCTCGGCGAGATCCTAGCTAGCTTCCCCACCGTCGTGCGTTCGACGCACGTCATCCTCGTACCCGGACCCCAAGATCCGTTCGCCACATCGCTGGTCCCGCGCCCCGCCTTGCCGCAAGTGCTGGTGCAACCGCTGCTATCGAAGCTCAAACCGATGCAGGGCACGGTGCATCTCGCGTCGAATCCTTGTCGCCTTTCGTACTTCTCGCAGCAGATCGTGGTGTACCGCGACGACACGATGACGAGATTCCTGAGGAACACGGTGCGGATCAAGGACGACGAAAAGGACAAGGAGGAGCGGGAGAGGGAGGAGAGGGATCTGAAGAAGTTCCTGGTCTCGACGGTGCTGGATCAGGCGCACCTGGTGCCGCTGGCGCAGAGGGTGAGACCGGTGCTGTGGGATCACGATCATTCGTTGAGCTTGTACCCGATGCCTACTGCGGTGAGTTGCCCGAGGTTGAAGGATAAGCGAATGGAAGAGAAACTGACGACTGACACCTGATGTTTTCGATCACAGTTGGTGCTAGCAGACGCATACGATCGATACGAACTGACTTACGAGGGATGCCATGTGGTCAATCCGGGTTCATTTAGGGCAGGAACGTCGTTCGCTTGGTCGACGTACTACCCTGCTACTCGCAGGACTGAACCTAGGTGAGTGCCACACGCACACCGCTCGCATCGTGATCTCTGACTTGCTGACGCTTCTCTCGCCCTTCTTCCTACAGCGAGCTGCCATTCAACTAGATCTCTTCATGCGCACCTTTCAATGCAACCCTTTCGAGTTCGACATTCCAGCATCCGTGTGTTGCAGAACGCTCAAGTCGAAGTCGTCTCTCTGTATGCTATCGGGCAGCCGATTTGGCCGATACGCTTCTCATTGTTGGAATCTCATTCAACCAGCGAGCGCATGATTTTAGATTTTTTTGGTCTCAATTTGGCAGTTCTTTTTTTAATTTCTAAAAAAATCTCGACGCATGGACCGCACTGTCGCATGGCACATTCGCCTAAGTTAGTTACAGTAACTAGCCCCTTTTTTGAGGCTGCAGAGTTGGCTCGAATAGGAAGGTTTCTCGATGAAGAGTGGCTTGAGCCCAAACGTTTGCATTGCATCGCAGGACGAGAGTTGATCCGGTTGCTCTTGACAACGCGGCAACGACGACCTGCAACAGAGAGGCGTGGTGGATGTCTCGGCTGTAGAAAGGGTGTGAGGGAGAGCAACACCTTTTGTCATGCGCGGAGCTAGTGTTGGTTTCAGAACGTCTTGCTGTTGCGAGAGCAACGGCTGACTTGTCCGGCGCCGAGTGATGGTTCAACAACTCAACATCTCAGTAGCACGCACACGCTTTGCCGCCTGCCGCACCGGCCGCTCGCACGGCTCTGATCTTCCATAGGGGTCGATGTTGCATACATTGTGATGCTAAATAGAACAATGCCGCGCGCTGACCCAACCTTGTGGTCCGATTTCTTTTTGAACATCTCTTCCTTTTCTCTGCCGCTTCTTCCGCCGTGATGATACGCTAGCCGTAAGCGCTCGAACCCACTTCATCTAAGCTCGAACCTACAGCAACTACTTTCCATCTTGCATGCGAAGCTTAAACTCATTTTGCGTTTCATCTCAACCAAAGAAGCTTCATTGTGCAGTCTCGGATCTCAATCGAAGCCCAGGTTTCGCTTTGCAACATGCAACCAAGCCGTGGGAAGAAAGATGTGTCAGCCTTCTGCGACGCAAGGAGCTTCAAAGAGGGCTTGCAGAGGAGGCTTGAGGATTGGAGAAGGTAATGTGTGCAATGACCACACCCGCATGGGATGAGCCAAACATTTTAGGACTCCGCAGAGAGATTCTACGAAATCATTTTTTTGCCGCCGTGCGTGGCCGTGGCCGTAGGTGGAATTTCTACGGGCTTTTTGATTTTCGGCAGCTGTCAAGGTGTGCGTGCATTTGCGCACGCTGCGCAGCGCTGCGCGGTGGAGTTGGAAGCGCAGCAAGCAGAGCGGCGCCGTGAGCTTGCTTGCCTTTGAGAGAGTGTGCCGCTTACCGGAGAGAGAGTGTGTGCTTCTTCTCGAACATGCGCTTCGCAAAGAGTAGTAAGCGAGTGATTGAGAGGTGTGCTCGTTGGGGGCGGATCAAGGATCGTCTGCGTCGTATAAAGAGGGCTCCCTGGATTTCGGTTGGTCCTTCTTTCTTTCCCCATCGAACACTCTGTTCTCTCTCTCCTCTCTCCCCTCCTCACTCCTCACGAAGCTTTCCCCTACATACCCACCCTTCCCCTCTTTTCCCCTCTACAACGCTCACACGCATACACCTTCTCACAACGCACTACACACTTTTCTCCTCACATACACACCTGATACAATCCCTCCAAGATGCGCATCACAACCGCCACCCCGGCCGTGCTCGCCGCGGTCGCGCTCACCGCCTCCACCACCCTCGCTGTGCCCAAGCAGTCGCTGTACAACTCGTTCAACGGCCTCGCCTCGTCCTCCTCGGCCGAGTTCTACGACGACTCGATCCCGGCTCGCGTCACCTCCTCCGTCTGGTCGTCGCTGACCTCGCTCTTCGGCCTCTCCTCCTCGCCCGTGCAGGTGCTCAAGTCGGCTCCCGGCGTCACGATGCTCAGCTCGGGCTTCCCCACCGCCGACGCCGACTCGGTCGCTGCTCCGCGCTTCGTGCTGTACGGAGACCAGGACGTCGAGAGTCAGAGCTACGGCGCGCCGCCGTACTGGAACATTACCGGGTTCAACGTGTTCAACCTGGCGTTTTGGACGGTGAAATACGGCGTGGCGGACAACGCGGCCAAGTTTGCGGCCAAGAGCGATGCGGATAAGAAGTGGTTCAAGTCGCGCTACGCGGGTGCGGGGATGAAGCTGATGGTCTCGGTGTTCGGCGCGACCGACACGCCGCAGAGCATGGGCAAGGATCCCACCGCGCTCGGCAAGACCATCGCCGCCTTTGTCAAGCGCAACGGCCTCGACGGCGTCGACGTCGACTACGAGGAGATGGGCCTGTTCGCCCAAGGCAAATCCGCAAACTGGCTCATCGCTCTGACCAAGAGCCTCAGGGCCGAGCTGCCCAAACCCTACATCATCACGCACGCCCCCGTCGCCCCCTGGTTCAACACCGCCCTCTACCCCGAAGGCTACGCCAAGATCCACGCCCAGGTCGGCGACCTCATCGACTGGTACAACGTCCAGTTCTACAACCAAGGATCCACCTACGACACGTGCGACAACCTCATCTGGAACGCCGGCAACGACTTCCCCCTCACCTCGGTCTTCGAGATCAACAAGTACGCCGGCGTGCCGCTCGACAAGATCGTCGTCGGCAAACCGGCGGTGGAAGGCGATGCGGATAACGGGTTTGTCAAGCCGAGCGTGTTGGGAGCGTGCTTGAACGTGGGCGTGCAGAACGGCTGGAACGCCGGCGTCATGTTCTGGGAGTACCCGCATATGACGCCGCACAGGTTGAGCGTCATCACCGACGCTGCGGGGCTGTCCTAGAGGGGGTAAGGACTGATGGGGGATGATGCAGATTATACCGGTTCTTTGGGACGAGACTTTTGTAAAGACTCACGCTACGATGACCACGCTACGACCACGACCACGACGACAACGACACCACCTCTTGATCACGGACAATTGAGTTTTTTTCCACTTTATTCTTCTCCAGCTGTGT
This sequence comes from Sporisorium iseilematis-ciliati, assembly GCA_001748505.1. Taxonomy (NCBI): domain Eukaryota; kingdom Fungi; phylum Basidiomycota; class Ustilaginomycetes; order Ustilaginales; family Ustilaginaceae; genus Sporisorium; species Sporisorium iseilematis-ciliati. The sequence goes on along the minus strand of MJEU01000029.1, from coordinate 50,033 downwards.
GTGTTATGCGCAACGACTGTGAATTGTGTTGAGACGCTGAGCTGTGTTTCGCGTGCGTTCCTGAGTGTCTTTCTCAAAGAGCAGCATGGTGAGCTCCTGCCACCACCTCGCTTCTGGTCTCAGCGAGCCTCAGGTCGATCCGCTCATTGACGGCACTGCCACACTCGCAGTCGATCAGCCAAGATCATTTCTTTGTACATGTCTATATTGAATCACAGTCTAATCATACAATCGACCACTCTCTTTCCTCTCCGCATACTACTGCCTCTGATGTCCACTCATGACATTCTCACCCGCCCCATCTCCTGCACCACCATACGCACCAGACAACCCAATCGTCAACGAAGCGTCCAAGTCAACCGCCCCTTGCTGCTGCTGCTGCTGCTGTCCTACCGCCGTCGCAAACTGCTGTTGACCACCACCATACCTCTGCTGCGCAGCATAAGACTGCTGAGTCGTCGTGTTATCCCTCGCCAACGGGAACGACTGCAGCGCCGCGTTGCCGTACTGTGCGCTCGGATCAAACACAGGGTAGGCGGCGGTGGGGTTGACAAAGTACTGCCTATCGTAGGTGCGGGTTTCGGCGAGTGAAGGGTTCGACGAAGGTGCTGCAGCGTACGCATACGGTCCAGAGGCCTGGTTGTGTAGAGCCATACCAAGATGGTCGGGCAGTGCTGTAGCCGAAACGGAAAACACAGCCGAGGATGCCGAAGACGGCGGAGAGATAGAGGTGGACGCCATGGCGATGTTCGACAGTGCGCCTTCCGATGTGGGCGTCCAGGAACCTGTTCCGCCTTGAGCGCCGGTCGATGGCATGGTCAGCAGTTGAGGTGGCCAGGTGGTTGCGTCGCTGATGCCGGTGGCTTCCATGTTGAGCCCAACCGCATCGTCCGAGCCAGAGAGGTAGCCGCTGTTGATCCCGCCTTTCCAGCGATCTGCGGTTGGATGAGGTGACCAGTCAGCGCGGTCCGAGCCGGCCGATTCCGACATGCCACCGATGCTTCTTGTCCCCACGCTACCGTTAGCTCGAGTAGGAGAATCGTTCGAGGTTCGTCGACGTTGCTTTCGACCTTCTCCTGTCCACTCTTGACCATCGCTCCTAGGGTACGGGTGGGCCTTATCTTGGTGTCGCGCGCGTTTAGGGCTAGAGCCACGAAAGAGGGGAGCAATCAACATGCCAGCGTCACCCATCAACGATCGAAGCGCCTGATCGAGCTGCCCAATGATCTCGTTCGAAGTGGGCACCCGATTGCCATCCGGGTAGAACTGCGGTTGCGAGAGCAGTCGAATCGTCTCGCTGATGCGCTCGCGTGTGCGTTCCTTCGTCGAAGTCTGCAACTGCATATCGGCAGGCAACAGCCATCTCGCCGCGGCAAGGCATCCAGACGCCATGTACTGCGGACTGAAGCGAAGCATCGATGACGACGTCGCATCCTGATCGAGAACCTTGCTGTTGAAACAGTCCAAGACCTTGAATGCCAACTCTGTTGCCGTGGCGTACCACCTTTCTTGCAGCTGCGACGTCGTGCCAAAGCCGGCGGACGAAGCGCTGGCAACAGTGTGCAGCTGAACTGCTCGTCCAAAGCGGTGCAAGGTCAAAAAGTAACTCGCTTCCGTGTTGCTGTACCTGTCCAGAGCGTAGCGAGGAACATTTTCGTCGCCATACGTCTTGAACCATGTCGAGAAGCAGTCCTTCTCTTGCACCGCCAGAGCGTCGATGTTGCGGCTGAGCTCCTCTGTTGCGACCATATTAGAGCGAGCTGTAGAAATGAGCCGGTTGCAGTTCCTCTGCGAAAGAGCAAAGTCGAGCTGGTAGGCCAAGCGAGTGTCGTACGCAGACATGGTGGAGTGATTGAGCTCGTACCAAGATCGAACGTTGGGGAAGTCGTTAGCTGCGATCAACTCAGCTCGCTTCTGCTGCATCGATGTGCGTCGCGAATCGCTCTGTTGGCTCAACTCGAGCAGGCAGAGCTGGATCCAAGTACGCTGTTGCACGCGCAGTGTCGTCGACTGGTGGCTTGCGTGCAATAGATGGACCGGCAGAGGCGGAGTATAGGGCTTGGTGGCAGAAGCGATTGCCATGCCTGCTTCGAAGCAAAAAGGCAACCCGAGCTCGTAAGCGTAGGCAATGGCTGCTGCGATGGTGTCCGATCTCGAAGCGTCACCTGGTGTCGCCCAGATAGCAGACACGATCAGTGCCTGAATTTGGTCGATGCTGCATAGCTGACGACTGTTTGCAAACTTTTGGATCGCTGCCGATGCTGCTTGGCACTGAGGATGCAAAGCAGGACGGAAGAATCGACTGGCGATGCTGAGGATGGTCGAAAAGAGGATGGGCGTTTGCTCCCTCGTATACTGGACAGAGTGCAGGCTGGGCTCCAGCAATGCCACAATGGGGTTGAGCTGCGTGATGAACAGGCTGTAGAGGTAGCAAGCGTCGTTCCAGCTGACAGCGTTCATCTGCACCACGTCGTCGTAGACGCTGGAAGCCATTCCGACCGGGCTGGGTGATCCTGCCAATGCTAGACCCGATGCGCCGTAAGACTGGTTGGCGAACATGGGCGAGATCTGCTGACCTGACGAGGAGCCTGATGGCAATACCGCTAGATACGCTGCATCTTCGGCGTTGTCAGGTACGGCAACAGCGGCCAGATCGATGTTGAGCGGATAGCTGCTGCAAGCAAGCATGTTGCGACGTGCTCGTCGAAGCATGTCCGGAGTGAGGATCACATTTCGATTCTCGTCCGCGATGACTTTTTCGAGCTTCTTACCACGGTGATGCTCGCGGAACTCGCAGAAGAGGTCGAGTCGATTGCATCGCGAACAACGAGGATCGTTGGGGTTGCTCTTCCAGCACTTGACCTTGATCGCGCGGCACTTGAGGCAAGCTAAGTTGGAGCCTCGCTTGGCAGGTGTCGGACTGGTGCTGTCTGAGAGGGAGAGCGTGGCCATGTCGCTGCCCGAGTCGGAAGGGGCTATGCGATGCGGGTGCTGCTGTTGCTGCTGTTGCTGCGCCATGTAGCGCTGACGTTGATAGTCGTGTGGATGCAGCGATGCCTGAGCCCGAGCCTGGTAATGCCCATCTTGTTGTTGATAGTACTCAAGCTGATGAACCGCATCGTATTGACCGACTGATCTTGGTTTGGAGCCGCTCGAGTAGGACGCACCGGATGCTTCCGAGAAGAAGCCGAAATCGTCCATACTCAGGGGCATCAAAGGTCCAGCTGCGAATCCCATGGAAGAGGTGTCTGAAGTGAGGTGTTGGAGTGTCGATGGAGGATGAGTATAGGCTCTAGAGTGAAGCCTGAGGCTGGCGTGATTCCTTCCTGCAAAGAAAAGTCTCGAGCGATTTGTCGGGATGAGAGGTGAAGTCGCTTAGTTGAAGAGAGCAGCCTCGAAGATGGCCAGGATTGTGCTGAGGAGAAGTCTCGCAGCGCTTCTTGGTGCAATGCCTCTCAGCGGAAGTCTTTGGGTGTGTGTGGTGGTGGAACGACTGTGCGTGGCGCGATGGGGTTGAGAGGGGCAACAAAGATGGCGGGGATGGTCGTGTTAAGAGAGTCGATTGCTTTTGAGGAACAAAGGCAAGGCTCGAATGCGCCTTGATCTATCCATCAATTGTCTGACAATGCAACCGTCACAATGGGGCTTTGCATGAAAGTGAGAAGCCTGCGGGATATGCAAGAGGATGAGAAGCGTCCTCAGAGACAAATCATTCGAAGAACGATGTCTGCAGCGACTGCAAACCCGACGATGATCTCCTGGGTGTGGTGGATAGTGCGATGGTCAAGGAGTCCGAAAGTATGGGAAAGGGTTCTTCGACAGTTGCGAAAAGGTGGTAAGCAGGAACACTGGTAAGATGAATGGAGATCAATGGTAAGGTAAGGTGAGGTGAGGAAGATTTGCCAGTCATGACCTTTGGGATTCGTTTCACTCGATGGTTCCTGAAGAAGAGGAAGGGGGAGGAGAATCATCCGTGAGAAAGAGAGTCTTCCTCAACTTGTGCACCGATGCCAGGGTTTCGAAGTTCTCGGAGGAGAAGCGGAGATGAAAGGTCATCGGAAACGTTGCTGCAGTGTGAGGTTAAAGGGTTGCATTTCCACCCGAGGATGTCGAGCAGGAGGAAGAAGCAGCAGCAGCAGCAGCGGCACATCCAGGTTAGTGGATGGGGGGAGAGAGGGTTCAGCCAATGCACCAAAAAGAGAGTCGGGACCCATGCTCGACGAGCGCACCGCCATGCGAGAGAGAGAGAAAGATCAGCTCGGACATTTGCTCGGGAGGACAGCCGCAAAGCACTGAAGCAAAACGGCTGTGCGCATGAAATGGGGGTCGATCAAGTGTGTTGCTGTCGACAGGGTTGCCATAAAACTCTCGTCGGGGCGAGCCACAGGTGAGTGGCAGTGTCCGTGTCCAGCGCACAGCTTGGAGTTGTGGTTGCTTCTTCTGCATCTGTTTGTGCTTCTGCAAAGTGTCAAGCTGCAAAGTCCGCCCATCCCCTGAATCTCATCGAATCTGTCCAGTCACCGCCCATACCTTTGTCGGCTCAATGTGCACTTCCGGTGCCCGTTTGCTATACAACGTTCAACGAAGACAATCTCGGTTGTTGACGACTCGCCTGAATCTAGTAAGAGCAGAGCATTTGAAACCGGGATTCGTCGGAGCATAAGCAGACAGCACGGCTCCCGACGAGGCGCCACCATCGGTTGAAAGCAGGCAAGGTCAGCAGGCTTCTCTACGGCAAGAGCAGAAGAGCGCGAAAGCCAAAAAGCAGCTGATGTCGTGCTGTTGCTATTTTGGATTCTTGTTCTTCCCATGACATGCCATTGAGGAACATGGGATGAGGACAAGCATTGGCCGATAGAGTCGAACCAATGTTGCATGCATGAAACTCGAGGCACAGCTCGAAACGTACCGAGAAAGCGTTCAGGACCGATCCAGGACCGCAAAGATGTTTAAGCTCGCACATTCGAGCAGCACTTGAGCAGTGTGGTCGGCTAACGGAACAAAAAAACAGCGAGCTTTGTCGTCGGAGGCCGAAAACAAATCTCGCAAACTGTACGAAAATCGAGTAAACGTGGTCAGACAATATAGAATTTGGCAGCCTGTCCTGCCACCCTGGATTGTGTCTGAAGATGCTGTGCTGCGTACCTGTTCAAAGCGCTGGACTGCCTGCAACCCGCTTTCATGCAACAATGGCTGCCCCCTTTTTCAAATCCCGGTCGAGCGGATAGCTGTGTACCAGTGCAGCGAGGTCAGGCTATGCGGTCCGTCGTCGGCCGATCAACGTGTTGCGTTCAAGTGATGCTGGCAGCTGCTGACTTAGACCATCAGCGCCCTCTGTCGTCGTGTTCAAAAGAGCTCCGTCAACATGACTGTGCCATAAGGTGCGACGAGCGTCATGATGAAGGCGACCATCGTGCCATTGTTTCGACGCGGACGCGAACGCCAGCACATGTGAGAGATGTGCTGTACGTAGAGCACATGGTCTCACTGCTGCTTATTCTGAATGGAAGCGAGATACCGCCGGTCGTGGGTTGAGGGTCGTGCAAGCATGATGGATGCGAACTCCGGGTCGGCGTCGGGCCCATCGACACCAATCAAGTTTTACTGCCCTGAAACTGTAGGCTGGTGCAGGAATTCGTGAGGCGCCATCTCGCCTGTCAGCTGTCATCTCGACTGGTCGCTGCTCTATACAGAGTCTGTCTTTCTTTCGTCCTTCGTATCGGAAATGGGATCAGCTGGGTTTGAATCTCGCTTCTTTCCGAGCCACCGTTCGCACTGCCGTGGTTCGTCCACTATGCTTTACAGCTGGCCCGACGCAATCATGATCGAATGACGATTCCTTTCCGAGTCTCACGTTCGCAGGTCGCAGTTTTCCAAGTCTGTTGGACGAGGAGAGTGTGGAGAGCGGCATTTGATCATCGAGTCGACGCTGCTATCCCCCGAAGCGAGGCTTTGCTAGTTGCCTTACCGAGACGAGACAAGCAACAGCTATGCGATGCGGGCCAATCTCGGTGCGGAAGAGGATGAAGCGTCAAGCAGGTACACGGGAGAATCAACGAGGACCAACTCGAATCTCGGATGAACCTCTTCCATCAAGACACGTAAGGAAGCGACGTGCTGTCAAAGCAACCACCTGATTGGTAAGGCTCTATGTTGGCCTGCATGGATGGTGTCGGTCAAGTCGGTGTCCAAAAAGCCGATGCAACCCTCAGGCCGAAGTGCCCGACTTTCTTTTTGAGATTTTCATCGCGATGTCCCAAATCCGACGCCGAAGAGAAACACCGAAAACATCATCGTCAACACTTCAGCTCTTGCGAGAAGTGATGCTGTCATAACAACTCGCTTGCCTGTTCTGCCTTCTGCTGACATCGTCGAAGAAGAGACCCGCCTCATCTCTTTGAGCTAAAGCGATTTCAGACCCAGAAAGCAACCGAACCGGTGCGCCTTTCGGTGAGAGTGCTCAGCTAGGGTATGACCTCGTGCTGGCACCATCGTTCGCATAGCAACAAGAGCATCGGTGAACGTGTCGTATGAGTGGATCAAGGGGAAAGTAGTCAGTTGGGGCCTGAATTCTGCAAGGTCGGACTCCGAGTCCATGGTACTCATTGGCGAGCATCTCTGATGAGCTCTAACTCCACAGTGCCAGCCAGCTGCTTGCTCGCTTAATCATCGACCGGACCGCGTTCCGTAGCTTCGAGGATGGTGCATTCGTACAGTATGTATCCGCTTGCGTGCTGAAGAGACGACCCTTGATACCATACTGAAGATCTCCGAGATGCACGGGTGTATGTTTCCAAAGCTCTGGTGCGATGCTGGTGTCGAGCAAATTTCGCCTCTTAGGCCCACAAAATAGACGCGGCCTAGACTCGATGAAAGTGTGCATTTGCAAGAGCATCATGCACGCAAGAGCGGGTGTTGCTCGGAATGCTCCCGTGTTCCTCGTCTGCTTCAAGCAAAGTCCGGGCGGAGTTGAATTGATGTCGATTTGGTCATGTACCGCTGAACGCAACGTTTCGATTCGAAATGCAACACCCATCGTCTGCAAACAGTGCGCGCATCCATGAAGACCGCAGTGACAGGTGATGCATCGCTCAACTACATCCGTCCATATCGCAGCGAGGCTCGACCGAAAGCTGGCCCCAGTTGGCGGATCGGCAGCCGCACATCACCCAGATGCTCGAAGCTGCCATTTTATGCAATACCCCTATCGGACGCATCAATGGCAGAATGCTCCGTCGTGAGAGTTTCGACGGGTCTGTGATCATTCGAGCTGAAGCTGAAATATTGAAATCCCGTTTGCTCATCCGTTCCGAGAGAAGAAGCCCACGTCGATTTGAAAAGAGGCCCACGTCGAAATGCGAGTTATCTGTGACGATAAGCTTGGGATCGACGGCAAAACCGAAATCGAAGATCTTTTCTCGGTGTTGCTTACAGACTTTCGAGAAGAGATGGCATCATTCCCGCAGGCTCGGTCAACCGTAAAGTTTTCATGCTTCTCCACGACGGAAGCGTAGAATGGTTTCAGGATTCTCCCGGTTTACATCCCGGAATCGACGAATTCAGCTGTGGTCACAAGCAAGCATGATCAAGATGACTCCATTCATCTTTTCAAACACCGTGGCGAATCAAATCGTTGTGCTGGCAAAGTATCGACTACAATTGAGGTCATCGTGTCGCTGTATGACGTGCGATTGTCTGGATCGTGTTTACGCTGCGAGCGCGGTAGGTAGGACAACTTGCTCGGTCTCGTCGACATCCAATGCGGCAGGCAAGCTTGTCCTTGTGCCCGCCATCGGAGTCATCGCAGAAGCATCCAAGCCCGATGTGCGTTGATCTGTGGCGATGGACGATGCCGTCTGGTCGCCTGCTGCTGCAGGTGTTGGAGGTGCTTCGGATTGGCCTGGTGTCGAGATGGCTGGTGAGCCTGCTGGAGATCGGAGCGAGCTGAGATATTCATCTTCTGTCATGTCAGGACCAAAGCGAGGTCCAAGAGGATCTCGTATGTTGGAAAGGTGGCTTGGACGCTGTGCAAGGGATCGTTGGGTGTTGAAGCTGCCGGCGCCAGTTATCGATGGCAGTGATAGGCCATTATTGTTGTTGTTGCCAAATGCGCTGAGATCGCCTTGCGAGCCTGATGCGTTGCCATGCTTGCGCGCTTTCTGTGCCATCCAGCCGCGACGATTGTTCTTCTGGGTCGGCGAGGCGGCACGAGCACCGCCCTGGCCCTCCCCGGCGCTACGATTGCGTGCTGCAGAGGCACCTTTAGATCCAAGACGTAGAGCACGCAAGAGGTTGTCCATGGCATCCTGTGCTTCGTCTTCGCTCAGTAGGCTGGCCAGGACACTGGTCATCTGGAGTAGACGCAAGGATACTTGCTTGATACCGTCGTCGCCTCCGCCGGCACTGTTGGTGTCTTCTGCAGCTGAGAAGGCTGGATCGAGCTCGGTGAGATGGGCGAAGAGATACAAAAGCCTTTCGTAGATGGGCATGAGCACCTGATCGCGGAAGACGACGAGCAAGATCTTGCGAACATCGATGCGTTGCAGATCAGAACCGGTGTTGGACAATAGGGTGGGTATGCCGCCGGACTGCGAGAAGTGTGCGCCTGCGCTAAAAGATGCAATGTTGCTGTTGCCTGCGCCCATTGCTGATGATCCATACGCAGAAGATGCGGCGACGAGACTGCGAACCGTCTGATCCGTTTGGAACGGCAAGAAGCAAGCCTCGCAGTAGGGGAGCACCTGACCAAGGAAGAAGGTCCACACCTCGACCAATCGCAACAAAAGACGTGTATCCTCAAGGCCCTGCAGCTTAGAGTTGAGCGTCAGTGTTCCCGTAGAGGTCAGGGACATCAAGTCGAGGGTCAAGGAGTCGATAGCATGAGGCTGACCGCGATCGAGCGTTTTGCGCACATGGAGACTGACCATCTCGTTGAGCTCTTCGATGCTTGTGCGTAGCGCTTCGCCGTTGAAGAGTGGCAGTACTCGGATGCAGATCATCTGCCATGTGTCGGACGAAGTGCCTGGTCCGGCTGGAAAGCTGAGCCCGCCCGGGTTGGGTGAGGTTGCGCCTGCAAGAGCGTTTGGCGTGCTCTGGGAGTAAGCACCGCCAAACTGAGCGTTGGGAGTGTGAGGTGCGCCGAGCGTACCACCGACGCCAGGCGATGTTGGGAAGCCACCTCGATCCAGAGTCCCGCCTGCGCTTGCGACACCCGACCCACCCGCCGCAAATCCAGCCGTAGAGCCATGGCGGTCAGCTGCAAGTGTCGATGATGAGGCGGAAGACGGATAATAGCTGCCTGCGCCGCTCGAAGATGGGCCTGCCTCGGATCCAGCGAGCATAGAAGCGGCACCTGCTCGTTCGAGTTCTCTAGCCATCATCCTCGCATCATACGAGTTGAGAGTGCGACTCGAGGCTGGAGTGGCTGCAAAGCCTTTTGATGCGCCATTTGCAGACGAAGCGGTGCCCGGGGCGGGTGTGGATGGACCCGGTGTTGTGCTCGGGTGGGCGTTGGAGCTGGTGGTGTTGGATGCGATTGAGGCAAGAGTCGCGGAAGCCGGCAGACCGACAGCAGCAGCAGCTGCGGCTGAAGCGGATTGACCTGGCAATGTAGCACCTGAGCTCGAGGCGCCACCTGCCGAAGGTTTGCTGGCTCCACCGCCGCCAGCGAGATGCGCCACGGATTTGGCAGCTGAAGTCGTGGATCCTTGCTGTGTGTTGAAGCCGCGAAGATGGTCGGTCTGGTTTTGGCAGAGGATGCGAACGTAGATGGGGCGGGCGGCAGACTCGGAAGATGGGAGAGCAGAGCTGGTGGGCGCTTTTGCCTTGGCATCGACGGGTCCTTCGACTAAGTCAGTCTGCACTTCGCCAAAGTCGGTATAATCGGATTGTGCGTTGGGGCGAGTTGAAGTTGTTGCTGTGGCGGTCTGATTCGCTGACCCGGTAGCGGGGACGCTGGTATTGGTTGCGATGGGAGAGGCAGAGTCTGATCCGCCAAGAGACTCTTTTTCACCCTGAATGGGGACGGCAATCTCGAGACGAGACCATCCGGTGTTTTCGAGACGCACACGCTGATAAGTCGATTTGGGATCCGCCCATGGGCTGGATGATGACGAGTCGTGAAGAGCCATGAAGACGCGCAGCAACTCCGCAATGGCGATGCCGTGAGCGACGATGCAAATGTGGACGACGTCGCCAGCAGCAGCTGCGTTGGGAGAGAGAGGCTTCTTGCGGAGCGCTTCGATGCGTGGGAGGATGAATTGACGCACCGCCTTTGCTATCCTAGCATTGACCTCTTGGAGCGATTCGCCGTCAGGGAAGTGAAAGTTGCGCGCATCTTGACCAGTTGAGCCTGCCATCCATTCAGCGAGCGCATAGCTCTGACCTTCGGCTTGACCAAAGTTGATCTCTCGCAGCGATTTGGACTGTACCAATGGAGGTGGTGGGATTGAGCGATTTGATTTGAGGATCTCGTCTGCGGTCATTGCTGCGCGTTTGAGGTCACTGCAGTAGATGGCGGTGAGAGGGACATTAGCAAAGGATTGACCCAGCGCTCTTGCTTGACTGATACCATTGTTGGTGAGCGGTGTGTCTCGGAAGCCAGCCCATATTCCTTGCTGATTGTCTTGCGACTCTCCGTGACGAACCAGCGTCACGAGCAACCGATTCAACGCCATCGCAGTAGAGTCGGCACAGCCATCAGCACCTTGCTGCGGCTCTCGCTAACGATCACCAGACCAGTATCGGCGACGCCGCAAGTGACCAATCAAGAAACGATAAGCTCGGCTGGTCCGGATTGGACGAGGTGGCGTGGAATTCGTCGGTAAAGTGGAGACGGAGGATGCTGTTGCGGTTTTTTGTAGTATTTTGCCCGCTACGCCCTTTTGTCGAGATGTGATGTGATGAGCTGGTGACGGTGACGGTGAATGTGATTGTGATTGTAGAGAGCAAAGTCATTCTTGTCTTAGCAACAGCACATCTGTCACCTTCAGGGTCCGTGCAGCTCAAGCGCCTTACACGTTGGCGGACCCTTGACAAGCGAGTTTGGATCACAAAAGGCATCACGCTGCCGCTGAATCACGAAATTCTGTCTGCTGCTGCTGCTGCCGCCGTTGCACTCACAATGGACCCTGAATGGGAAGCAACGAGATAATATCGGCAGATCTGCTCACCCGATAATTATTTACATTCGAAGTCGACGCTTTTTGACGTCATTTGTCCGCTGCTTTTCCCCAGACTGCACCTTGACATGGAGATTGGCTCTGCTCAAGGCCCTTTTCATCAGATTCCCAGTGTAGAAGGGCCAAGACATCGAACGTTGGACTGCTGACGATCAAGCGTGAGATGTTGGAGACGAATCTGTGCCCTAGGCTTGGTTTAAGACCAGGCTTCGAGGAGAGAAAATGAGAGAAGAGGTGTTTCTATTTTCAGAGTTTTGGCGGAGAATATCCAGCTCGGCTAGAGTGAGCCAATGGCCGTCTGCCCCGCGTTCCAGAATGCTTTTACGAAAGTGGCACGAGCGTTCTCGTAGCGGTGCTCCTTTCATCGCTCAAACCATCATCACACGACCAAAACACAACATAGACTTCATCGTTTGACATCGATACTTCTCTGTCTATCATCGACAAGAACAACAACAACAATGGCATCCGCAAAGGAGTTCAAGGTCGTGCTAGCTGGTCAGTTCGGCACAGGTAAGACGACGTTTGCCACCCGCGTCAAGTCGGCCAAGTCGGACAAGAAAGAGATCAAGGCGCTCAAGACGACACAGTATCCGGTCAAGCTGCAGACTTCGGCTGGACAGGTGACGCTCAACCTGTTCGACACCAACCTGCACGCCAAAGGTGGTTTGCCAGATGACGGCTTCTTCCGCACCGCCGATGCTGCGGTTGTGTTCTTCGATCTCACCAAGGAGGAGAGCTACACTGCGATGGAGGAGTGGTACGATGCTGTGGTCAAGGCGAATGGGCGTAGGGGTAGCGAGCCGCTCCCAATCGTGATCGTCGGAACCAAGGCGGATGATATCAAGGTAGGTAGTCCCTCGGATACTGTTTTGTTGCTCAATGAGTTGGACTTCAGAAGTCTGACCTTAAACCTCTGCATTCAACAACAGGGTCGAGAGCTCAAGCCAGAAGCAATCGAGTTTCCTCGCAAGAAGGAGCATCCTTACCGTGAGATCTCGGCCGATGCCAACTACGGCGTCAAGGAGCTCCTTCTTGACGTCTGCAAGTCTCTGCTCGGCGATTCCGTCCAGCTCACTGACGAAGTGGATCTGGATAAGCCAAAGATCGACAAGGTGAGTTCTCAAAGCGCGTTCGGAGCGTCCGATACGAATGACAGAGGGATATGGACACTCACACCCCTTTTTCTTGACATGAATACAGATCGACGAGGAGCAGCTCGAGAAGCTCTTCAGCGAGTACGAGAAGGTCGCCTCCAACTGATGGCATTTTGACCATGTAGCAGTCTTGCATAGAGCACAAAGAATTGTCAATCAACCACAAGATTAAATTTCTCTCTGATTGCCCTGCATCGATATGATCTTCCTATCGTGTTGAGTCTTTGCTGATTGCAGCTTCGGTCTCGACAGAGGAACAGCGTTCGAGTCGCTTCCTCCCATCCCAAGGCCATATAGAACCGTGGTTTCGTCGGACCCGAATATAATCGTGGGAGAGAGACCAAGCAAACCGAAGATGAATCCCGAGCCTGTACCGACAAAGAACAACGATGGCGTTTCGACAGCAAGAGTCTCGCCTTGGAGCTCGCCTATTTGCGACCCATCGGTGATGCCGATTGACGCGATGATGTCGTGGGAACAGCTGAGACATCAAGAAGCGAACGTGTCAAAAGCGTGCTGAATCACCAGAAATTTCATGCGCTGGACCCTTTTCGGTGCTGCCGAGAAGGTGTCAAGAGTGTTGTGGTACCGGTTGTCGAATGACAGCAGCGTCTTCTCACACTCACCCATCGACGGTCGTGTAAGCAACACTTTCTCGATGATTTCCCACCAGTGACAGCCACAAAAGTCTGCATGAGCCTCGCTCTCCTTGTCAAGCTTTGCGCGTGAATGAATCAGGAGGTGCCCTTTTGTCAGCAGTGAGCAAAAGGCTGAGTTCCGACCATCGTCTCGTCTAGCTCCTCTGTCTATTATCGCTTGATCATCTGTGACTGATCTTCTCTGCCCCTCTTTGACAGACCCTTGCTGCCTCCTACTTCAGCCGAAGGTCAACTCCCTCCCTCCCGACCATCACCTTTCTCTTCAGTTCGCCTTCGAACAACAGGGCTTTCAGACCACCTCTTCCACTCAGTCACCATTTCTTCGATATGATCATGAACGGACCGACCAAGGGCGAGATCCCTCGCAAGGTCAACACCGACCCTTACTTTGACAACACCATCCTCTTGTATGGAGATGCAGGCACCAATGTGCCTTACACCCCTCAGAACACATACAAGGAGCCGAATGGCGATCGCAAGGACTACCTCGAGCGAACCAAGGGTCTGACGACGATGCAGAAGCACGTTGCCTTCTTTGACGGCGACTGCGATGGTGTTATTTGGCCCACAGATACATTCCTCGCCTTCCTCTCGCTCGGCTTCGGCTTCATCCTTTCTCTATTGTCTGTCTTTATCATTCACGGTCCCTTTTCGTATCCGACGTTGCCGCGCAACGGCAACAAGCTGACCAATTGGCTTCCCGATCCGTTCATGAGGATCTACGTTGCCAACATTCATCGCTGCAAGCACGGCTCTGACTCGGAGTCCTACGACCGACGCGGCCACTTCCGACAGACCCAGTTCGAAAGCATCTTGGACGACTACTCGACGCGCCACAACAAGGATGCGCTCTCGTTCTCAGACGCTATGGCCATGATCCGCGAACGCCGAGATCTCATGGACCTGTTTGGTTGGTTCGCCTTTATGTTTGAGTGGGGAAGCACCTATATGCTGCTTTGGCCTGCCGATGGTGAGTGCGACAGAGAAAGAGCTGTAAATGCAAAGAGCATCGACAGAAGCTGATCTTGATTCCTCAATTCCCATCCTCTCAACAGGCTACATGCGCAAAGACGACATCCTTGGCATCTTTGATGGATCTGTGTTTGTCGTGTTGGCTCACCGCCACAAGAGCGGCAAGGGTGGCGGCGCTTTCAAGCCCAAGAAGGCCTGATCTTGTATGCAATCCTAGTCTTCCATGCGACTATTTGTCCCATCCTATGTCTTCATGAACTGATCGTGTGTGTGAATAGCAAACGCTAAAAGCCTCGCCCACGGCATGTCATCTAGAAGACAGTTGAGAGGACAAAAGAGAGAGATGCTCGGAATCCAAAGCAGGGTTCCTTCTTTTGACGGGCTGATGCTCATGCACCCATGCAAGCAGCATCGTGCATGCACCTTTGTCTTTGTCTTTTCTTCGCGCAAATTCACACACGCACAGCGCTGCGCCTAGAAAGGGACGAGGCGAGCCGTGATGCAGCCGAAAGAGAGTGACAAAGTGTTGGTCTCAGACATGTGCTCATCCGATCTTGCAAAGTGTTGGTCTCGTGCATCGTCATGTTCTGCGATTTGCCGCTTGTCGCCTCTCCAGCTCCTTTTTCCCTTTCCCTTTCACCTGTCACTCTTCGAGGAAGCGCATGTGTTGCACGATTGGCGTTAAGTTGTGCTTAACTTTGAACCCGATTCAGGCTGTGATTGTGAGAAAACAGTTCAAGCTGCGGTCCATCGTTGCTACCCTTTGTGTTCAAGCTTTCTCTGGACGCTATGCAGCCACGCAATCACACAGCAACGAGCGCAAACGCAGGCAGGGGCTGCAGCGCAGTCGACAGCCGCTTGCAACGAAAAAATGGGCTTTGTGCGGCATGCAGTCGACTCTTTCCCGACTCCAATGCCTCCCTCTTTCTCTAAGCTTTGCTGCGACACTCGACATTCGCATCACACTCTTAGCCGCTCTAAGCCTTCCCGTCAAAGTCCGGTCTGACTGACCGAGCGATAGCCAAACAAGGCCATGTAAAAAAGTCGTATGCACCCGTGTCCCGCTCTGACTACTTAGCCATGAAAAGCAGCCATCCTCCCGCTTCGTCACTAAGTTATGCTTCCCGTAAGGCCACCAATCCTTTGAGCTAACCAACAAGCGGCAACTGGCCAAAAGTTGCCGTGCGCTTAGGATTAACCTTTGCCGCTTGACGCATGGACCGCTTCGCTTTCAGCCACACACACTCACACACACATATGCACACGTATGCGCTCTCTCTGTGGATTGCTTTGTAGCCGTTTGCATCGTGCACGCTCCTCCTCGCTTTTCCTTTCACCCTCTCTCATACATCCATCCATCCATCCATCCCACAACCTAAGTGGCTACACGAAGGCCAAATAGGTCAGGCCTACACCTTCACTCTCGCTTCCAACTTGAACAGCATCTTTTGTCGCCAGCGCTAGCCTAACTTAATCTCATTTGGCCGACCTCGTCATTGGCTGGCTGGCTGCATGGAGGGGCCGTGGCAAGGCTCACCGACGCCGCGCTTCATTTGACGCTTCGGCCTCTTCGTGTCACGACTACTCGCGCCGCGCAACCACGGTGGTCTCCCCTCGACCCTTTGCTCGCTCAAACCCACTTTCGTTTCTCCCCGCCGCAGCGCACCCCTGTGCGAGACCTCACCTCGTCACGACTCGAATGATCCGTTCATTCCTCTGGATGCTAATTCACTTTCAGATCACTCACTCCCCTTCGCTTCCAGATCACCACGGCTGCCGACAAAGCCCCTGCATTCACCTTCATATTCGAACTTCGGCGCTGTCATTAGGTGGTGGCCGGTCAAAAATCTATGCCGAATCACTCGGAGTCGCCTCCAAACAGATGACTGCAACGGAATGGACTCCCACACTACAAACAAACGGACCCGCCATTGTGACGTACGTCCCTAGCCTGGCTACATTGTTTGCCCAAACTCAACCCGAGTTGGTGGCCAAGGGAAAAGTCCCCGTGACCTCATTGCTCTGCTCCTGAGCTTGCACCACACATCTCCACGCCTCGAAGCCCACCATCACCTCATCTCCCCTCTCGGTCTCCTTGCCGGCTTCTTGCTTCCCCTTTTGTTACCCACTTGGCCGTCCTAGCCAAATCATAAGGTCCCACTCGACTTCATCTCTGACAACCAGCAACAACTGCAACACTAGGAACGCCGAGCAACCTTCTACTTCGACAGTCGGCATATATAGGTCACGGCACAGCTTTTCGCCCATCTCATCGCCTTTGTCAACCTTTTCCTTCCTTCTCGCTAGCTGACATCGACTCTCTGCAAAGCAGTCGAGAGAGAACAGCTCAAATCGCAAGAACACAATCATAACTTTCTCCCTCGTTACCAGTCGGTAGCTTTCCATCCATCTGATCATCATACCACAATGCCAACCACGACAATAGGAGAGGCTGCTCAAGCCGCATCTTCGTCCGATGCTCCGCTCGGCCCACCAACCACGATCGAGTTTGCTCTAGCAGGCAAGCGGCTGGTTCGCTACAATCGCATGGCTCGAGGAGGTGATGCAGATGCCTCTGTCCTAGGCAAAGGTGGCTTTGGCTGCGTCTATCGTTACGCTATCGATGCCTCGTTCACACCGCCTTCCTCAATGGATCTGTCGCTCTCTCTACGCTCGGCTGCAGCACGTCGCCACGCAACTGCCTTTGATTCTTCGCCTTCGTTCCACCCTCACGAGCACAGTTCACCCTCCCGCAGTCCGCTTTGCGATGATGTCGCGGCCACCAACCCTCTCACGAAGCCCGCCTCGCTCGTCGCTGTCAAGCTCTGTCGCACACCTTGCTCTGGCTCGTTTGACGAGTTGCAAAAGACAAGTCTGGTGGACAAGAGGACGCGACGGGCCGACATGCAGGACGATTCCAAGAGCCACGTTCGAATCATTCGAGGTGAAGGCCGAATCTTTCAATACTTGCAAGCAGCACATCAAGCATCGGGCCGATCCGATGTTCCTCCGCTGGTCAAGCTTCTCGCTAACCTCTCACCCGCTGGGACCTACCGAGACCCTCAATACGACTCTTTTGATGTCTCTGTTGATGAGGAGGATGGACCACCGACGAGATTGCTGGTGTTCGAGAAGCTCATCGAGATTGATGCTGAACGTACGCCACACGGTTGGATCAAGTCCAATCGGATTTGGTCGCATGAGCGTGTCGAAAAGGTGGCTTTGGAAGTGATGCAGGGTCTGCAGGTAAGTTGACTACATTCAAAGCGGCCAACACGAAGTCGAGTCCACACTCTCTTACTGACATCTACATATGCCTCGATTCCAATTTCGAAACTCGACAGTTCCTACACGAACACAACGTCACGCATGGCGACTTGAAGCCTTCGAATCTCATGCTCGATCCTCGCACCGGCGTCGTCAAGATCATCGATCTGGGAGCCAGTCGTCGTTTCGTCCATCTGTCCAACAAGGAGCGCAACAATCGATCCGCAGTTGAAGAACAAGATCGCCATCGCCTGGCACACGGTCTGCCCGTTTCTCGTCTCGCACCTGAACTGTGCGAGGGACTCGGCTCGCTGACGGGCTCACCTTACTACATGGCTCCCGAAATTCTGCTCCAAGCGACTCGATACGTCGACATTACAGGACGAGCTCGATCAGTTCTGGAAGACTACGGGTACGACTTTGCCAGCTTTTTGCCCAGAGAGCAGTGGAGTATGTATCACATTGGTCTGAGCGACCTGAGGCGCGGTTGGGGCATTCGCGCCGATATCTGGAGCTGGGCATGTACGGTACAAGCTCTTTTGCTCAAGACGGTCGAAGAAGACCAGCGACCGAGCAGTAGCACTATCTCGCCGTACGACTTTTCTTTTTCGCGACACCGAGACGAGATGATCGACCCGCTGCACGAAAAGTCGCCCGGCGTGGATGACGTTCCACGATTCCATCAATGGTGTCGCGTGCTGCCGCTGCTCATTGTACGCATCGCACTGGAGCCGGTACCGCTGATTGCTCAGGCTGATGGCTGTTCTCCGGCATTGCGATCTGCACTCAAGGGATCGCTTCGACATCAAGATCTGAGGCCCACGGCAGAGGAGGTGGTGCAAATGCTTCAGGCATCTCGACCTGTATCGCGAGGTTCGTCTGCACAGCATACTGGCGGACGCTCGTACTCTGCTATGCATGCCAGCTCTCGCCCGTCGACTGCCGACAAAGGGCGACAACCGACTCATCATGTAGCACCGAGCGACCACATAGCATCGCCGGGGATGCTGGGCTCTGAGCTGGAGAGTTCAAGGTACACGACACCGCCGCTGTCGCAGGGTGCTTCGACTATCAGCAGTGCACAGCATACGTGCGAGACGGCTGCCAGTGCCAGTATGGGATATCGGGAAGGTACGCCGGCAAGCGATCGCAAGGTGCGATTTCATACGAGCACGGCGGACTCGACGTTTTTTCCATCACCTTCAGCGGAGAGCCATTTAAGCAGCGAAGTGGATCGCGATGCGGGAGATCCAGTGCCCCAGGGGTTTGAACTTGTGAGCCCGGCCCGGGTGCGAGCGAGTCCGCTTCGTGGTGCGGTTCGACCGGCCACGGCCAATGCGACACTACAGACGTCAAGGTCAACATTTCGGAGCACGCGCACTGCGCATACGGAACTGGCGAAAAGCACGCGAGCCTCTCAGTCGCATCCATCGACGCCTTCGAGCACGGTTGGTGAAGCGTTGCGTGCACGACCGAGGATCGATACAGGCGTCAGCGGAGGCGATCCTGCTGCGGGGAGTCGTAAAGGGTTGCAATCATCGCAGGGACGCACGACTGATGCGAACGTGGCTCAAGCTCCGTCCACGCCATCTCGAGAAGGCCTCGGGATCAGGATGCCCGTGGAAGGTATGCGCACTATGCGGCTCGAAACATCTGGACATCACCGACAGGCGTTGCCGCGAGTGAGCGCGAGTGTGCCCAACAGCCCCATGTCACATTCACGCGGAGCATCGATGCCCATGATGTCTTCGCCAAATGGCCCACACTCGATGGCGTTTGATACTAGTGGTCGACGCATGATGGGCGAAGATATCGGTGGATCGCCTCTTGCAGAGAACCGAGCCAGCAAGTCATCGAGCTTGATGGCGACGCTCAAGGAGAAGCAAGTGCGACTGAAGCAGAGTTCGAAGAAGTTGATGGGTAGACGGGTGACCGGATCACGAAGTGTCAATGAGGATGGGATGAGGTACGGGTACGGAGAGGATCATCCGGAGGTATACAGGATCGGAAGCGAGGCTGCAGGCTATCACGAAGCCGATCGATTTGCGATGGTGCAGCGTCCCACGAGCCATTTTCCGACGTCATCATTGACCAGCACCAACAGTGGCCGACAAACAAGCACACCGAGCCGCCGGTCTGCCAACAAGACAGGCGACGACAACTCGCCTTCCAAGCCGCTCATCCGTCGTTTGCTGACATGGAGCACTACGTCGTAGGAGCGGCACACAGACACACACACACACCCCTTCTAAGCATGTTTGATACCCCTTTCACATAGTCATCGCATTGCAATGTCACAATCTTACTTGTCGCCCTTGCATGAGATAAGTTAGAGATCAAGATAGTGTGGTATAGACAGTGAGACAGCGCATATCATCTCGTTGACAGTGTTCCGCGTTGTCGCGACTGGCTGACTGAGTCGTGACTGAATGCACAACCACGTGAAAACGCAATTTTGCAAATAAAATTTTGAAATAAACTTTTTGTCTTTCAGGTGGGATCGGCACTTTACGCGTGTCTCATTGCTTTGATCCGACGTGTACAGTTGTAGATAATCACCCAAAAACCGAGGCTTTTTTGGCGATCAACACCGAAATTGGCCGATTTGGCGGTGAACGTGAAAGATGCCGCTTTGCTGCTGCTGCTGCACCAAAATTTGGCTTGCATGGGACCTGCTTTCCCTGGACCCTCTTTGTCGATTCATCATCAGCAATCACCATCGCCATCGCCATCGTCACTGCTACCATCACCCTATCAACACCGAGACCGCATCGACAAACCAAACGGGCGTCACACGATGATTGCCTTCTAAATCAATCCGCGCGCTCGAGAATCTTCACCCCACATCCCGGTCCTTGAACGGGCTAGTTCAGCTCGAGTATCTCTAACCCCGCTCGGTCCCTTTCATATCGGCAAGGCTTGGCTCTCGGACCGTCTTCGACCAGCGTCGCCGAGACCCAAGATTGACGCTGTGCAGCTATAGCGTCTGCTCGGACCCCAGCTTGATTGATTGGCTTATTGGCGGCATCGACGTACATCAATCAACTCGACGGCTCAGACCGCTTTTCTCGAGCAATAGCCCCGCCGCGTCTTTCATATCCACGGCGAGATATCCACTCGACCCACCTCCAACTCGCACCGCAGAAGAAAAGCAGCACACACGGCAGCTCAAAGTGTCTGCTCAGACCTCTTTCGATTCAGCTCACCACGGAGGCCATTGAAGCAAATCGGTCGAAATTTTCAGCACGAACCCTCTTGTAGCTCTCGCTGTAGGCTGGTAACTGCGATGTCGGCTCAGACCTCTTCCTCCACTCCCTCGGTGGGGCAGCAGCATCGACCCACGGCGGTAGCTACGTCGGGTCAAGCATCTTCGTCTTCGTCCTCGTCTTCGCTCACCAACACCGCCCCTTCATCCGCTGCCGGTAGTTCGCACCACAGGCGCACGTCGTCGCTCCGGCTTCCGACGCTCAACTCGCTAGGTTCGTTCCTCTCGCTACCCACAACCGCTTCGGCGTCACCACCAGCGGGAACGGCAGGAGGAGGAGCGCTCAGCACCGATGCCGAGTTGATGATCTCCCACCCGAGTCCGACCGAGTGGGCCGACGAAACAACGACTACGGAGGAGAGGACGGAAAGTGTCAAGGGGGAGTTGAGCGACGAGGTTCGGTTCCGAGGCGAGCCAGCCCGGCCGCGGCGCCCGCAGCAAGTGAAGCGGTCGGAGGAGGAAAAGTCGTTTATCGCTTTCCCCGGGAAAATGAGCGGTTCGAGGAGGAGCTCAGAGAGCACCGAGGAGGAGGCAGCGGGGAGCAGTACTGCGGCGACGACGGTTGATCTGGAGGATGGGTCGGTGGCGTCGACGCGGGAGAGCACGGTGAAAGGTGAGCGCTTTCAGACGCTACCCAGGTCGTTTACGACGCGCTCCTCTCCGCCGACGTCGACAAGAACGTTTTCGCTCAGTGCTGCTGCGGAAGGTAACGAAGCGACGGTGCAGAGGTCGGCCGGGTTCCGCGCGCGCTCGATCAACTCGATCAAAGGTCTCGCTGCCGCCTGGGTGCCTGCGCGGTTGATCCCGTCGACGACGGCTTCGTCTGCCTCCTCGGATGCGAGCGAGAGCGACACGCAGCTCGCCGTCGTCGCGCTTCCAGAGGAGACGCAGCTGGTGGCGAAACAGCGACCGGTGAAGCTCGACCGAAGGCGGCTGGACAAAGCCGTCAGTCTGGCGGTGGAGGCGGCGCAGGCGGCGGAGGAGGATGAGCGCGCGTGGGCGCAGCGTGAGGGAGAGGAGGAGGAGGAGGATTTGAGTTTTTCGTTGGATCTGTACATCTCGTCGTTGGGCTATCTGATCTCGGCGATTTCGGAGAGGGATGCGGGGGCGCTCTCGAGCAAGCATAAGGCGGAGATGAGGCGGCGGTTGGAGGAAGGGATGGGCAAGTTGGGTTTCGACGCGAGGGCGGAGCTGGCGAAAGCGGAGGAGATGAAGCGGGAGTTGGAGTTGGAGAGGGCTGCGTTGCAGGCGAGTCCGAGTGTGGTGCATCATCATTACCATGCGGTTGGGGTAGGGGGAGGTGGGGGGTTTGAGAGGGCACATCGGGCGGCGAAGGCGAGTAAGGGGGGAGGAGTGGGTGGAGGCAGTTTGGCGGGCAAGATAGGGACGAGCGTGTTGGATGTGGGGCTGCATATCGGCGCAGGAGCGTTGAGCGCGCTGAGTGCGAATCTGGCGGCGATCGCGCCGAGGAAGAGGGAGGCGGCGGAGATGGGCGAGGTCAAGATTACGGATTTGGACAGCGACGAGGAGCTCCCTTCTGCGGTTCGGGGAGGGTCGGTGCCGGGGAGTGGGGCAGCGACGCCGAGGACGGCGTGGAGCCGCGCGATCGATCGCAACAACAAGCAGTGGGAGCTGGCGGTGGCGTTTGCGAGCAGTGCGGCTTCGGCGCTGGCGAGCAGCCTGGGTGCGGTGGCTGCGGAGCCGGCGGCGGACGGCGGCGAGGGTGAGTCGGCGGAAGACCGGCTGATCTTGCTCTCCGCGTCGCTCGCGCGCGCGCTGAAACGGTCGCCGCTGCCGACGCAGTTGTACCAGCTGCTCCGGCAGCTCGTGTCGATCCTAGCGGCGATCGATGCGCGGTACAGCTTGACGGAGCGGGGCACGCAGATGGCGGTGCGGGAGACGAGCAGGGCGTTGCGGTTTGTCAGGAAGCACGAGCTGCACGTGAAGGCGGTAAGGGTGGCGTGGGCGGCAGCGGAGGCGGCGGTGGCGGCGTTGGAGGCGTACAGGGATGAGAGGGGGTGGGTGGAGGGGGGGCAGCAGGGGCAGTTGGCGATGACGCCGGTGTACGGTGGAGGAGAGGGGAAGCAGTTGACGATCGAGGATGGGGTGGTGTTGGAGCGGAAGTTGGATGAGGCGGAGAGGAGGATTTTGGCCGCTGCGAGGGAGGGGGTGGGCAGCAAGGGGAAGGAGAGGGTTGGGGTGGAGAGAGGGTGAGGGGGAGGGGGAGGGTGGTTTATACCCCGGGGGCGACGCACTTGGACGCTGCTTTTGATACCCTCATGTCTTGTTATGTTCTGCGACGCCTTTTTGCACAGACCTTTTGAGTGTGGTGCGATGGTTGATGCGGTTGCTATGAACAAGTTGCTTTGGGGGGGACCGTCTACGGATCCCACTCATCGACACAAGAGTAAAATTCGCCGAGAATGTACTTCTGAGCCTTCCTGTTCTCCTCCTCGTCCTTGCCATCGATTGCCCTCACGACCACGTACTTTCTACCGGTCAGCACTTCAGGGCTCACCTCGTTGAACCCTTTCGCCTCCTTGACCACTTTGTCCGCATGCGCCTTGCTGCCCACCACGGCGGCGCCGGCCTCCTGCGCGATCACGACGCCGGCGCACACGTCCCACGCCCAGCAGCCGATCTCCCAGTACAGATCCAGGCTTCCGCTCGCTACGTGGCAGAAGTTGAGCGCTGCTGAGCCGATCGATCGGACTCCCTGGGCGAACTTCCCGCCTTCGATTCCGCCTTGAGGGTCGCCGGTGATGCGTTTGAAGCTGTCGAGCTTCTTGCTTAGGATTTCGGAGCGTCGGTCGGAGCCCCACTCGAACGCCACGAGCGCCTGGTTGAGGCTCTTGAGCGGTTGCGGGTTCGCCAGCGGCAGGCGGGCCGGTGTTTGGTGGTGCGGGCTCGAGACAAAGCTGCCTTTGCCGCGCAACCCGTGGTACAGCGTATCCAGGAACGGAGCGTACACCACCCCGACCACCGGCACGCGCTCCACCACGACCCCGATCGAGATGCACGTGTACGGGAACCCGTGCACAAAGTTCGTAGTCCCATCAATAGGGTCGACTATCCACGTCACCGCATCTCCAATCTGCCCTTCCTGACCCGCCGCCCAACTCTCCTCCCCGATGAAAGCATGCGTCGGGAACCGCGTCGAGATCTCGCGCTTCACGAGCTCCTCCACAGCCTGATCCGTCTCGGTAACCAGATCGGCCGTGTTCTTCTTCTGATCGAACCCCGCCGACGAGGAGAAGCGGCGCGAAGAGCCCTCGACAATCGCCCGCCCAGCCTTGCGGGCTAGGTCGATGGCGAATTGGTAGATTTCCTGAAGCTGGTCTTCGGTGATCGAGGACATTGTGTGTTGGAGAGGATGGTGGTGGTGGTGGTGGTGTGAGAAGGAGAAGATTGGATTGTAGTGGAAAGAGAAGCTTTGGTTGTGTGTGCACCGTGCGCCGAAGGGAGTCGAAACGTGCTCTGACCTCTTTGTAAGGCTTGAGAGCAAAGGTATATGTGTGCAACAAAAAGGGAAGAGGATATAGCTTCCCAGTTAGTACAATGGTTAGTATAGGGCACTCTCAGGTCCGACGGATGTTCTGCATTCGCCTCTGCAAACTGCTCAGATCAGGGTTCGATTCCCTGGCCGGGAACTTTTTTTCTTTTTTGTCGCGATTTTTTTCTCCTTCCATCCATCAAGCACAACTTCTTCATAGCCAACCAACCCTTGCAGCTCAGAATCGTCACCGCACAACACAAACTCACTCTCGAACCTTGACCAAGTGGCAGACACACTGCAATGCACTATATTCCAGCAACGCTCTCGACTCGAAACGAGAAGCGCTCACGTACAAGTCGTGTGCGGGCACTACGCAGTCTGATCCATCTCCACCTTCCCCTCAACCCCCTCAACCCCCTCTCCGCCCTCCTCATCCGCATACTCGAAATCCGTCCACCCCAACGGCGCGTCCCTACCCGTCACACTCGGATCGTCCGATGGCGGCAGACCCAACTTCTGCCTCAGCTCGTGCACCTCCTTCCTGCACACCGCCAACGCCTGATCCCTCCTCTCGAGCCTCTTCTTCATCCTGACAAGGTACTCGTTGCTGTGCCTCAACAGCGCTACCTTCGAAATCGCTTTGTTCGCCGACCTCGCCATCTCCGGATCGCCCACTTCGGACAACTCAAAGCGCTCCGCTGCCGTGTCTTCCTCCGTCCCGTCCGGACCGAGGAGCGAACCATTCGGCGCGTCTTCGTCGAGCGTGATCGCGGGGAGGAGACCGCGCAGCTCGTCGAAACAAAACTTGAGCGAGTCCCGACGCTTCTGCTCCGCCGCCTTGTGCGACGTTCGGCGCGACTCGAGACCGCCTGCGGACTTGTAGGTCATCCACGCATCGCGATCGGCTTGCGAAAGTCCACCCGGTTGGATAGGCATGCCGCTGAGCTGCGAGGGGAGGTTGAAGGTCACTTTGGGCGCAGCTTGTGGCGCAGAGGAAGGGAAAGGAGCGATGTTCGGGTAGACGTGATGGCCGGGTGCTTGTTGGCCTGGCATGCCCATTGGTGTTTGCTGTGGAAGCGATTGCTGCATCATCATCGACTGCTGCTGTTGCTGTTGCTGCTGTTGTTGGACGTCATCCCGCGCCTTGCCCTTGAGAGCAGAACGGTTGCCAGGTGACGAAGCTTGGCGCTGGTCAGCGCTGCCTGGGCTGGATCGGATGCCCATGATCGAGCTCGGCGTGAGGATCTTGTTGGTCGGTCCGGAGGGTGGCAGCATAGCACCGCCGCCAGACAGATCGATCGGCGAAGGGGTCGACGAGGTACCCTCACTCTGAGGAACATCAGCCGACTGATGCCTCGAGTGCGATCCAGAAGCGGCATCCAAAGCGCTCGTTATTGACGCCCTTCGCGAACCTGGACCCGAAGATCCACCGTTGACCTGCCCATTCCCATTCGCCAGAGGCGTCGCTGTGCTCGGCGAGGCGAGACTCGCGTTGTCCTTCTTCTTCTTGATCGAAGGTCCCGCAACGGGCTTGATCAAGGGCGAAGGACGCACTTTGTTGGCACGCGCTTCAGCAGTCGTGCTGCGGTTCTTTCGGATCTTGGACGATCCTTTTGCGATCAGCGCGAGGGGCGAGGCGGTTGGCGTAAAGTTGCTGACTGCACTAACAGCAGGCGAGCCGTGCATACCAGCCTGCTGCTGTTGCGGGTGCTGTTGGTGCAGATGCGCGGGCGGCAGCATCATCTCGCCCAAACTTGGCGGCTGAGGTCCCAATGCAGGCGAGGTAAGCGGCGAAAAGAGTTCCGACATGACGATGCCCGTGCTTCCAGTCGAAAACACGCTAGCTGGAGTCACAGCTGGAGACTCGAGCGGGGTGTAGTTGCCCAAATAGTCGTGACCTGGTCTGGGCTCGATGCCGACGCTGCCGGGATGCGAGTTGGGCTGGATGGTGAGCGGCGACATGAAGTTGGCCTGGCCTGGTGGACACGCGGAGCTGTTGAACGGACCGGAGCCCATGGGAGTGATGAGACCGTACTGGGCAAGCACGTTGGACTGGTCACCTCCTGCGCCAGGCTGACCTTGAGCGCCGTTTTGTGGCTGCTGCTGCCAAGCGTTCTGAGCCTGCGATTGCTGCTGCTGTTGCTGATACTGGGCAGCTTGCAAGACGTTGTGGTGCGCGCTCGGGTTGTTGCCTGCAGCGAATGCGTTCTGAAGGGCCATGAGCAAGCTCTGTTGCTGTCCCGGCGAAAGCTGACCGGCGGAGCCGCCAAGGTTGAGCTGAAGGTTGGACGAGGGACCAGCGCTGTGATGCTGCTGCTGGTGTTGCTGCTGCTGCGCTTGAGGGTGCTGTTGCTGATGTTGACCCTGCATTTGCTGTGACTGCTGAAGACGCGAGAGCTGATCCAACTGTTGCTTGAGAAGTGCGGTCTGCATGTTCTGGATGCGCTCTGTCTTTTCACGCTCGAGAAGCATGCGCTGCAGATCAGAGATAGATAGCTGAGGCATCTCGCCGCTCTGCGATTGAGATGTCTGCATAGACGAAGCACCACGACTTTGATCCGGGAAGTTGGCACCGCCAAAGTTGATATCGGATGGAGCGGCAGATGGCTGACGGTTGTGACCGTGCTCGCTGCCACCGGCTTGTGGGCTGGCAGACGAGTTGTTGTCGAAGCGATTGCGGCTGAAGGCTAATGGCGAGCTAGCATGAGAGGCGCTGTTGAGGTAAACACTAGCATTGTGGCTATTGGAAGACGAATGCAATGCCGTGTTGGCGTCGGAGGCAGCACCTCCGTGAACGGCCGAGGGACTAGGATGATGACTGACGGGCGCGGAGCCAGCTTCGGACTGTGGGTTGTGCTGTGATGAGACGGATGGAGCAGCGTTGGTGCTTGGAAAGATGTTGAGATCTTCGAGGCCGGAGTTGGTTGTAGAGAAGTCCGGGTTGCCAAAGTCAAACGTGTCCATGAAGGAGTTGGGCGTCGATGACGATGGGAACTGGTTATGTGACAATGCTGGACTGTTTTGCATTGTATCTAGCTAGCTCTGCGGCGATGGCGAGGGCGAGTAGATGTGAAGAAAGATCCAGGTGCAGTCGTGCGGCCGTGAAAGGCTCGCGTTGGGTGACAAGACACGATGGTGGCTGTCGCAGTGATTGAGCTGGGCGAATCCACTGTAGAGCTGTTCGGACGGCAGGGCCCTTCTAGAAGCAAATCTCCCGTGTCGGATGTGGGGGTGAGCTGATTGCGGGGTTATCGACGCAAAGTCATGCGATGTCGAAGAGCACTATGCGCGATTGGATGTATATCAGAGCCGATAGCCAAGCTCGAAGAGGAAAGCCTGACCAAGGGTCTGCGGTGAATGCGATCGATGGATGGATGGATGGAGTCAACTGCGCAAGGGAGTGTCGTTCCAGCCGGAATCGATTCGAGGATCGAGATCAGGATGATCGGATGATTCGATGATCAACAGGTATAGATGATGGATGAGGATGATGGATGGCAAAGCCAAGTCAAGCTTGGACGATGAGATGATGATGGCTTCCAAAAAATCTGGAAAGATCTCGTCAGCGCAGCACAGCGCGATGCAGCACACATTCGAGTCGAAAGTGCGTCTCAGTGTCTGTGCAGTGCGGTGTGCAGTGTGCTGTGCCTGCGATGTGCCTTCCTGGAAGCGCGGATGCGGTTGTGCCTGCTCCGTGTGCCACTTTTTTTCTCTCCAAAAAAATATCGAAAATCGCGAAAAGGGGAAAATCGAAAAAAGGGTTGGAAACGCACGGCAAAAAGCCGAACAAACACAGGGATCCCCAAAGGGGCAACCCGGAACGGACACTGAAAGCTCAAGAGTCTCGACAGGCAGGGCAGAGTTAGCGTCAGTAGCGACGAGGATCCCAGATTTCCGGTTGGAATCAGAAAGAGAGAGAGAGAGAGAGAGAGCTTTGATCTCGAAAACACATTGGCGATGCCTTGTTTTTTTCTTGACGGCTCAAAGATCAAGGAGAGCCGGTGAGGTGATGGGTGAAAAAACGCAGGCAGTAGCTAAGTTGGCTCTTGAGGCAGGAACACAGTCCGGTCAAACGGTGAGGAGAAGTTGCAGCAGAGAGAAGAGGCAGAGGCAGCAGGCAGACGAGCCATGGTTCTGGCACCCGCTTTTCCGCACCGCCAACCGAGCAAGTTTTAGGCGAAGGCGAGGGGGAGACAAGGGTAGAAAAAGAGGAAAAAGGGATTCACCGGGAAACTCGCTTTCGACCCAACCCAACCGCGCCTTCTCTTCCTGTGCCCGTCAACGCCGAGTTTTGAGAAGTTTAGAGGGAAAAGCAGCGCTCAGCTTTCAGCTGTCTGTTTGTCCATTTGGGTTCACTACTGCTGCTGCTGCTTTCAACCTTGTTTCTCCGCTCTCGCTCTGCGCCCGCTGTTGTCTCTCCTGCAGTGCCGCGTCTCGTCTCTCACACTCTATCTGGCTCCGAATCTGATCTCTAAACTTTTTTCATTAGAAATTTTTGGATCCCAGCTCGCTCGCTCGCACACTCTCCATCCCCTCTCTTCTGGCAGAGTTGCGGACCGGCACGCTTTCTGCGCCGTGAAGTGGTTCAGCTATCTGCCGCTCCGCCCAACTGAAGGTAGACCTTGGGCATGGTCAAGCACTCAACCACTGAGTTGGAAAATTCATGCCTTTCTGGCAGGAAAAAAAGGTGTTGAGCAAGACGCCTAAGCGAGACGATCAGAAGAAACTCTTTTCCATCGCCTTTGCTTGCGGAAACCATGCGGTGAGCGGTGTGTTTCACTTTTGCTGATCTTCCAGCGCAGAGGTGCTGATGCGATCGTTCTTGCAGTAGTTTGGGATGACAGAGTCGTGCGAGCTGCGACCGTGTTTGGGAGATGCATCGGTCGCAATCCGCGCTAGAGAGGCATAGGTGTCTCAGAGTGCGGATCAGTAGGCGCCGATAGCTGTGTGTCCGCTTGCTGCTCATCGATATGCACCTTCTAGTCAACCAATTTAAGACTTTCTTCAGCAGGTTCGAGGGGGGCCGCTCACACTCATGCTTGCAGATCTTTGCGTTTGCTGTTTTGGCAGCGGTCCTCGCCCGACGGAAGATTTGTTTGAGGTGGCGTCAGACAAACTTTGTCGTAGAAGCCGACAGGTTGACCGTTGCGAAAGCTTATGGGAAGTTGACCGGCATGATCCGGTGCAGGCCTGTGAGTTGTTTGAGTTGTTTGAATCGGTTGCTGCCAAGGTGGCTTGTGTGGCTCTGTTTTGTCAAGGTCATCGGTCCATCGGTAAAGCCGTCGGACCTCATCCGCTCGTACCGTAGCGTGGGGGACAAGTCGGCGTGCTCTTCCGACCAATCATCACTCCAGAAAAGCGATTGACGAGGGTGCGTGGGCCAAACTATTGGCTCAGATTTGGCTAAACAATGCATCTGACAGCTGCATCTCCCCCTCACTGCAACTGTGCAGGAAAAGGCCTTAAACGAGTCCTAATTGGTCGGCGAATTCGCAATTGCAACCGCACCCGGCGGATCTCTTGCGCTACTTCTCACCGGTGTATTCACACAACCTCTCGAGCCTTCCTCGATCGATGGACGAGATGGACACAGTCACACGATCAGAGCACCATCCTGCGAATGCAAGACACATGCGCTCGTCATTCGCTTACCACTGCCCGAAAATCCTCCGAAGAGTTGCGAGCAACGCCGTCGTTTCCGAAATCGATATCGGCGAGACTTTTGCTGCAGCTCTGCAATCGTTGCTTGTTGCTTGATCTCGCTGAAGATTCTATAGAAGATTGCATGCTAAAAGTACACAGAGAGTGACGCTGCTCTTAGGTGCCAGGACACTCGCTCGACCAATGACCTTGTTTGCCGCATCGGAAACACCCGTCGTCTTTACCACCGCCGCTTTTGGAACCGCCTCTGCCTCGACCTCGACCTCGGCCTTTCGTGCCGCCTCGTTTCGATGAACAGCCTCTACTGCTGCTGCTAATGTTGTTCGACTGCTGCGGATTCGGACAGTCAGATGCCCAGTGTCCAGTTTGTCCACATCGGAAGCAAGATCCGCCGCCGCTAGCACCGCTTCCACCGCTGCCATTCGTAGTGTTTGAGTATCCACCATAGCCGTTGCTGGTGCCGCCACTGGTGCCGCCGTTGCTTTGGTCGTCCCATTCAAAGAACTTGCATCGTAGACGCGCACTCTCGCGCCCACAAGTCCAGAACGATCGCCCCTGGTTGGCTCCGCCGTTGGTGGTAGTCTTCATCATAGCTTGCAGATTGCAGTCGCATCGGCGTGTTCCCGAGGAAGTGCTCGAGCGCATGTTGGGCACCCACCCATCCGTATCGTCATCCGGAGGTACCGGCCGCTTGGCAGGAATCGTTCTGCCTGTCGTTGTCGTCGTTGCCGTATTGCCGCCGCCGCCACCGCCACCGGATGAGTCGGCCCATTCGAAGAAGTTGCAGTTGCCTGGATCGCCCATTGGTTTGGCACACGCGTAAAAGCGTCGACCTTGGTTGGGGCCCGGCTTACTCGTCGTCCGCTCGGCTGCTGTCTCGCCGCAAAGGCATTGTTTGTCTCCACCTCCCCCCTTTGCAGCACCGCCAAAGGAGCGTGGAGCATTCGCAGCGCTACTACGGTGGTTCGTACGAGGCGGTGGAGGCATTCCAAACGAGTCGTCACCGTCGTCATCGTCTGGCGGATCGTACCGTCGCGCAGGAGCTGCTGCACCGCCGCCGCGACCACCGCGCGGTGCTCGAGTTCCTCGAGTGCTAGCAGCTCCTCTCCCACGACCGTTGGTACCACGACCGCGCGGAGCTCCACGACCATTCCCGCCGTTGCCTGGCCCACCAAACCCATCATCGCTGTCCGCGTCGCTGTCGTTGTCGCCGAACTCGTCCCCATCGGCCGGATCCCGATCCAGTAGCTCGACCACGCGTGCTTCTTGACCGGCACTCGGGTCGGTGAGAAATTGAAGCACAGTTTCGGCAATGCGGGCAAACTCGCGGTTTGTGAGCGCAAACACCTCGCGATACTCTCGCAGGCTCTCCTCGACTGTCTCCTCTTTGGAACGCTGCCCCGCGCAGATGAGCGACATGCGAAACTCGGTCTCGCGACGCAGCAGGGGTTTGCACAGCGACTTTTCGAGATTCAGCTGGTTGTATCCTTCTACAAGCCCGATACCGAGCGTAGAGGGGACCAAATAGGTCACCTTGCCCTCCTTGACCTGCATCACGTATTGACGCTCGATGACCTTGGCAATGTGTTCTGCAATCGTAGCGTCGGTGCCGATGCCGTTCTTGTCCATAAGATTAACCAAGTCGGCTTCGGTGAGCAGTTTCGGGGGCGAGGTGGATCCTTCTTTCATCTCGAGCCGAGTAGGTCTGAAAGTCTCGCCTTGAACGAACGGCGGAAGCAGATTACCCTCCCACTTGTCATATGTGAACACTTCGAGATAGTTGCGTTGCAAAATGACGAGCCCTGAAGCGTGAAACTTCTCGCCGGCAATGCTGATGGCCACGGTAGTCTGGTTTCCGATGGCATCCTTCCAGCAACTGCCAAGGAAGCGGCGCGTGACATAGTCGTAGACGCGCTTGTCATCTCCGGTCAAGCCGTTTGCGTGTGCAGTCGGGTGAATAGGAGGATGCGCCTTATCGTCGTTTCTGCCGTTACGAGGTCGTTCGAATTCGCCATCCAACAGACGCTGCGCAATGTTGCCCCACGCACCGTCGGCCGTTTGCTTGGCGATGAGGCTGGTGAAATCAAAGTCCTTATCGTACTGGTCGGTTTCCGTTCTTGGATAGGAGAGGAACCCCTTTTGGTAAAGCGATTCGGCGACGTCGAGGATCTTCTTCGGCGCAAGCCGCAAAAGACGCGAGCCTGATTTTTGAAGCTCGACAGTGGTGAGTGGGTAGGGCTTCCACTTTTTAGTCTGCTTATTGTTGACACTGTCAACTTTGGCGTCAGGATTGGCACGGCAAAGGTCGCGAAAGATCTGAACAGCGTGCTTATCGAACAAGTGGACTCGATCCCAGTTGAAGACCACTTTGCGGATCTGATCTGGTGGATCGTCGGGCGATGGATCACCACCGGACATGCTGCGTGTCTTGTGCACCTGCAACAGCCAGAAAGCCTCGGGGACGAAATGAACGACCTTGTTGTATCTGTCGACAACGAAACCTAGCGTAGGAAACTGGCAGGGCCCGTAGCTGATGACTTGACGTTGCTCGTTCAAAGCAGGGATGCGGTTCTGCAGAGCCAGGGTCTGCATGCGTGTGAAAGCGGCGCCGATGCGAAGATCGAGCTGGATGCGCGACTCTACGGCATCAGCAGCCCTCCAGTCGAGGTCGACGGTGTTCTGACAAGCCGCGTGGATCTGCGAGTCGATGATGGCCGAGAAGCGAGCCCGCATGACGCGGATGTTGCGACGCACCTTGCGCACTTCGTTGACGATCTCGCTTCCAATGTGTTCGCCTTCTCGATCGCAATCGGTCCAGATCATGACGGCGTCCGCATTTCGAGCTTCCATGCGTAGGTTTGTGCCGATGGCTTTGGCATCATCGCTGAGGCTGGTGACGATGGGAGCGGAGAAGAGGTCGGCGGGTGAACAGGAGAACCAGCCCTTGTGTGAGGGATCAAAGTCGGAGCTCGTGAGGTGTCCGCGCACCGAGGTCATGGTCATATCGACCATACCTTGTACACCTGGCATCTTGTATTGGAAGTCATAGTTGCGGCAGTACTTGTCCTTTCCAGGGCGATTGGAGGGATGTCCGCGCGCAAGAATGCCGGCGATGCTCTTTGCGATGGAAGGCTTTTCGGCCACGCATAAGATCCTCATGCCTTGAGCGAGTGGCGGCTGCGATGACGGAGAAGGTGGGGTTGATGCTGAAAAGTATGCCTTCGTCGACGTTCGGTGCTTGGGCGTTACGCAGTAGAAGTGCTGCCGAAGAAGTCCTTGTGTTCGAGATGGGAGGAGTTGATTGCGAGCGGAATGGTGATATTGGCGGACTTGGGCGGCGGACGGAGATGATGCATGATAGCTGGCTTGTGCGATTGAAGATGCTGCTGCTCGATATGGTCCCGAAGCTGGAAGTGCTAGGAGGAGCATGCCATGGGCTCGACCTTGTTCCTCCGCCGTGCGCTACCGGGGTAGCAAGTGTCTAGAGCATGTGGAGGCTGCAGCTGTTCGAGCCGTGCCAAGGTCCTCGTTGGGCGGATTCGAGCGAGTTGCAAGACAGCTGATGATCGACGCTGTTGCTCTGGATGTCGATGTGAGCTGAGCGGCTAAGGTGGCGATGCGGATGGTGGCGTTGATGAACGTAAGAGCGGAAGTGATTAGGAAGAATTGAAGGAGCTCAGTTTCGAGAGTCGCGTTCCTCTGTCACTTTTTTTTTCCTTTGTGACGCGTTTCGAGAACAACACTTCTCAGAAGTCACACTCCAAAAACTCAGCCAAGAATTCATATGAAACGCATAAAATTAAAGTTGCTGCTTGACAGCTGGACACCGTCGTTCCTGCTTCTATGAGCATCCACCAGCACAGCCACCACGACAGCCGGCGCAAGTCCAAGCTTGAGCACCGTTCTGCTTGAGCAGCAGCGTCACGATACTCGCCGCACCTTCTCCGAGCACGAATCCACTGGCGACAATGATGATGCCGATTCCTGCCAACGCTGTCTGCTTGTTCTTGGACGACGATGACGGCGGCGACGATCGAGAATGGTACCAATGTGCGATCAATCCTCCCACCAATCGGGCCAGCGAGAAGTTGGGCGTGTTGAGCATCCCCACCGCGAATGCGATTCCACTCGGAACCAGCTTGGCCAATTTGGCGGCAGTGCTCGTCCCCACCTGTCCCTCTTGATGCAGCGCTTTGCTGCGTGCCAGCGTCTTGATGACACCCGTCACGGCAAAGATGGCACCAAACACGATCATAAACACATCGACCTTATCTGGCAGGTGGCCGTTGTTCACCAATCGCGCCAAGTTCAGCCAAACTGCTGCGGTCGGTGCTGGAAACTGAGGCCCAGGAATCTCGTAAGCTTTTGTATAGAGCTTGTACGCAAAGCTGCTCACAAGGATGCCCAGCGTACTTCCTATCAGCTGACCCTTGAACTGCGATCTGGGGGAAGCGCCAACGAGGTGGCCCGTCTTGTAGTCTTGCATAAGATCGCCCGCTTGCATCGCACCTGCTTCCGAGATACCTCCTGCGATCAAGTTGGCTACCACGTTGCCCGGCTGCACCAGCGCAAAGATCAGCTGCGAGATCTTGCCAATGCCGGAAACGGGATTGAGATCTGTCTCACCAAGCGCGCGCACGCCCAAGATGGCAAACAGCGAAGCGAGAACGATGCCCAGCAATGTCGCCCACGGAGAGATACCTTCAGCGCCGAACGAGATGTAGATCAGCAGCACAGCAATCAGCATGGATCCAACCAATCCGCTGACAATCCATGTCTTGGGAGTATCTCGATGCGGCGGCTCGTGGTCATCGTCTTCCTCTCCTTCGGCATTCCCGCTGATATTGTGGTCCTCTCGATCATCATCGCGATGCTCTCGCCTCTGCTGTTTCGCTGCAGCTAGGCTCTTCAGATCATGGATACCGTTGCTTGCTACCAATGTCACCAGGCCCACAATGCTTTCGGAGCACATGATGGCCAGACTGATCCACAAAATCCAGCCCTTGCTTCCATCCTCCGAGTCGAGTGGATGTCCTTTTGCCCAGCCTTGGTAGTACGCCAGCGGGCTCAACACTGCCCATCCTACAATCGCACCGGCCGTCATGCTGACTGTGGTCGGCAAGCCCATGATAATGCCTTGGCCGATGTAGTTGAGCGAAGGAGTAAACCAGAACCCCCACATCGAGGCAAGGTTGTGCGGAGGGATAAAGTCGAACAGCGGCATCGCATACAGCACGGGAATGTAGTACGACAGCACGGTGAAGCCGGCCGAGCCGGAAAAGGACCAAGCTAGAGCCTTCCAGCCTTTGGAGCTGTCGATCGACTCTTGGTTGTCACTAGCTTCACCGTCGATGTCGTTGCTGGTGCGGTGCTGTCCGCTCAACAGCGCGGTGCGCTCGTTGTCCTCTGCTGCTTCGGCATCGTCCGAGTAGCCTCGTCTATGTCGTATTTCGCCTTCATTCGCGCTTGTCGAGGTAGGACCCGTCTGTCTGATCAGAGGCTTGTTGTGCAGCACACCTATCAACTGCGCCGTTGCCGTTCCACTCGGGAAGGTAAGCTTCTCCTTTACAATCATCGGTTCTCGCAACGGAGAGGCAAAGAACACGCCAAAGTAAGCTAGGGCGAAGCACCATCCCAGCAGATGCACAAAGTCCAGATCGATCGGTCCGCTACCATCCTTCTCCCACGTCAGCTTCTTGAGCGCTGGGATAACGCCCACCAGACCAGCCGAGAGCGGCATCACGCCCACCGCTGCCGCCGTCGTCTGCACCAGCACGTTCTCTTGGGGCGTGAACGGGCTCGACATGAGCACAAACTGTCGACCGGCCAGGTTGATGTGACGTGGGAGGATGCGAAAGAGCGCGAAACCGAGCAGCGAGCTTTGGAGCGACATCATGCTGATCCATCCTGACTGCAGGCCGAGGTAGAGGTTGGTGAATGCGAGGAGGCAGCCGATCAGCAGGCCTGCGAGTACGGCTCGTATTGTGAAGTCGTCGTCGTCGGAGGCTTCCATTGCAGAGCCGCTTCCTTCGTTTGCTGCAGAGGAGGCTGTCGTAGCATCCCTTGATCCCGAAGCTGCGGGTTGCGGTTCTATCGATGATGCTGGCATTATCGCTGTTGCTGGTCGGATAACGGTCCTAACGTGTCGGGTGCATAGATTTGCGTCCTTTCTATCACGGTAGGAGCATGTCTTGTAGGTGAAGCAACGGGTCTCCTTTCGAGTCCGTACCTTGTACGTGTTACACAGGTAAGCGACTGATATCGACTGCAAGTACAATCATCGCTAACATATCGGCTTTGCATTCACTCGACAGTCGAGAGCTTTGTGTTTCGACATCGCGGCAATCTATGCTGACCGGAATTGCGTCAGTCTCCGCATCCGTGTTTTTTTCTGCAACGTGTTACAGCGACATCCGCCATCCCATCCAAAATTTCGCACCCGAACGGCTCTTCGGGAAGCGGAAACTCTTCCGACAAGCCGAGCGCTGAACAGTGCGGGGTTCTTTGAAAAAAGGGCTCAGTTCTGCATCTTGCTCACGTTCCTACCTTCTCATCATCAACACATCACTCACTTCGCGACCATGTCATCGCCAAACCCGGCCACCGACGGCATCCTCACGCCCGACCAGATCGCCCAATTCCATCGCGACGGCTACCTCCTCCTCCCCTCCTTCTTCGACCCCGCCCCTCTGCTCTCGCACAGCAAACACCTCATCTCGAGCTTCTCCCTCGACAACCACCCGCTCACCGCCTTCACCACCTCTTCCGACGAGGCGGGCGAGGAGGCGCACGTTGGCGACCGCTACTTTCTCGATTCGGGCGACAAGGTGCGCTACTTTTTCGAGGAAGGCGCTGTCGACCCCGCCACCCGGCAGCTGCGCGTGCCGAAGGAGAAGGCGATCAACAAGTGCGGGCACGGGCTGCACATGCTCGATCCCGTCTTCAGGGAGTTTTCGTTCAGCGAGAGGCTCCAGAACGTGGCTAAGAGCTTGGGCGTGCACAGGGATCCGAGAGTGCTGCAGAGTATGATCATCTGCAAGCAGCCAAGCATCGGGGGTGCGGTGCCGAGTCATAACGATTCGACGTTTTTGTATACGGACCCGCCGTCGGCGGTGGGGTTCTGGTTCGCGCTCGAGGACTGTACGACGAGTAACGGGTGTCTGTCGTTCTTGCCCGGCTCGCATCGGTGGTCTCCCAACTTGGCCCTGCCGGAGTATGGTGCGTCGCGGCCGCAGGATCAGCACAACGAGCAGCTCGGGGTGGCGAGAGGTGTCAACAAGCGGTTCGTGAGGAAGGCTCCCGAGGACCCGGATGCGGGGACGACGTTCCTCACGCTGTCGGAGCAGGAAGAGGCGGGGTGGGACGAGAAGGAGGCCAAGATCGCAGAGTGCAAGGCGGGGACGTTGGTGTTGATCCACGGATCGGTGATGCACAAGAGCGAGAAGAATCTGAGCGACAGGAGCAGGTTCATCTACACGTTCCACATGATCGAAGGAGAGGCGAAGTATGATGAGAGGAATTGGTTGCAGCCGAGCGAGAGTCATCCTTTCCCCCGCCTTTTTGCGGACCAGTAATGTCAGAAAGTGTTCACACGCAGTGCAGTCGAGATCGAGAGGAAAGACGAGATTGAGAGAAGAATGCGATGTACAAAATGCGAAGAGAACCGACGAGCCACAATATCAGACTAAGACTTGACCACCTGCACATTTGACCCGACCAACGCCGCCCACCCACCTTGCACACTGTACGCCTTGACCCCGGCATGTCTCAGTACGCTCACCGCCAGCCTTGCCGTTTCGCCGTCGTGATCCACGACCAGTGCTTCCCTCTGCGATTTTTTGAGGCAGGCCAGCATCTCTGGCAGCTCGAGGGCGTTGAGCTCTGCTACGCCGTTTCCGGGGCACTCGTGCGGCACCTGGGGCTGTTCGACGAAGCGCTTGTTGAGCTCGGTGAACTGGGTGGCTAGGAGTACGGGGTCGGCGTAGGGGCTGGGGTCGTCGGCGTTGAGGCTGGAGAGGGGGATGTTTCGAGCGTGCGCCAGGTGTCCAGCTGCGAAGTCGGCGCGCGAGCGCAGGTCGATGATGGCGGGACGCAGCAGTCCCGGTGTGCCCGGCGCCGATTCCGAGTCGGATTCCGAAGGGTCCGAGCTCAGCTCGGACGGCGACGGCAGCTCCACTCGTTGCGTCGAGAACCTTGGGTAGACCAGCATCGTCTGCGCCGAAGCCACATCCAAGATCCACCCCGTACTATACTTGTACTGATCCACCTCAAACAGGTGCTCGTTCACGATCGGCGCGAACAGCTCAGCGTCGCACTTGTCAAAGTACTCGTCGACGTACTGGAACGGCAGATCGCAGCAGAGGAAGACGGCCTGCACGGGTCGACCATCGTTCTGCTGGCGAAGCGCCGCGAGCGTGCCTTGCCGCTTGCGTCTCTCGAGCACCTGGAAGAGGCCCTGCAGGCTGAACCCGGAGGACGGACCGCAGACGATGCCGTGCCGGCACAGCTGCATGGACAGCGTGTAGCTCTCTTTGCTGCATACGTCTTCGACCGAGTCGACGAGAGGCTTCCAGGGGAAATCGACGGGCTCGAGCAGTTCCCTAGGACGCGGACCGGGGATCTTGTCGCCGCGTGCGACGCATACGCCGACCACGTGCATGTCAGGCTGGCTCTGTTTGAGTCGCGTGGCGGTACCGGTGATGGTTCCGCCGGTACCCATGCCTCCGGCGAAGACGTTGATGTCGGGCAGCTGTTGTAGCAGTTGTTTGCCCGTCCAGCGTTCGTGAGCGGCAGGGTTAGCGGGGTTCTCGTACTGGTTCGGGTTGTAGACGCCGGGCTGGGAGCCCTGGGAGGCGGCTTTGGCGATGCCTCCCATGGGGTCTTGAGGTGGGGATTGAGAGGGCCCGCCGAAGAGGGCGAGTTCGAGACCGAAGAATCGCATGAGGGAGGATTTGGTCGGGGAGACTTTGTTGGACATCCAAGCGCGGACTTTGGAGACGCCGTGTTGGCGGGCGATCATAGCCATAGAGGTGACGGTGGAGCCGGAGGAGGATTCGGTGACGGTGTGGATGGGTTGGGAGGCGCGTTGCTCGGGGGTAGAGTCGAGGGAGATGACTCCGCCGGATTCGAGCAGGGATAGGGCTGGTGACGAGGACGCATTGCAGTGATGATGGCGAGAGATGCGTAGGTGGTGTTGTTGAAGAGGATGGAGAGAGTGGAAAGGACAAAGGTCAGCATACAATGAACAAAGGTTTGAACGGCAAGTGTGGGGTATGGTATCGACGACATGACGACAGCGGCCCGATTCACCTGTTCCCGATTCCATGTTACATCGCCTCTATCCTTTCTGTTCCGTTTTTCCTTGAAATTAAGCCGCGGCAAAATGGCGTGATGAGCTGGCAAAATTGCGTGATCAAGCAACCAAGTCGATTGCGCAAAAACTTTCACTTGAGGGCTCGGTGTGCGTGACCGGCGTTGCGTGCTGACTCGGTCCAGCACCTCTGGAGCCCGCCACAGCCCGCTCGACTCGGCGCTCGATATCAACTCTAGCACCCCTTGTAGCCCAATCCCCTACGCTCCGCCTTATCGTTGCGTTTGCTCCGTCTTGCGTGCTTGCAATGGCCGTAAGACGCAATGAAGTTGGCCGACCTGTGGACTGCAATCTAATCTTATCCCCTCTTCCGCAAAAGAGATAGGAGATAGGAGAAGAATGATGCCATCCCGCCTCCCTCCTCCCGTTGACAAGGTCCGCTATCTTATCTAGGGTCTTTGAGAAGATCCTTCCTCTGCTTGCATTCGCAGTTGATGAAGATCATCCTCCTTCCGTACCATCACCATCGTCGACAACGAAAGCTCGTCTATAAAGCTCCTCGCTCAGCAGCGACATTCGACAATCGACCCAGCCACCCCGCGACGCCACACCTTTCGTCCCTCCTTCGACCCACACCACATCAACTCGTTCAGGAAGACTTACCAGGCAGACTCTTGACATTCGTAGCAGGCAGCGCCGTCAGCATCTTGGCGTAGATCCTCACCCCATCGTCGTAGTACGGATTGAGCTGGGGTGGCAACTCCACCAGCGGCAGCGGAGCGTTCTTGTCCGGGTTGAAGTAGTCGATCAGGCTGTTTGGGCCGCTGAAGACGTTCATCTTGGCTGGATCGTAGGTGTGTTGCGCTTTCGACATGGTTGCTGCAAGCTTCTGAGAGGGGTTGTAACTATGAAGGGCGATGATGGTGTGGCAGACGATGTCGAGGAGATGTGTGGGGATGAGCGAGGAGTTTGTGTTTGATGTTAACTTTTCTTACAGTCTCGAGGGAGAGAGATCGACCTGAGCCTAAAGCGCCGCCCAAAGTGAGAGCGGATCGAGGCGGGATTGATTTGCAAACACTGGCGATCGAAGAGGCACGGGACAACACCGCGCGGTTCCGGTACAGCACTCCATGGCAAACGAGGGAGCTGAGCGGGAAGGGCGAACTGTGCGTGTACCACGCTCCAACGGTGCACTGGGATCGGATGCGCGCGCGCGCACACACACACACACACACCGCTGCATTTCACGCACACTGCACACATTCAGAACGGAACGGATGCATGTTTCCGCCTCTGATCTCAGCAATCTCAGCAGAGGAAGACCCTCGTTTTGTTTCACAAGGCCATCTCGGGAAGAGAGCAAAGTGGCGAGAAGCTCGAAGCTCTCACCCGCGGGGGACGGAAAAGTTTCCTGAGATCTCAACGTGCATCAAATTCAATTCAAAAGGGCATTCTGTTCCTGATTGAACGCTCTGCAACACGTGCGGGCCTTGAATTGAATTCTTTTCACACGATCTGAATAGAT
This sequence comes from Sporisorium iseilematis-ciliati, assembly GCA_001748505.1. NCBI lineage: Eukaryota > Fungi > Basidiomycota > Ustilaginomycetes > Ustilaginales > Ustilaginaceae > Sporisorium > Sporisorium iseilematis-ciliati. The sequence goes on along the minus strand of MJEU01000029.1, from coordinate 9,541 downwards.
CTGACGCGTGCTGGAAAGCTACTCCCCGATTCAACCAGATCGCGATTGGCTCTCTCAACAAGCGACGAGCATACACACATCAGACACACAACAGGCACACAACTCACCAGGCTCACATCTACTCAACGAACTGGAAGGATATATGTATCAAACCAATCATAAGCTCAAACTCAATAAGAAAGGTCCATAAAAAAGGTATACGAAGCGCAGAATCTCCTACATCGACATACTGCGAATCCTGCTCCCCATCTCGGTCGGCTCCCTGCTCCTCCCCCTCTCCTGACCGGGCATCATACCCGCCGCCCGCTCTGCAGCAATCACGTTCCTCTCGTCCGCCAGCTGCTCTCTCGGATCGAACGCTTTAGGACTCTTGAACGTATACCCGACGAACGCGAGCTGCTTACGCATCTCCAACAGCTTCGGACCCTGCTCGCGATCGCGCAACATCGGATCTCTCGGCTGGTCGGCGTTCGGGTTATCCGCCGCTCCGGGTGCAGCTAGAGGCGCGTCTTCGATGTCATCTTCAAAGTGCTTGGTGTCACCCGCATGGCTGAGCGCTGGTCGGAAGGGCGGACGCATCCTGTGCAGGTTATCCCAGTCGATACCTCGGAACCAGGGGTGAGACATGAGCTCTTCCACTCCATCCTGAAGTCCGCTGCCGCTCGAACCGCCACTCTGCTGACCTTGGTTGTTGAAGCCAGACCTTCGCGCACTCTGCAGGTAGCTGTTGGGCCTGCTGACCGACGCAGAAGCGGTGCTGCCGAGCCTGTCTTCGCGCTCGCATACCAGCTTGGCGATAAAGTCTTGTCCCTCTCGAGAGATCCTCGGTTTGGGCGGGAAGCGCAACGTCTGCTTCCAGTTGAGGATCTTTTGTCGCGTCAGATGCCTCGACTTGGACACGAACGGCGGGTACCCGTACAGCATCTCGAACACAATGACACCGAGCGACCACCAATCGCACGCCTGATCATAGCCCAGTCCGCGCAGCACTTCAGGCGCCATGTAGTTGTTGGTGCCCACCACCGAGTAGGCGATCTTCTTCTTGTTCTTCTCTCGCCACGTCAGCACGTGCGTCATGGGCGTACCATCGGCATTGCGATCCGACATGATCTCGATGAGCTCTTTGTCCGAAAGACCTCCACCCGCCTGACCAGGCCCAGCACCGCCTCGACCCGTCGCCTGCGCTGCACGACGCATACCGGCAGCAGCGTGCGAGTCGTCCAAATCAATACCGTGCTTCTTGAGCAGATTCTTGCGCTGCTGGTCGTAGTAAGCACCATCATGCGCCCAGTGGAACGACTGGCACAAACCGAAATCGGCCAGCTTGATATGACCGTCCGAGGTGTACAGGAAGTTGTCCGGCTTGATATCGCGGTGGATGTAGCCAAACGAATGCGCCTCGTGGATCGCAAGGATCATCTCTGCGACGTAGAAGCGCGCAAAGTCTTCCTCAAAGATGTCCTTCTCGATGAGCAAGTTGAGCAAGTCGCCACCTCCCATGAACTCCATGATGAGGTAGAGATGGTCGACGTCCTGGAACGAGTAGACGAGCTTGACGATCCACTTGGCCGACGCACTCGCGGAAGCAGAGGTCATGAGATCTCGCTCTGCACGCACGTGACCCTCCTGACCTTTACGTAGCATGTCAGCTTTGCGCAGCTGCTTCATGGCGTACAACTGACCCGACTGACGCTCCTTGCAGAGAGCCACAACACCGAACGCGCCATGGCCGATGGTCTTGAGCTTGAGGAACGAGTTGACGTTGACGCGCGCACGCAAGTCTCGCAGGTATTGAGTCTCGTTGGCCATCCAGGCTTCGCGGATCTGCTCCTTGCTGCTCTCAGGGATGCGGAGCGCTGCGAGCTCGGCTTCGAGACCAGCTTTCCTGGTATCACGAGCCTTGGGCTTCTTGAGAATGCCATAGTAGAGGTTCTCGAAGTAGATCTTGGCAGCGACGCTCTTCTCGACCGTCTCGAGCGATGGACGCACAGCCGCACCGACCGGTTGCCTGAATTCGGCGAGTGCCGACATACCGGCTGTGTCGATGGATCGGAGGCTGTCCATGATCACCATGGAGTTGGGACGCTCCGCGTTGGCATTGGCAGCTGGGGTGTCGAAGATGGCGTTGATGGCGTGAGCACCCGAGGGCAAACCATCGATGTTGCGGCTGTTGCGGTTGGAGGCGCTGGGAGTGCCGGCGTTAGGTGAAGGCGGGCGATACATCATGTAGTCGGGCGCGCGAAGATTACCTTCGTGAGCCACTGGAGGCGAAGGGTTGACCAGGAGAGTGCCGGCTGTATTGGTGCGAAGAGCGGCGGGTCTGAAGACAGGCTGAGGAGATGGGTTCGAAAGTTGCAGTTGAGCATTGATGGCAGCCTCGAGCTCGGCTTGGGTGTCCATGGCAGGCTCCTCTGCGATGCCAGCAAACGCCTTCTTCTCTCGTGAGGGAGACACTGGAGCAGCGCCGCCGGGACGGATAGTAGCATTCGACAGGGTGCTGTGACCTGCAGTAGCAGTCGTTGTGGTGAGCATGGAAATCTGGCTGGGCGCGCCGTTGACAACTTGGAGCTGACGAGGATTGTCCTGGATGAGACTGTCTTGGTGCATGGCGGCCTGCACTTGAGCGATGGCCTCGGCTTGGTTCCTTGCAGCCTGAAGACGAAGAGCCTCCTTGATGGGTTCGACCCAGGACGGGTCGGCAACTTTACCCATGCCATCACGACTCCATCTGCTGAGGATGACCTCTGCTTGCTCAGCATCGCTGGCATGAGCAGCGTGGACAAACGTCTGGGTCTGCGGAGAACCGACCATATCGACGCTGATGCGCTTCTTCTGTGCTCGAGGGCCCATGACGGCAGGCGTGAAGAAGTTCATGGCGGTGCTTATGGCAGAGGCGTTGGCTGTGTGAGTGGTGGGAGCAGCGAACGAGGGGCGAGGATAAGCGCCAGGAACGGCTGCGAACGAAGCATCTTTGCTGGGGCTGGCTGGACCTCGTGGTGAGGCGTTTCCAGCATAGGCAGCTGAAGCGCCGTATTCGGGCCCCGCTTGAAAGTTGTCCTGTGTGTTCTTGCGTAGAGCACCCGAGGCCTTGCTGAGCGTAGAACGGAATTTGCCTGGAGAGGATGGGCGCTGTGACGATGCAGGTGGAGCTAGACGGTTGGGCGAGGGACCTTGGTTGTTGACGAGCGACATGATATCCCAGAAGCCTTTATGCATGAAAGCGCTGCCCTTCACAGTGGAGCGAGGAGGCTCTTCGGTGTCGCGATAGGAAGAAAAGCGAGAAGGGGCGCTGTTGAGGTAAGGGTTCGCGTATTTGGCAGAGGGCGAGGGAGGCGGTCTAGATGATGCAGGAGGAGCTTGATTGTATCGTTGCGGAGGCGGCGGCTGCTGCGGGGTATACTGCGAATTTTGGTACGGTGCTTGAGGAGACATTGCGGGGGGCGAGTATGGTGCACCAGCTCGCTGAGCTGCAGCGTGTTGGTATGGTTGAGCCTGCGATAAGTATGGATGCGGGGCATATGCTGGGTTGGCATTGTTGGCGTAGGCAGATGGACTGATGGAAGGCTGCGCTCTTGTGGTATATGGCTGGTTGTATTGGGTGGAGGGAGCAAGAGGTTGAGGCGGAGGCTGTTGGATGTAAGAAGGGCGCATTCGCTCCTCGTGTTCGTACCAAGCGGCTTCCTTGGTCTGAGGAGGGGGAACAGCAGCAAAGGCGCCAGCACCACCGTAGTAAGGCCGAGCACCTCCTGCACTGCCTCCACCACCACCGCTACCTCCCGAACCGGATGAAGAAGGCATTGGCCTTGCGCCTTGAGGACGAGCGGTAGCCACCGCCATGATGAAGTGTGACTTGCTAGCAACGAAGAAGCTGCAAAGGCTTCGAAGGGCAAAGTGTGATCGAAATAGGATGAACTAGGATGGGAGATGGAGAGGTGTGTAGATGGTGTTGGACAAACAAGAAAGAGCGTGGCTTGTGTTTGTCGAGTTGAGTGAGAATATGAGAGTCAGGGACGAGGAGAGGGACAGGGACATGAAGTGAATAGGAGGCGGTCAACAGTGCAAGTGCAGCTCCATGATGCATGATTCGAATACAATCTACTGCAAGCCCACCTGTATTGGATCAATTCAAATGAGACCCTGGTTGGAGTTGCCCCTTTTTGAGCCGGTTCAATTCATTTTCCAAGAAAGGCAAGCGAGAAAAGTGGAGCTGAGACCAACACTTTTTTTTTGTTTTTGGCTTTTGGCTCTGCATGCAGCAGCAGCAGCAGCAGCAGCCTCACGCGCGCACGCGTTCGTACAAAACACACACTAATGATCAGCCAAACAAGCTGAGTTGGTGCAGGACGAATCAAGGTCTTACTCAGATTTGTGGAGAGAAACCTTCGCCGGTAGCAGTCGCTCGAGCATAATATAGTGTACTCCCAATCAAAGTTGGCTCCCGGAAGCGTCGAGAAAGTTAGGTTGAGTCAAGGGTCGAGACTTTGCAGCGTGTTTCTGCCCAAAAAAATGTCGCGCGAGGCCCCTGTCTTGGAGAGCGAGAAGGTCAGTTGAACAGGGCGGAAGCTCAATTTAAAGTTCACTCGCGCGAAAATTCTTTTTGAAACGCTTGGTGTTGCTATGAATGGTATAACAAATTCTCAAAATACCCGCTCCTCCGTCTTCTTCCTCGGACGATTTCCCCGACGATGAGGAGCTTTGCAGGAGCATTGAAGCGGCGTCTATGATCTTGTTGGCGCTCTCACGAGTTCTCAGCAGTCTGGGCAAGTGCCCCGAGATCCGCGACTCGCTTGGACTCCCAAGTCGTCTCGCATGGAGTTGGTTCGGTGCGAGGTCGAGCAGAAATGCAACCCTACATCATCTAACTTACAGTATGGTTTGCATTGCCGTTGCTGATGGTTTATCGATCAAACAAAACCCTTCGGATCGACCGTCAAGCTGGCAGGATGAGTATTCGAGAAGGATCCGGGGGCCCCGCTATGATTGAGCTTGCAGCACGGAGAGATGTTCCTAAGCCGTACTCCAGCTGAAAATCTCTCCGAAATTTTTCCGAGCGCTCTGTTTGAGTTCCGCCGAACAGTGAATAGCATGCAGTGTACAAAGCCTACGGGCTATTCATTCACGATGCAAGCAAATCATGCGGTCCACTCATTGCGGAAGCAAACTGCTTTTGCATCCGGCGTCTTTGTGCCACGATGAATTTCACATTCCGCTCTAGTTGAAGATCTGCGTCCGCGGCCTTTTCTTCGGGGAATTCGCCTTGAAAATCGCGGGGATGACGCTTCAGTGACACTAGGACTGGACGCGGTGACACTCAACCCGAACGTGGCGACACCCCCATCTTCCGCCACCTATCACCGTTTGCTCCCTTTCGTCGCTGTCGACCGGAATCTCGATCTCGATTCGCTGGTGCTTTGCAATGCTGCTTGTGCGAACTGAGGTCTCATCAAAGTCGGTCAAAGCAGCCGAAATGCGAAGAGCATGATGATACGCCGTCACACGTTCGCACTGCAGCCAAGGCATGCCAGTCTTCTTCTTTTGCAAACTTCTCGGCTATCGAATCGAATCTTCGTCGCTCGCTCGCAAAGTGTGTGTGTGTGCCATCGTCGTCCGCAGCATGCTTTTCTTTCGCTGTTGCTTCGGTGCAACTCCGCATCTCGCTTCGACAAAGCCGAGAAACCCCACCGTCGGCTTCCCGATTCCGTTCTTGTGTCTTTGCCGCCCGCCGTTTTGCCGTGATTTGATTGCCGCAGTCTCTCCTTGTACTCGGGCTCGTCCTCGACTTAACGATCGATCGGAGGATCTTTGACTGCTCTTCCGCCCCCACGTTTGTTTTTGAAGTCGCCGTGGGGGGATGCCTCGTTAGGGAAGCGGAGAAAAGTCTCGCCGAAAGCAACGGACGAGTGCTGTCAGGTACTGCCCTGCTCCACTTGCTCGATGGAGCCCCGCTCTGACTTTTGTCCTTCCCCGCGCCCGCTGGTCTTCGTGGCTGAGCTGACTGTTTGTCCCACATTCGTTGAGCATCTGGTCTCCCTGATACGGTACTCGACTGGTGTGGAAGCTCGACTCCTTTAAATAGTCCATCCCTCTTCCGTCTGGATCCCTCTGTCCGATCCATCAACAACCAATCCCTTCCCCCTTCGACTGGAAATCCTTTCGATTCCATTCCTACCCTACAACATGCGTCCCATCAAGGCGGCTTCATTGACGCCTTTGCTGGCCGCACTCTTCACCACCTTTTCTTCCACCTTCGCCCTTCCCTCTTCGATCTTGGAACACCAGTTGGAAACCAACGTCCTTCAAGTGCGAGCGGACGGCAACGACTCCTACATTTCTCCTTCGTTCGACATCACCAGCTGCCCCGGCTACCAGCTCGTTGGCGAACCTCAAAAGTCGCAACATGGCTTCACAGCTCAACTCTCGCTCGCAGGCCAAGCTTGCAATGCCTACGGTGTCGACATCACCAACTTGACGCTCTCGGTCGTCTACGAAAAGCAGCACCAGCTGCACGTCCACATCTACGACACTGCCAAGCACCAGTATCAGCTGCCCAACGGTCTCATCTACGATCGCCCCTCTGACGACCCCACTCAAGTCGAGGACGGTTCGACTGCAGAGGAGAGCGATCTCGTCTTCCGCCACTCTGCTGAGAACGGTACACAGTCGTCCTCCAGCGGCGGGTGGGCATTCTGGATCGAACGCAAGGCATCAGGCGATATCATCTTCGACACTCGTCCCAGCAACATCCCCACTTACGAGGCCGGGATCAACAACGTTTCGAGCGACACCAAGCGCAACACGACGGCCATGCCAAAGCACGAGATCATCTTTGAGAACCAGTACCTGCAGCTCTCGTCTGCTCTACCCAACGATGCCAACATCTACGGCCTGGGCGAGTACGTCACGGGCAGCTTCAGGAGGAACCCGGACGAAACGCTGCAGCCGTTCTTCACGCTCGATGCTGGTACGCCGGTGGACAGCAACATGTACGGCTATCACCCTGTCTATCTCGAGACCAGGCGTGGCCAGGACGGCAAGCTCTGGTCGCACACTGTTTCGCTGCAAAACACCGCTGGTATGGATGTCTTGCTTCGACGCGGTCTCATCCAGTACCGTGCGATCGGAGGGACGATGGATCTCCGCTTCACTTCCGGCAACGTCAACGGCAACAACAGCCCCAACACCGCCATCAAGCAGTACGTCAACTTCATCGGCAACCCCGTGATCCATCCTTACTGGTCGTACGGCTTCCACCTCTGTCGATGGGGATACAACAACGTCTCTGATACGCAAGCGATTATCGACGCCATGCGGCAGAACGACATTCCCCTGGAAACGCAATGGAATGACATAGATTACCTGCAGAGTTTCAGAGACTTCACGACCGATCCTGAGCGCTTCCCTGAAAAGGAGTTCGCTGGTATGATCAAGAAGCTCAGGGACAACCACCAGCACTACATTCCGATCATCGACATGGCGATTCCCAAAGCGCCTACCAACGCCAGCGACACCTACTACCCAGGTACGCGAGGTGACGAGCTCGACGTCTTCCTCAAGAACCGCAACGGAACGCAGTACATCGGTGAAGTTTGGCCCGGTTACACCAACTTTGTCGACCAGCAGGCGAAGAACGCAGGTCAGTGGTGGACGGAGGCGATCAAGAACTTCAGCCAGATCGTCGACTTTTCAGGTATTTGGCTGGACATGAACGAGCCGTCGTCCTTCGTCGTTGGAAACGCAGCAGGACCGGAGACCAACCTCTCGGACACGCCTGCGTACACCGCAGCTACCAGCGTAGCCGGCTGGCCTCAGGGTTACAACAACCTCACCTGGGGCAAGTCGGGCAACATCACCGTTAATGGCAGCTACACTTTCCAGCAGGGACCGGTGCAGAACAACGACAACGCTCAGCAACGTCGTTCGCTGCTCACGTTTGGTCGTGACCAAGAAGACGTGCTTGTCAAGCGACAGAGCCAGAGCGGTGACAAGTTTGGCCCCGACGAACCCGACTACAGGTACCGCAACTCCAGCCAGCGCTACCTCTCCAACCCACCCTACGCGGTGCACAACGGGATCCACATCAGCGAGACCCCGCTCAACGTCAACCTCGACAAGAAGACGGTTGCCATGGACGCCGTCGGCGTCGACGGCCAGCGCGCCTTCTACGACGTCCACAACCTCGACGGTACGCTCGAGGAGCAGCACTTCTACGACGCCCTCCGCACCATCCGACCGGACGAACGGCCGTTCCTCATCTCGCGCTCCACCTACCCTGGAGCCGGCAAGTTCACCGGCCACTGGCTCGGCGACAACTACGCGCTGTGGACGATCCTGCCCGGTCAGGAGGCGTACAAGGCGGGGGCGGGGATGGCGCAGTCGATCGACGGCGTGCTGCAGTTCCAGATCTTCGGCATCCATCTCATCGGTGCCGACATCTGCGGGTTCAACAGGAACACGGACGAAGAGCTGTGCAATCGGTGGATGATGCTCGGTGCGTTCTTGCCGTTCATGCGCAATCACAATACGATCGGTGCGATCGCGCAAGAGCCGTTCCGTTGGGACAGCGTTGCAAACGCTTCGCGCATCGCCATCGGTAAGCGCTACGAGATCCTGCCCACGCTCTACTCGCACATGGCACGGGCGAGCGAGAGCGGAGAACCAGCAGTCAAGGCACTCTGGTACGAGTTCGACGAGGTCTTCGAACAGACCAAGGACTACGCTCACCAGTTCCTGTTCGGCGACAACCTGCTCGTCAGCCCCGTTCTCGAACCCAACGTAACCAGCCTCAAAGCGCTGTTCCCCAGCGCCGGTGGTAGATGGCGAAACATCTTCACGTACGAAGCGCTGGACGTCGAGTACAACAAGAACGTCACCGTCCAAGCTCCTCTTTCGACGATCAACGTCCACCTTCGACCGGGAAGAGCGCTCCTCACCCACTCGAAACCCGCCTACACCGTCTACGAGACGGCGCAGTCGCCGTTCGGTCTCGTGGTCAATCTCAACGACCAGGGTCACGCCAAGCAGCAGTTTTACTTGGACGATGGCAAATCACCCGCTCCTACTCCCAACTCTACGCTTACGGTCGCCGCCAACAACGGTAGCTCGGTCAGCGGGCGGTTGGAAGGAGAGTTTAAGCCGACTCAAAACCTGACGTATGTCGTGGTGATGGACGTCAAGCAGAAACCAAGCAAGGTGTCGATGGGTGGGAACGACGCCACGTTCAAGTGGGATGCCAACAGGTCGCTGCTCAACGTGACCGATCTCAACGCTGATCTTAGCAGCAACTGGACCATCTCCTGGTCGTGAACCTATCACACTCCTTGTTCAAAAAAGTAGCTTCCCAGTAGCAATCATCCATCAATCTTTCGCTTTCGTCCGCTTGCAGAGATGACTTGAGGTCTTGAGTTGGTTTGTTCTGCGTCTGTTCATTTCATTGTTGACAAAGCATACGAGCGAAATTCTTGGGAGAAGTTCGCACGAATTTTCATGGTCCATGATGAAGACGACAGCGTCACGGGATGGAGTTCAAGTGTCACGTTCGAGG
>MJEU01000028.1:0-188741 GCA_001748505.1 Sporisorium iseilematis-ciliati | reverse complement strand
CTTGGAACAGGCGATGAGTGGCAACGACTCATGATACCCCTACACTATCAATGCTTGTATGATTTCACGTGGTCTTGAAACACAGTATCAATCACATTCAGCCGCAACGGGTGCAAATTGGGGTTCGCTCTCTTCATGACCCTGGAAACGTGAGGCCTGTGCCGGCGATCTGACGTCTCTGTTCGTCATCGCAAACGAAGGAACGGCCGTCGTGCCTCTCGAGCATCGATTGATCATCTCATATGGCGATGGAGTTGCGGAGAGTACGAGGCGACACCGCCAATCGGCACTTTGCGATCTGAAACAAGGGTTAGCATGTAGAGAAAGAGGACCCGCATCACACGACCTTCTGCCGCTGCCAACTGCACAAGGCACAACGCAGGAATCTGTCAAAATTTCCAGAACCACGGGTTAGCGCCTCGGCAAGCCTAGCTGGTAAGGTAATCGACTGCTGCCACCCCTGAAAAACGACGCCGGACCGCCTCGACCCCCTGACCCCTCGTTCTTCAACCTTGGTAGTAGAGAAAGATGCTCTAGTTGAGGGGGGTGATTGATCTTTACGGGGATCGTCAACTAAAGTCATGCGATGTTTGTGGTGCCGAGCGGCCAGCCACACTGCGACACCTGGCTCGGACGAAGATTCCGCTGATCGTTTTGGGATTTTCACAGCTTGGCACCGCCTCGAACGGCATCCACGGCCGGGTCGCGTTACATGTGGAGTCGGCATGGTCGCAGAGTTTGCCTTGGCATGCTGTAACTATTTGGCCGCTTCTCGGCTGCCTGCAAAACGGGGTTGGAGTTGATGCTTTCCATCGTCGACCGTCTCTCTTTCTCAACACTGATGATGGGTGGAAGAGCATGAAGAGAAGAAGGCCACCAAAATCGACACACGGTGAATGAAGTTTCAGGCACCAAAAAGCCAAGAGAGCATTGCAGCGTGCAGGGGCCAAAGCCGGCGTGCAGTTGTCACATCTGAAATTTGATGCGCTCTGCAAAAGGCGAACCTGGTTTGACCTGTATGAAAGCCGAGTGAGAGTGAATCCAAAGTGACAGCGCAGCGAGCAAGCGCAAAAAAATAAAGCTCTCTTTTTCATTGTCAAGCTGCGGCTGAGCTGCCTCCCCGCGCTGCTCTCTTTTCCTCTGTCTGCATTTCACTCCATGACGCGACAGTGTGAGACAGTGAGACACAGGCTAATTTAGCCAGCCAGCCAGCCAGCCAGCCAAATCAGGTCAAGTGCGACCCTTTCACTCAAGTCATCACTCGTACTCGCTGACCATCACCATCATCACATTCACCTTCATCTCTGACCATCTCCATCCCCTTCCAACCCCCCTTCATCTCATCTGATCCCTTTCATCCTACCTTGCCTTGGCACTCTCACCCACAGTCACTTCGAATCATCGTTCCCCCTCGAGTTGGACTCTCTTCAACTGCCATCTACCTCTACGGCCGCATACACGAATCATCGACCGCAACAGCTGTACGAGAACACCTCAAGCCAATGGACACATCATCGCGGCTCCTCTGATTGCCATTGACGCACTGCGTTGACCTTTACGGTTCAAACACATCTCTTCTCCGCAAACATGACGGCTCCTGCTACTCCCTTGCAGCCCCTCATCGTGGACAAGGCTCCTTACGCAGCGGCACCCATCTCTGACCCGTCGTCACAGCTTGCACCAGCCTCTTCACCCGGTGCCACTCGCTCCATCGTTACTCACTCGCCTAACGCCAGGATGGATGCTGTCACTGCAGCTGCTGCCATGGGTACCCTCCCCGCTGCCAATGGTCTTCCCGACGATCCCATCGAAGCTTCGACCGTCTCGCGCCTCTTTCCTCACCCACCTGCTCCCGAGCCAACTCCGACCTCTGCGTCAGCACCTCTCACAACAGCCTCCGGATCTGTACCTGTATCACCTCATCCGACCTCTCCGCCACGCACCCCCGCTGCGGCGGTCAGCCTTCGATCTGCCACTTCCCCGAACTCGCTCCTAGGCTCGCCAGGATCGGAACGTGCCAACCCAATGTCACACGCAGGCGTCCATCCTGCCCACTTGATGCACAGCCTCCATCAGCACCAGCATCACCAACCCGACGCTTTGTCAAAGCAGTCGCACCCCGGCAGCAGCGGTTTCCGCTCTCCCGTTCGAGTCCGACAACACGGCGCAGCTTCCCCCATCAGCGCAGCAGGCACTTCTCCGCCCGGCCTGGCCGCTTCTCATGCCGTTCCCTGGCACAATGCTGACCTCCAAACTCCCAACACGCCTCACACGCCGCATACACCCCACTCCACACACAGCCCCAGCATCTTTGAGCGTGACATTGAGCATCGCGACGCAAGCCACATCATGACCAAGCAAGAAGCTATGGACGTAGCCATCCCCAGCGTGCTCGATGACGCCGTCGAAGCCATCATCGAAGACGACGCAGAGATCGAGGTCGTAGCACCTCAAAACCCAGCTCCACCTCTCGCACTCAGCTCTGCAGCGCTCTCGGTTCACAGCGGTGCCAGTTCGCCCTCCTTTGGTCTTTCCTCTTCAGGTTCGCCTCCGCTTTCTGCCTCTGGTGGGCTCGATGCACCGCCTGGCACCATGGCCGCGCAGATCGCGGAACAGCTTGCTCCTCGAGGCACCGCTCCCGACGACCACTCTACACCGCGACGAACAGCAGCCAGCTCCCGCCACTTTGGCTCTGACGTCGACAGCGCAGGCCACTCGATGCGTTCGCGTTCGCCGCCTGCTGCTAGAATCCACGATCTTGTCGAAGGAGGCAGTCCAGTCCGATCTCGTGCATCTGTCTCTCCCGCACCCGGCTTGTCGCCCGTCTCGCTCGCTGCTGCCATGTCGCAGGCGCAAGCCACATCGCCACTTCCTGCACCAACAGCCGGAAGCTCTCCCATGCCAACCGCCACCGCCTTCCCTTCTCTGCCCTTGCCCAACCCCTTCCGCTCCAGCTCGCCCAACCTCTCGGCCATGGCGCTCCCATCGCTTGCTGCCGGAGCTGATGCGGGTCGTCCAGCTACCTCCAGTGTCAGCATCGACGGCGCCATCATTTCCGGTACCGAAGTCGCCACCCTCGACCACAGTCTCGATACGATTGCCGACGTGCTTGTTGGCTACGAGGCTGAGCAAGCAGCGAGTCCCTATGTGCCACGATCTCCTGCACCACCCGCCATTTCTGGAACCAGCAGCCCAATGGTCGACAAGGCTCGCAGCACCAGTGGTTCAGCATTCCGACCGCCTCAGCAGCATTCGGGCATGGGTGCTGCGGCGGGCGCGAATCGTGCCGCCCCTCCAGGCACACTCGGTCTTCCCGCGACTCCCAGCGGCCTGGGAGTCTTCAACACAGGCCAAAACCTATTCCAAGCTCTTGCTTCGGGCTCGCCCTCCCCCTCCGCCGACAAGCGCCGACTCTCGTTCTTCTCGTACGCTGACATTCTCAACGAGAACAAAGGCGAGGTCATGGATCTTGAGGGGGTCGTCCGACACGCCGCTGAGCGCGACGAGCAGCAGCACGGCATGTTTCACCCGCATGCTCACGCTCATGCCTATGCCCACGGTTCAGAGGGAGGCCACGCGTACGAAGCATCTTCGACGCAGCCATCCATCATGCAGCAGCTAGGCGGAGCAAGCATGGCCAGATCCGTCAGCACCAGTGCCGCTGCCAGCCCTCGCGTGGGTACGGTCCCGGGATCCAGGTCGACCGGCGGCAGTTCCTCCGGCGTCTACACCCCCGCTCGTGGCCGCCGAGATCATCTCGAGAATAAGGCGCTCAGCAACCGCCTCGACAGTCTGCAACTCGCCACTTCTGCTGCTGCTGAGAACAAGATGCGCAAGGCCGCCTAGAATCCATACAGTTTCACAATACATATCTACAAAATTGCGGGGCGCAATGAATACAGCCTCCATACGGACGATCACTTCCTTTCTGTCATCTTGTCATTGGTACTTTTCTTTCTTCTAGTTCATGGGTAATTGTTGATTTTTAAAGTGAAGGTGCGTTTGAAGAGCGAGGATCGTCGTCGGCCTTGATCGGCCCGTGAGAATGAGGGGTGAGGGACCGATGACCTCGCTAACTTCTGACTCTAAGCGAGGTCCGAAATACGTCCGTGTTCGCTTTAGCGTCGTGTTGAGTCGTAATGGTCTCAATTGTCATCTGGTCTGACGGACGACAGGTTTGAACAGGTGGTTTGGACAGGATTGATTCCATTCTGCCGACCACACGGAACAGGTAGGAAAAGCGCAAGGTCGAGGTGTGTGTGATTTGGCGGTAAGGGGATGGTTGGGGGGCGGAGTGTAGGATCTGCACGGTGACGAGTTGACCGGCGGGTTTTTGTGAGCGGTCCAGTTGTGCCGTTGAGGAAATCGCTCTTTTCGGCGACTTTTCGAGTCTTGCATGCCGATCTTGTTTGCGGGGGCCTTTGCTCGAAGGTTCCTGACGAGGAGGCTTCAGTCTGTGAACGTACTTAAAGAGGCTTGAACCCAGCTTGTTCTGTTCTGTACAACCTACCCGCACCACCGTCGATCCACCATGCGGTTATTCCATCTTTCAGCTCTGCTGCCGCTCAGCAGCCTCGGCGTTGTCCTTGCATCGACGTCCGAACCCGACTTCACCCAACCCCCCATCTCCAACATCTCGAACTACCCCAACGGCTCGCTCTTCTACCACTGGCGTCCACGAGCGCACTTTATACACCCTTCGAACCAGCTCGGTGACCCCACGGCTTTCTGGCAGACGAAAGAAGGCGTATCGCACATCACTGCCCTTTACAGCTATCTGCGGGGTACGGGTAACTCGTCGCTCTCAACATCGGCTTTCTCCGGTTCGACGACGAAGGATTTCCTACAGTATGAGGATCTGTCTGGTTGGCAGAATAACGTACAGATCGGACCGGGGAACGAGGTCGACTTTATCGCCGACTTTGACGGCAACGTCGTTGCTGAGGGGTACGAGGGTTGGCCGACGTTGATCTGGACAGCTGTGAAAGGGTTGCCTATCAGTTGGACGATTCCTTACAAGGATGGATACGAATCCCAAGCGCTGGCGTACTCCAAGAACAACGGAACGACGTGGATCAAGCTCGACGGTGGAGCGAATGTTCCGGTCATTCCTCGGCCGCCGTACTTTGGAAACGTAGTGACGGGCTTCAGAGACCCGTATATCATTCGCAACGCTGAATTTGATCGGCTGCTCAACATCAATTCAACCGACGACAAGCCGATGCACTACGTGACCATCTCATCAGGTCTACACCCCGCTCAACCTGGACTGCCCGGTGTGGAATACGACCAAGCGGGTGGTCGAGTGTGGCTGTATCGACAGAGCGAAGCAGGTAACTGGCTGAACTGGACATTTGCCGGCCCGCTGTTGCAGTCTACGATCAATACGACTTTCACCACTCCCGGCTCTGGCTGGGCGCTCACGAACTACAGCGATGGAAACAATTTCGAAACCGCCCAGATCACGAATCTCGACTACGAAGGTGATTCGGGAGATACGCAAGGCACAGGTTTAGCATTTATCTCGTACGGAGCAGAGAGCAACCACACGCTCATGCTGTATCGCTTGGGTCACTGGGAAGCCAACGCTGGCATCGATACCGAACCTAAACCGAACGCTACGCTTGCGCCTGGTGTGGTTGGCTCACAGCACGGTGTGCAGATGAAAACCGCGCTTGAGGGCTTGCTGGACTGGGGTCTCGCGTACGCATGCACCGGGCTGCGAGACACATCGACGAGTACGGCTCGAAGGATGGTGTACTGCTGGATCAAAGAAGCGTTTGTCAATCAGGACAGTACCAAGTTTGTCACGCAGTACATCTCGAGCTTGACGCTACCGAGGCAGTTGTACGTCAAGAGGATCGACGGGGTGGCGAACGACGAGTTGGTGTTGCAGAATGCGAGCTGGGCGATCCTCAACTCGTCCTCTACAGGGGATAGGATCGAGACGATCCCAGTGGAAGATTTCAAAACATCGCAGCAGAGCAACAACAAGACGGTCGATCTGGTGATGCTCGGCATCGTTCCAGCGACAGAGGTACTCGAATTCAGATCGAAAGCGAACGACTCGTACCACGCCGAAAAATCGACGTCTTTGAGCAGCGCAAACTTCACCTCTTCTTCGTCCTCGATCCGCAGAAGCATCCCTTCTGGCAACGCGGACACACTAGTTGACGAACTCTTCATCCCGCTCCCCCACCATCCCAGCTCAAAACACTTCGAGTTGACGACCACCATCCACTTCCCCGCCTCCTCCCTCCGCAACTCCACCTTCTCCGCTGGCCTGTCGATCCTCCGCACGCCCAACGCCACCGAAGACATCGCCGTCGTCTACCACCCGCGCAACGAGTCCGTCATCGTTCAGAAACGTACCGCCCTCGGCTCCGACTCTGTCCTGACGACACCGGAAGTCGGCAAACTGCGACTGTGGCAGTTCTCCGACGGCTCGGTTGAATCCATAAACCTGCGGGTCTTTGTCGACGGTTCGGCGCTCGAGATCTACATCAACGACTGCTTTGTTCTTACGACGCGTGCCTACTACTGGTATGACAACGCGAACAGGATCGGTTTTGTTTATCAAGTACCGGCGAATGAGACGGTGGAGGAGGGAAAAGTGGTGTTCACCAACACCTCGTGGTGGGAAGGCCTGATCGATGCGTACCCGAACAGACCAAAGGACAAGCAGCAGCTGATCAAGCAGGCGATCGGCTATCCAGAGCCGGAGAACAATCCGAATGCGGAAGGTATTGTGTATGATGGTTCCGGAGCGGCTCCGGCTTTTCCTGACCTTGGGTAGATGGGTTCAACATCATGGAGTTTTGGAAGTTAATGAAGACCGACGAAGTCAAACAAGCTCCAGTCGATACAAACAAGCTAAGCTGAGGCCTTACGCTTGCCGAGAATAGGGCTGCAAAGGGGAGATGAAGAATCAAAGATTATAACGGGATCGTTCGAGCTGCCGCCTGCTGAGGTGGGCGCGATTGTGTGTGACGAAGAGCCAAGGCATTGCACGCATCAAACGACACGCTCAACCTGTCACGCCGCGTGACGGAGCTGTCACAGAAGACTCAAGAGTTGTCACAGAAGACTTGTTTGGTGTCACAGACGGCTGAATACGTGTCCAAGAAGTTGCGGCGATTGTCAAAGATTCGTTGTTGCGCCCAATCACCTCTTCTACTACCAGCACCAATGCAGCCAATATTGCCTCACTGTGTCGCAGTGCTGTCTCGTTGTTGGTATAATTCTGGTGTCTGAAGTGAACGATCACATGCGCTGCCAAATTTGCAGAATTCTAGGAAAGGTGATAAACTTGTTGGCGCACATTGGAGCAAGAAGAAGAGCCGATGGATCATGCAAGCTCAGGTCAAAGATCAGCATTGCCAAGCCACCAGGTCCTTTGAAGATTTTGACAAAGCGACCAAGCTCTACGACCTTACTGTGATCTTTCAACAGGTGCAAACGCTCTCATCAAGCATGCTGAGAAGCTCACTGAGCATCTTGATTGACTCAGCGGCAATGGAACGCGGGCTCCACTGTGTTCCACAGCCTCTCCGTTCCCAATCACGCTTGGCTGTAGCCGCAACTTGCGGTACTCAGACTGCATGGTCCTAACATTAAGAGCTACGCCTTTGCTGGGCTTGGGCCAGACCCTGCACTGCCTCCTGCTTTCTTGGTGTCCCCAACGACCAGCTTCCAGAAGGTATCCCTGTTCTCCTTCCAAATGCTGCTGTACACCTTGCTAACCAAAACCGCCAGATTGAGGAAGAGGTCCTTTTGTTGCAATGAACCTGCGATGCGCAATGCAGTAAAGTCAACCTGTTGCAGAGGCGCCCGAAGTGTCACAGGTTGTACCTGCTGAGTAGAAAGCAGCGAGAGTGCGAGTGTGTTGTGCGGACGATTGTCGATCGGAGAGGCAACGGCGGTGGTAATGAAAAGGGTTGATGCAGCTGCAACGGCGCTGCGTGCTGTGGCCGTGGCTGCGGGTGTGGCAACAAATGTGCTTGCGGGTGTGCTCACGGTTGTCCTTGCGGTTGTGGTTGCGGGCTGGCGATCCACAGTGGCGGCAGGCGTGACGGACGACACAGTTGCGGGAGAGATGGTTGTTGATTGTCATGCATGCACACAATATGAGTGAGCAAATAGAACGACGATGATGGTATTTGCAAAGGAAGAGTGCGAGACAAAACGGAACAGAAGGGACCAAGAGAACGGAACAACTGGAATGTGACTCTCGTGCAAGAGAGTCTTGTGCGAGAGGCGTGTCCAGGCGTAACATTGATGCAGTTGCGGGCATGATGGCATCTAGCACTCTTGCCGGGGTCGCTCCATCCTGGTACGTTGTGTTCGAAGATTGTGGGGTGGGCGTCAGCCTCAGCTGGGAGGAAGGGGGGGTGGGTGGCCCAAGGTCTGCTCTGCGTTGGTGTGATGCGGCAGTGTAGTGTACGCCGTTGTGGTCGTACAACAGGGCCCAATTGCTGGCCTTCGGAAGGCTGTGGATTGCCTCGATGGCCTTGGACACAGTTGAGCCTTGAAAGCGGAACTGCACAGCGGCAGTGATGGTGGTGACCTGCTCTTCACCGTCAGTTGGCATGTTTGCCTGCTTTGAAGAGAGAGAGACACACGTCAGCAACGCAATCTTGTGGCAGGTGTCGTGTTTGGTTGGGGTGCTTACCTGAGCGAGGAGTGTGATGGAGCAAAGCACTGCAGTGGTGCAGGATGGGTATTGCAGAGAAGCCGCAGCAAGAGTCTGAGTGCATTGTGCGGACACTGGTTGATTGGCAGGGCAACAGCAGCCAAAGTTGATGAGGTTGGCCGCATCAAGCTTCAGCTTCCACGGATCATCGGAGCTTGACGTGTCTTGCCTCGGCGTAGAGATGTCACAGAAGACTCAAGAGATGTCACGAAAGACTTGTGAATTGTCATGAAAGACTCGAGAGTGGTCATGAAAGACTCGAGAGTTGTCACGAAGGACTCTTTACGTGTCACACACGACTCAATACTTGTCACAGAAGACTCGACAGTTGTCCCAAAAGACTCTTTACGTGTCACACGCGACTCGAAACCTGTCACAGAAGACGCGACAACTGTCATGCGAAGCAACGTGATCCATTGGCAATGTGTGGGGTATCAAATAAAGGTGATGTGAGTGGGGGTATGCTAAGACACTGCGCTGTGAGTGGTTGCTGTAACAACGACAGACGCAGAAGGGCGGAAGAGATGCAGCGGGGTGCGAGATCAACGGTTCCAGATGCGAGCGATGGAGGAGCGTGGGTTTCTCGGTGTCGACCTCGAATCAGTCATCTCTTGACAAGCGGATTGGGTCTTGGATGCAAGTGTCGAGGGTTTCTTTTTGCCAAAGCGAGAGCCGGCACGAGTAAGGAACGACTTTCGTGGTCTAGTAAAGTAGACGCCTCCAACGTCTCCATCCGAGGTTGCGTCGAGTACTGCAGCTGGAGCGTCGGATGAGTGTTGGTCAGACGAGCCCGACATGTCGGATCCGGAGCTCGAATCGCGTTTGGCGAGGTAAGGCATGGAAGCCAGCACGCTGTCGGCGGCAAATGCATGTTCGAGAGCCTTGAGACCCGCTGCCTTTTCGTCTGCGTAGATGGCGGCGATGCTGCTTGGCATCATGGGCACTGCCTGTACGATTGCTGGCGCTGGCGCTGCTACTACCGACGCGGTGGATGGTTGCTGCTGCACGACCTCAACGCGAGTGCATCGTCCGACGTCGATAGAGTTGCGACCAATGGTGTCTCGTCCGTCAATCCAGCAGTGTGATGTGCCTTCGGACTTGTGGCGAACGTTGTTGATGCGCTTGAGGCGCCAATCGAGGTAGGAAAGCTTCTCGTTTGTGAGAGAGCCGCGAGGTGGCGGTGGACCAGACTTGTCGTCGAATCGATGGCGGCGGTTGGAGCGCACTCCGGTTGCTGTTGTGCTCGAGCTGGTTTGCGATTTGTCGTTGGCGGACTCTGTGGTCTTGGTGGTGCGTGCTCGACCCGACAAGGCCGTAAGAAGTGACTTGGCCATGGCGAATTCTTTATCCTGCATCTTGGATAGTGGGATGCAGGTGCGCAAGAGACTCGACTCTCTTGAAGCGGGAAGTGTATGTAGGATAAGGTCGAGGAGCGAGGTGAAGATGATGGCAAAGGTGGGGAGAGATGGAGGGAGCGGATTGGTCGAGCAAACAAAGTGTATATAGTTTTTTGCGGGGTTCGACCTGTCGAGCAGCTCACTTGAGCTCTGTGCGAACGCTCGAATGCAGGATAACTCTACTGTGGCTGCAGAGAGGTAAGTGGCGTGCCATGGTGCAGCAAAAAGCAAGCAAGAAGACACTTTGCCACCACAACCAGCTGTTGAACGGACGCGAGACGAGGCCAAGAGGCGACAAGCGAAAGGGTAAACGAGACACAACAATAGCCCTGTCTCGTCGGAGACCACCATAGGCGAGCGGAGTCTGAAAGAGCATGAGAAGCCAAAGAAAAATCGAACGGCGGAGAACCGGGCTTTCGCCCATTGTGTGTCTCTGGGCTGTCTCTCTGCCTCTCTTTGCTCTAGACTGGAGTGACTGGAGTATCAGCTGCTGTCGCACTAAAAAATTAGTGTTCCCCTCCTAGCACACCGCATGCTGTTCGCCTACCGCTCTTTTGGTCCACCATCCACGAAACCGTAGAGCTAAAAACGGTCTCACCCAATCGGACCGACTCCGGTCTAGCTCTGAGTCACACACGCTTTTTCGATGCGTATCGAAGACATATGAAGAGGCTCATGGTTTTGCCATTGTGGTGAGCAAATCTGTGAAAGCAGCGGTGAATGAGGAGAGAACAATAGCACCGTCGGAGCCCACGCGAGGCAGCGTTTGCACACAGCTAGTGTACCGCTCGCGCTATCGTCCTTAGTTTCGGATGAGATTTGTGGGGTGAACAACCTAGGCACAAGGCCGCACGGGAACAGCTCGAGAGAGACGAGATGAGGCCAAGCCATCCCACGCCCTCGCATGAAGGGGACACACAGAGAGACAAGCTCATGTGCACACACACGCTCCAGGCGAGTCAAGTCTAAAACCAGGCGGGGAGAGCAGGCACGCGGGACGAGGCGAGATTGAGAGCCAACCAGGCACTTGAGCAGTGTCCTCGCTTGTCGACCAGGAATCTAGAGCGTCTAGTTTCTCGGGTATTGAAATGAAAGACTGACTACAATTGGCTTCGAAGGTTGTTGTATTCATCAATATAAATCGAATGCAGCTTGGCGGGGACAGCAGACGGATCTCGAACAACCTTTTTTTTTTTTTCGAAGCGACCAAGGGCCTAGCCAATCAGAATCTGCCCTTCCGCCCCCCGCCAAGCAATTCCGACGCTTGATCCGCTCTGGCCGGTTCCTTCTAGGAACAAGAGCGGAAAAGCTGCTGCCGTTACCATGGAATCGAGCAACGGCGTTCCACTTTTTCCCCTCTGTCCCGAGGGATGATAGAAAGGACCCTTGATCTGCGGCTTCCAGGCCCTCGGTGCTTGTGAGAAGGATGATCGAGGGAACCAACATGCAATTCCAAGTGGGGCAGGCATGGTCATGACTTCAAACAGAAGAACTGTGCGATGGTCATGCAGCTGCTTGGCAGTCTCGCCTCGAGGCGGACTCGCAATCTGACACGGCATGACAAACATTTGTCATGTGAGATACTGAGACCAAAACGCCCAATGCAGATGATCGGAGAGCAAATCACAATCATTCGTGCACATGGTACAGTGCTCAGGAACGGAGCCGTCAACAGTACAGCCCTTACTCTCGAGAGGTGATGCTTCCTTTCCTCATTGCAACGGGGACATCGCTGTCTCGAATCACAGCCAACCTTGAGTTCCTACAAATGACGATCCGACGTAAAGCCGGTGGTGTGGCTTTGAATGGTATCATCACTCAAGTTTCGGAAAAGCAATGCGCCCGATTTTTTTGTGTCTCCGCTATCAGCAAGCGTTCTTCAGAGTGCAACGCTCTCTCCCCGTCGCTTCCTCGTGTCAGGAAAAGAGCGGATCGGCGGCTCATACTGTGTCCCGTCTTCGAGCAGAACCGAGTAGAGCGACTCTCTTTACATGATCAACATGTTTGCGACATGAACGTGGCGTCGAAACCCCGCTCGTATTGCCGACAAGCGCCTGGAGATCACCTCTTCGCGCCGGTCAAAAACTGTACCGAGACACACGACAAGTGATCTAGCAGCTGAATCCGTCTTTGCGCTGAGTTGACGAGGATGGAAGGATGCTCACCGGTTACAAAGGTACCGATGGCAGCTCGTGAGACTCGTCTGACGTCCGGATCGGCGTCATCCATACGACTGATATCGGCGATCAGACAGATCGGACGATGGATGCTCATCGGCAGAACAATGAATTGAGATCGACCTTCGAGGGAATGATGGCGTGCAAGGAGATCGCCACGAGCCACGAGCTGCGAACTGCATTCTTGATGACCCTCGTTTTAGTGACCCTCAAATCCTTGCCGAACAATGCGTTATTGGCGATTCCTTCCTTTTGTTCTGGCGAGGCAGCACTTCGGAGAAATCACAAAATCACACGCTTGCAGCTTTGCTTGATCGTCACGGTCCTCCTGAGCAACAGCTGGCATGCTGCAGCACACTGCCCAACTGCTCCGGCCCGGCTTCGCACTAAGTTAGCCTGCCGGCGGCGCGGGCGGATCTAGTCATACCAGTGGCCCAGATGGTCGACACGGCTCAAGCGCATATCGCACGCCGAAGCAGAGTTTTCTTTGCGCTTGACCTTTCTCGATAGGGTCGTGTCTCTCGCTTTCTCGCTCACTGTCACGGCTGTGCCATCTCGGTCAAGGACTCGAGGACTTGAGTTTATCGTGAGATCATCGCTAGAGAGATTGACAGGACCCTAAATCTCGCCAGGTACTGTTTGTGAGGACGGCGCAGTGCCGTATTAACTTAAATTAGCTTGCTGCTGTAGCGCAGCGTGTTGGTTTCAAATCCTCAGAGCAGCAGCCAGCGCAGCAAAAGAAGGGTAAGGCGAGCGATGCAGCCTCGCCGACGACCAGCGAGGTACAACACACTAACTTAGCAAGAAAAAAAAATTAGGTACGTGTGACGCGCTGGGCTGTCGAGCTTCGCCACCAGCGCGACCGCAACTGCATACTCGTGCCGAACACTGCTTCCAGCGACGTCGAGCCGAACGAGATCACGGCGTGCGGTGCAGAAGCGACCCGCCAGCGCAGCCTGCTCGCGATGTCTGTCGCCTGCGCAACGCCTTCCTTCTTTCGAACCTCGCTTTGTGCATTGTCGCTGTCGGTGCTGCCACTGCCGCTGCTCCGCGTCTCATCTCGCAAGTCATTCTTTACCTCTCTGCGCATCGAATCTCGGCGTCCTTATGCGCTGACCGTGTGTGATTGCTCTCGTCTGCTCTGCGCGAATGCGCCTTTCGCCAAATGTCTGACTACTGTCCAAGACGCCGTGCGCCGCCTTAGCGAGCCGTTGCTTTTTTTGGTCCCCTCCTCCTCGCCCCCCGTCTGCGCGTCTTCGGATCGTCATCTTGTGTTGATCATGCTCGGTTCGTGTCTGTGCAAGAGGATCGTCGCTGTGCGCTCAGCCCCTTGCGCCGCTGCACTCCCCTGAGACTACAAGCTCCCTTGTTTCCTGTCGATTGGTACATATCCTTTTCCTTCTTGACTCCTCTCCGCACCTTTCTCCCTTTTCCCCTTCATCTTCAACCTCTCCCTCCTCTATCCACCCATACCCTCACTGTACAAACAAACTAGACTCACGAGCACAAGCTGGTCTTGCGATTCCAAGTCTTTCTCACCTTCCGACCATCACCATCATCTCGATCACCTCCTCTCTGTACTGTCTCTTCTCTCTGCGCTCGTTTCGTCTCTACACCACACAATGAAGTCCTTCGCAACCTCTCTGGCGCTCGCAGCGCTCGTCGCCAGCACCACCATGGTTTCAGCCTCCAGCTTTGAGCAGTCCAACGTCGCTGACGTCGTTCGACGACACCACCACAAGCGACACGCTCACGGCAGCTGCTCGTCGTCCCACCACAAGGCTCACAAGGCCAAGAAAGTCTCTTCCAACGTCAAGGAGCCTGCTGGCTCCAGCTCCAGCTCGAGCTCCGACTCTAGCTCTCAGTCCAGTTCCGACGACGAATCTTCGTCCGCTTCTTCCTCCTCCTCGTCCTCTTCCTCCTCGTCCAGCAGCAGCTCTGCCAACGGCGACCTTTCCGGCGGCAAGATGGGTCTCTGCTGGGCAAATGCCAATGGAATGCCGATTTCCAACTTCGATTTTGGCTCCGTCTCTTGGTTCTACTCGTGGGACGCGACCCCTGGTTGGGACAACGCCCCCGTTGACAAACTCATGTACTGCCCTATGCTTTGGGGGTACAAGAACACCGACTCGTTCAAGAAGAATGTTCTCGACAACCCCAACGGCAAGTTCAACCAGCATAAGTGCGCCATGGGCATGAACGAGGTCAACCAGCAGGGTCAGTCTGACATGAGCGCCGAGGACGGTTGCAAGCTCATCGAAGAGTATCTTCTTCCCCTAAAGGAGAAAGGATGGTATCTCATCGGCCCGTCGACCACCAATGCGCCAGATGGTATTGAGTGGTATAAGTCACTCAAGTCTTCTTGTCCCGACACTTTCAACAAGCTCGATTCGCATGCTATCCACTACTACGGAACTAGCAGCGACGATTTCAAGCAGTACTTGCAGAACTGGCATGATACATTCGGAAAGGACATCTGGGTCACTGAATTCTCATGCCAAGATTTCTCGGGCAAGAACGATCAATGCGACAAGCAGAAGACTCAAGCGTTCGCATCTGAGATGGCTACCTACATGAACGGTCAGGACTGGATCAAAGGTTGGGCTCCTTTCGCCGTGATTCAAAACTTGCAGGGAGTTTCGGAGACTCAGCGCTTGTCGAACGGAAACTCTCCCACGGCATTGTTTAACACCTACACTTACGCAAACTAAACACACGTGCGTACCATCATTGCATAGTGCTCGATGATCTGCATCGCAGTCACGCACCGGTCTTCCAACACTCCCATTCAAGCTCGCTGCCGTCTTTGATTACTTCACTTCAACGCCGCGATCTGGCATCGCTCTGGCGTTCTGATTCGCTTCTTCCAGCCCTTCGAAGGGGCCCGTCCTTCGTTGTGCCTCGTCTTCGTTTCGGTCTTCAATATCAAACTGGTGCGCAGGGGCTGCAGAGCGGTCCCTCACCTCACATCCTCTTTTCATTGTCGTCATTGTCTGATCGTCTGTGTTCACACTACTAGCTCACTCTCATTGCAAATATCGTCACGATTACAGAACAAGCTCCGCATCGCGTTGATCTGAGACCACTCAATATTCCTTTCGCCGAATGAAAGCGTGACCCACTGCGAGTCCAACGTGACTGCCCACTTTTCCTTCATGACCTCTACTGTAATTCCATGTCATCGTGATTGCTGTGCTTTTAGGGATGACACGGCAGGCACAGGTATGGACGCGCTTGTGTGAACGAGTGACAGCAGCGAGGCCAAGCAGTAGCGCAACAGGACTCATCTTTCTGCATCGTGACCTGGTGCTTTTTTGGGACGACACGGCAGGCACAGGTATGGACGCGCTTGAGTGAATAAGTGACAGCAGCAAGACCAAGCAGTAGCACAGCCACAGAAAACAGGGTGTGGTCCCGATAGCATGTCATCATTGCTCACGATACGGTCACGAACGAGCCTTGCCGCGTCACGTTTTGATTCAGCGAAAGGAATAGTCTGTCGCGGCGAGGAGCCGCCGGTCGAAGCTGGTAACGTCCAAAAACGCGGAGATGGTGGAGCGCCACGCGCGAAAATTCCCCAATGTGAGATCGCGTCGCAGCCACACCTGCAGAATTTTTGCAAACCTCCGTGAAAGCGGAAGCGTGGGAGTTTGTCCCCGCAATGATCAACGGCGTGCTGCTGCATCGGACAACTCTGTCGATCCTGTGTGCCTCGCGAGCCTAACTCAAAAAATTCAGCTTTCAACTTCTCTCGAAAACGTCACTCGGCAGCTGTGAATTGCATTTCCGCTTTTGACGAAAATTCGAGCTTTGAACGCCAACCGCATTTGATTGTGCATTCCTTTGCTTGTGCGGCAACTCGAACCGAAGGAGTGTGTGGTGAGAACGGATGGGCAATCGAAGCCAGAAGCAGCTCAAGAGAAACGTGCTATTGTCAGGCGATTCAGGCTCCAAGTCAACCGATCAACAGGGTCTTCGCTTAACGCTTGTCGATCCTAATCGCGCCATTTCAGAGATGCTACGGGCAAACGTTGAATCAATATGATCTATTCTGAGCTGAGTTAAAGCGCGGTCTTTCTAGCCTGTGACGCTGCGAAGAGACTGTGAGAAAGTAACGGCCTCAGTAGAAGCATCGTAGAGAGGCAATGGAGCTCGCAACTGGTTGTAAGCAAACAACGGGCCTCGCTTTTTTGTGAAGGCTAGGCTTACTGTCTGCACTCAATGCGGCCGCTTTCAAATTGACTATGCATGCGCTTACAGTTTCTTGCTGCTTGAGATGGACAGCGCTGCAGCGATGCAGCATCGACGCACTGAAAAGAAGGAGGGCTGAAACTGGAACTTTCGAACGAAGCGAGCAACCGTTGAGACTGGAATTCGAGCATCGATCTTCAGTCCATCCGCTCATTTCTTTTCCTGTCAGCCCGTCGGAGACACTGAAAGCTAACTTTGAGCCAAGAAGAGAAGCGAGTCAAAGAGAGAGGCTTGGGATGGTCTTTCCGAGGCATGCTTTTCCTTCCCTGATGAATGCAGAAGCACCAGCAGCACAGGCGTTCATTTATAAAATATTTCCCGCTTTTAGACAGACGCATGGACAGCTGCAGCTGCAGCTGCAGCCAACAATAGTTTCGGGAGCGGAGCTCCTTCACTGCTCATTTGCCTGCATCGATCGACAGACACCGTCACAAGTCCATTTCCGCGAGTTTGACATTTCTCACCCCAAGACTTGGCTCGATCGCTGCGCCAACTGGGCCTGCTGTACTGAGCTCTTCCTCAGCCTTGACTCTTGCCTTTCTGAGTCTCAAATCGCTCTTCCTATTATCCATCCATCCATTGTGTCTCTCATCATTTACTCATTCATTCTTCTTCTCCACCTCTCGCTACAACTTTGATACTCCTCCTCCACGGATACCATCGCTGCCTCTCCACCATCACACTTGCATCGACTCAAGTTGGCTGCAAGTATCATAGGCTGCGACGATACCTTCCAAATTTGATACCCACACTCTCGGTCTTTTCGGCCTCGACATCTACATCTCGGAAACCCTAGTTTAGAAGCAATCATTGCTCAGCCGAAGGTCCGCCCACAATTTCAAAAGCAAACCGACAAACAACGACGCTTTAACCATCAGCTTCTCACTTTGCGAATCACACAGCTCAGCGACTCACAATGCGTCGTCCTTACGTAGAGCCGGGTCACCGCTCTGCCCGACCAGGCATTCGTCACAGGACTCGCTCCAACGGTCCCGACCGAAAGGGCCGCGATCCAGCTACACTCTCCTCATCCGGCCGCGATGGACGCCCTGCACGACTCGCCAGCGAGACTGAGACGGATCAGGACGACTTTTACAGCGAAGAAGAAGAGCAAGGCTTTGTCACACAGACCGACGAGAACGCAGTCACTGCCAACGAAGACGTTGACGGCGAGGAAGACGAGGAAGACGATCTCGATGACGATGACCTTCTTGACGATGAACGAGACCAGGACTCTGTACACTCGGCTACTCGCGCTCGACCAGCCCCAGCTATTCGTGGCGCCTACAGCGCAGAGCAGGACGACGATGAGGATGGCGATGACGACGATGAAGACCGTGCGGTTCGGACGCCGCGCAATCAGAGTAGAAGCAACCTCGCCGCTACGCCTCGCAGTCGCCCTCGTTCCTACTCGCGCTCCACCAAGCTCGCCCCCGAAGAGGAAGATTGGGCTCTCAAAGACGAAGCAAAGCGTCGCAAAGGCGGTGTCTTTGGACGACTCAAGCGTCTTGGCCGTAAACCCAAGGACAGCGACGAGCCCGTCGGTAAGAGTCGCGAAGGCGCCAACGCCGACGTAGTGCTTGGCCGCTCCTATGGCGCAGTCCGCGAGCTTCGCAGCCGCAAGAGCTCTTATGGACAGAGACCCGACTCTGTGGTCTCGAGCGGTACGCGCGACCGTGCCCTGTTCCGGCGAGGTGCAGCCGCCACTGCTGTCTCTTCCGGCGTCGCAGCTGGTGTCAACCGATCGTCGAACCTTGGCAGCAGTCGAAGCGGCTCTGGCCGCGGCACTAGCGCCTTCAGCGACGACTTCAACAGCGAACTTGGCACAGCTCGTCAGAGCTCTCGTCGCGGTGCTCGTCGGCGTCCTTCGGTCATTGCTAGTGACGATGGAACCGATCTGGTGCCCGAAAAGGAAGTGTCGGATGTGCCCCCTCGCATTCCCACTCCCATCGCTCTGCGTGACGCCGAGAATGCCCGCTCGCCTCAGATTGTAGACCCATACGCTGAACCGGTCGCCACTGAGCCACACGTCCGCTCCAAGTCGTTGGCAGAGAGCGTGCAGCCCAGTGTTCTCGATGGCAGTGATGCCGCCTCGGTCATTCCTCCTTCATCGCCGTTGATCCCACTCTCTGGCCCTCTCAGCCACAACGACGCCGTCGTTCCCAGCCAGCGTGCCTCGATGCAGTCGATGCGAGACGAGGAAATCGACGAAGAGACCATGTCCAGGTCTCGAAAGCCCAGCATGGACTTGCGCGCTGCTGCCGGTGGTGCTTTGGGTGGTCTTGCAGCCATGATCGGCTTCGATGCTCTTCGCGAGAAGAAGAACGGTCTTCCTCCCAAAGAAGATCCTGTCGCAACAGCCTTGGGCCTCACCGCTACAGACGACGACGCTACTCGAAACGCAGCTGCAGCATCGACCACCTCTGTCAACACGGCAACCCCTGCCGCTGCGCTCGAACCTGCCACTGCCGCAAGCACCTCGGATGTCACTCTCCTACCCAGGCGAAACCGCAGACAAAGTAGCAGAGCCTCTGTTCTGACCGGCGCCACAGCGGGAGAGGCGTCTCCTCTGGTTGCTGAAGATGCCGCTAAGGAATCTCCTTCCGAGCTGCCTTACGTCGTGGATGACCAGGCCGTTGCCGACAGGTCCGAGTCCGAGCGTACGCCTGCTCCTGCGCCTGCCATCGCTGGGCCACTGGCACTGGGAGCTGGTCTCGGTGGTCTCGCTGCTGCTGCAGGCGTCGCCACCGGATCTACAGACAACAATGACGACGGCTTGAAGAAGAGCAAAAAGAAGAAGAGCAAGAAGAAGAAGAAGAGCAGCCGCGCTCTCGACGACGAAGCACCCGTTCTCGTTGCTACCAATGTTCCTCCTCACGCCGACGAGCTCGAAATGACCGAAGCTGAGCCAGCGCTGTCGCGCCCAGTGTCAAGAGCAGCCGTTGTGCCGGTCGTCGCCGACGAGCCTATTCAAGCTCGCGACTACGGCGCTGCTTCTTCCGTCACCGACGGCTCTGAGCTCGCTCTGGCCGATGACGAGGCTGCACCACCTTCCACCGTGGCACCGCTCAACGAGAAGAGCGGGTACACTCAGTACGCCTTGCCAGCTGCAGCTGCAGCTGCGCCCATCGCCGCTGCCGCCGCTATCGGTGGTCGAAAGGCCAAGGCGTCCAAGCCGGCCAAAGGCAGCCGCAGTGTTGAGAAGCTTCCATCTGTCAACGAAGATGGCCCCCTCCGTCGTAACATTCCAGCTCCCGAGAAGGGTCGTTACCTCCTCACACCGAGTCTTGCTCCGAGTGTCGCTGATCCCCTCGACGCCGGACGAGGTCGTTTGGCCAGCTCTCGAGGTGATTGGCTCACCAAGGACCTGTCGCCACAACAGACTCACTACTTCCTCCGTGAGCTTTCGCTGCGAGAGCTTCGTTGGGAGCTTGATCGTGCCTGGCTGCTCACCAGCTTCGAGAAGCCGCAGCGTCCCACTCGACGTGTGCGCAAAGACTTCTCCGACGTCGAAGACGATTCGCGCATCAACGACTTTGACGAATCCTCGGACGAAGATCTTCTTGCCATCGACGAGGACGAAGACGAGGAAGCCGTCTTCCGACGCGGTCAGCAGATCGGTGGACTGTACAACCAGCCCAGCATCCCCGACTTACCGCTGTTGCGCTTCCTCTTCAAGAACGCCTTCTGCACGTTCCCACTCTTTGTCGCTCCCGAAGACAAGGTGGACCAGTACGTCGGTGGTCCACCTGACAAGGCCACACTTGCTCGAACATACTTCTTCACTGGCATTCTGCCGCTCCTCCGTGCTATCCAGTCGCGTTCACTCAGCGCCTGGGTCGACCGTCACGGCGAGGGTGATGGTACACCCTTCAGCGCTATATCCACAACAGGCTCGCTGCGACACCTTCTGACCAAGTGGGCTTCTCGCTACATCACTGCTGTCTTGCGTGTCGGACCCGGCGATCCTTACTTTGACGATGACGACGAGCCTGTCGAGAAGGAGTCGTGGCCCTGGCCGGCATCCAACCTCTTGCCCCCTGAAGCCTACTATGCCTTCCGCAAGCCCTTGGACCGAGTCAAGTATGGCGGCTACGAGGTTGACCTGGTTGGCATCCGCAAGCACAGTGCCACCGAGCGAGACTACATCATCCGCCTTCGACGCCCCAATGCACCTGATCAGTACGTGGTGCGCAACGACAACGACTTTGAAGAGTTCCGACGCAACCTCTCGAAAGACCTCAGCCCATTCGCCTTTGTCAAGTCTCTGCCACGCACCCGTGGTCGTCCTGACGAGGGCGAGAGCGATATCGAGGACGGAAGCCCTTACGGCTCTGAGCGATCGGCCAGGTTCAACGCAGCGGGTCTTGGCTCTGCTGCGCCTTACAAGTCGGCTGGCAGCGGATCTCGTCGCAACTCTTCTGAAGGCAGAGTCTTGCGTGGAGGTGGACGTGACGGTCGAAGACGTTACAGCTCTGCTGTCCGGGATGGACGCCCTGTCTTGGGTCGAGGTGAAAAAGGACGTGACGGTCCTGTTGATTACGAGAGCGAGGCATTCGAAGACACTGCGGACGAGCAATTCACCGACGACGACGACCGATCTGATGCCACTTTGCAGCCTGCTCGTGGTCCTTCCCGTGCTGGAGGACGCGGCGGTCAAAACGGAGCGAACTCCAAGCCTCGTCAGACCTTGCTCGACAAGGGCAAGGGCTCGTTGCGCCGTCTCACTGGCAGGGACTCCCAGCCCAACTCGCGCAACAGTACTATTCGACGCAAGGACGGTCCCAACGGCTCTCTGCGTCGACCTCCTGCTCCGCCAAAGGCTGCTGTCGGCAAGCTTGAGCGCGGCGGTGGCACTCAGCGTCGACCGCCGGCTGCCGGTGCGATGGACTTTGAAGCTCGACGCAACAAGCTGCGAAACTGGCTCCGCGACACGCTCTCTGTTCGTGAATCGGGCCATGCCAACGAGACGCAGAACTTCCTCACGGTCGGTGGCTTCTCTGAACGTGACCTGCGACGAAGCGACTACGATGACATCCAGGAACGACGCAGGGAGGACAGGCACCGTCGACAGGAGCACGAACGCGATGCTGCTGAGGCAGGTGACGATGTTCACGACCTGCGTGAGGTTCGCGACGAGGTCTGGTTCGACTGTGTCGAAGGTGACGGCTTCCTCAAGATGTATGATGCGCTCCGCGAGTCGCCAGACTATGCCCGACTGCCCCTTGACTACCAGAAGATGGTCTCTTGGGGCAATTTGCAGATCGCACGCTGGTTGTACGGTGTATTCGTCGCTGGTGACGAGTCGCGTGCCAACTTGGCCAGGGTTCAGGACGTGTACGAGTCGATCCCGTGGAAAAAGCTTGCGTTTGCGATGAAGTCGCCTGTCTCGCAGATGTTGCGCGCCTGGAGGGATCAGTTCCTGCGACGTGGTTTCCTGCAGTCGATGCTGCACGTCATGCTCGAAGACGAGCCTGAGACTATCGAAGAGGACTTGTTGGAGCTGCGACGATCCATTGGTTCGGAAGTCATGTTCCAGAAGCTACGTGTGTTTGTCGATTCGCCCGACGACCTTAAGCGTCTCATCCGACAGCACGCCGAAGCAGCTGAAGTCCCCCTTGTTGCTGCGATCGTTCGCGGCTCGGAGCAACCCAAGCTCAACAAGATCGAAGTGCAGCGGGTCATGGACGCCACCGATTCGTATCAGGGATTCATGAAGACGCTGCCGTCGATCACCAAGAAGAACAACCACAAGGAGCCAGGCTACCGCTTGATCACGGATCTGCAGAGGGCGCTGCGTCTGCTCTCACTGCAGCGCGACGGTGCGCAGGTGCGGGGCATGCTTCAGGACCCCATCATTGCCGATGCTCTTTCTACCGTGTTCGAGCCGCTGATGGAGGAGGTCAGGCGTCTGCACAAGGTGAAAGGCATGGGCAGCACGGTTCTTGATCTGCAAGCTTTCCTTGGTCGACTTTTGGACCACCTCACTGGTCTGCGTGCTCGCGTTATGGATCCATTGCACGCCGTCAACAGTATCGCCGAGATGCTCGACGATGCTGCGCCGTCTTGGTTCCGATTCCTGCGCTCGGCTTCGGACTCTACACCGACCGTGTTCAGCTTCTTCGCCTGGTTCCGTCACCTGGCTATGACCATCGGAGCGGGTACAGAGGACCTTGCGCAGATCTGGACCAACCCTCCCAGCCGCCCCGTGTCCGAAGATGGAGCATCGGAAGGCGACCGTGCATCGGTCAACCCTGACCTTATGCCTGACTACGAAGGTGCTCTGGACCCGAGCACGATGCGCGATATCAACTCGCTCGCCGAACACGGGCGTAGGAAGCGCAACCGACAAATGGAGATTGCCTGCCGATGGGCTGCAGGCGACACGGAGGAGCACCACCCGATCCAGGTACAGGGCGATGGAAGGGGCAAGACTCGAACGGATCCTTACTTGCCTCGTGAGACCAGGCCTGCTAGGAGGGCGCCAGGTCTGGATAGGTTTAGGAAGTCGTTCCGCGAAGCTGTGTCGAGTGCTCTTGCTCGTTGATCGCCAACCTTGCTATGGGCTCGACACTCTGTTCCGTCTCTCAGAAACTTACGATCACTCTCCTTTCTCATGGGATTATCACGGACACTCAGAGACACTCTCTTTAAACAAACACTCATTTGGACACTTGCTTTCGTTAATCTCTGTTCTGGAATCGTTTGCCTCAGACTTCATGTATATATCTTTTGCTCTGGCTCAGAGAACGCTCCTTGATCCAATCGCTTCGTATTCAGATGATTACGACGTGCCTGTGTGTGGTTGACGATGAGCAGACGAGGTTGCGACAGAAAGTAAAGTCGCATGAGCAGGTCGGCGAAAGGTGTAAGGTGCAAGACCAGAAGTGCAGTCTCTTTTTCGCACCTTTTTGCGACCTTTATTTCTCGCCGTCTTTTTTTTTCTCCACAGTTCATCAACTCAGACCCTCATTCAGACCAACAAATCCAACCGCACGACTGACCATCAACATCCTACCAATCAGGCACAAACCGCCAAGCCGGGGTATGCTAAGCATCACACACGCACCGCCGGCAGAGATCCCCGGATCGACCACGTCGAGAGGGTCGCGGGGGGAAGGGTTGAGCAACATTCCAGAGGTGGTTTTGGAAATTAAACCCTCCTTTGGCAGTAGCGTGGGTAGAGTATCGCGTCGCGTCGGCAACTCAGGGCGAAACAAAGACTGGTACGTGGGGTGCGTCATCTTTCACCGCATCGTTTTTTCAAAGGCCTAGCGAAGTACTGTAGGCGAAACCGATGGAATGCTACTAAAGTCAAGGTTTAGACTCTACGCTTGTGGTGATGAAGGTTCTTGCGGGATGTTCTGTACCTGCGCAGATGCTCGAAAAGGTACGGCGGGGGGTTCGTAAAGGGTTTCATATTTCTTCGAGGACAGCTTGAGCCAACTCTTGCGTCATCTGCATAGAATCAGACTCTGTTCAACCGAGCTATTCGAC
Source organism: Sporisorium iseilematis-ciliati (assembly GCA_001748505.1). Taxonomy (NCBI): domain Eukaryota; kingdom Fungi; phylum Basidiomycota; class Ustilaginomycetes; order Ustilaginales; family Ustilaginaceae; genus Sporisorium; species Sporisorium iseilematis-ciliati. The sequence continues at coordinate 164,727 of MJEU01000028.1, read as the reverse complement.
AAGTAGCCTCCGATCTCATAGCAAAGCTAGAGCCAATCGACTCCTCAAAGTACGACACATCTCAGAGCCTACTCAACAAGGCTATCGCCGATGACAGGTTGTCAAAAAAAACGACCATCCTTTGTGGCATTTGACGTGCTTCTTCACATCGGCCGCAAATCGCCGAGCCAAGGTTCTTCGAAAGCTGTCGACCGCATCTTTGACTCTCGATCCTCGCACCCTAGCTTCGCCGAGAATACCCCGTAACCCAACTCAGCGTTATGGAGCGCCACAAAACCGGACTGCGGTGTTAACGACTCCGCGAGGGCGATCGCTATACGCATCTTGACCGTCTTGGCGGGCTTCTTTCTTCGCGCAACGAGAGAGCGGCTCTGACATCCAATACTGGCGAGAATTAGGCGAATGCTCAGGTGTTTTTCAAGCTCAGCTTAACTACATCGCATTGAAGAAACCACATGATGAATTCAACTCGCAACTCCGACATATTATCTGTCACGAAGCGCGGCCAAGTTGGCTGAACGAACTCCGCTCGCACGGCACTTGCTTTGAAGAGAGGGAGAATGTCTCAGAGCAGAGAAAGAGATCGACGTGGGATGTTGGCCGTGTATGACATGATAGTTGGAACCGCGTTTGACCGAGCCATGAATGCGTCCCACGGTAACACAACTGGCTTCCAACTATATGTGAGGGTCGCCGAGATGTGTTGCTGAGAATGGCAACAGTGCGAACAGCGATGGCGTCAAGGCAGCTCGAACAAAGACACCCGATCAAGTGCATGGCAATCCAGCAGCGTGGAGGGAACATGATTTGATCAGCGCTTTGCAAAGGGTGACAACAATCGGACCGCTCCGTGTGTGTGCTCGTCAAGGACACATTGTCGAGGATTCAGACTCCTTCTTTCCGTCTCCGCCTGGCTCGAGCGCGCTCCCGGAAGCTCACCGACGGCCCTCTCCGACATGACTTGCAAGGATCTCAGGCATCATGATCCATCGCAACAATGACGAAAGGTCGAATCGAAAGCAACAATGAAGACGACCAGCCGAAAAAAGAAAAAAAGGTCACACGCATGCTACTCGCCGATCGCTTACCCCGGCTCTTGAGCGCCGAGAGGGAAAACAAACAGAGTGGCTTTTTTGTATTTAGAAGGAGGCGCGCGCGCGCTAACGCTTAGTGTAGGCACAAAAAAGGAACGCCTCCCGAAGGCGGGCAGCCCTTTGTGCGTTGTTGATCAACGTCGCTTGTACGAATTGCAGCTACGCGTGGGTGTATGACGGAAGAGCTCTGCTCTTTCGACGCTAGCGTTATCTGATGCAGGTCCAACCAGCATTCGCCTTCTTTTTGATTCTGCCGCTTGTGTTCCTTGGTCTAACCGGCGTGGCTTCGATGCTAGTTTACCACCCCCTGTTCACCGGCACGGCTGCCTTGAAAGCTACGCATGGTCACGAGCTCATTCTACGATACCACAAGCTCGTCATCCAATCATCATTCGGCGTTAGTTGATCCCCAGCATAACCGCACACTTTAAGCGCCCGCTGCGTTTCGATAATCCCAGAACGGAACGTGTTTCTTGGGGCACGGTTGACACCGATCTCACTCATCAAAATTTTTCCCACACTGGGGATCAACCTTGGCTCCCAAACGTTCGGTGAGACCGGAGTGGAACTGGCAATTGCGGTCTTCCAACCTTGTTTGTGGAGAGAGAAATTCAACCGCCGCACTGTCTTTTTGACTCGAAAGAGAAGACGGCTGGAACAGCTCCGACCAAGCAAAGCTCTGGTTCGAGAGCGGGTGTCAGCCGATCCCATCGAATCGAAGCCGCACCCTTTCCCACGTAACTGTCGCAAGAGAATCGCGGTTAAGATGCATCATCATGACCTTTGCCGCCCTTTCCCTTTGTTCTCGTCGGTAGGCGCAAGAGGGATTGACTCTCCGAACCGCTTCCCAAGCAGTTTCAAAGTCCGCCACGTTAGCCTTCTTTTCCTGCATGTCGATTGGCCCTTTTTCGAGGTCCGACTGTCGTTGTCGTAGAGGAAACAGCAGCAGCAGCCAGCCGCCTCCTTGCCTGCCAGAGTGCGTCCGGGTGCGAGATCCGGTGAGAGCGAGAGAGCGCAAAAAGCGCCTTCTACTCCGGTAATCTCCTTGGAGATTGAGCTCGTGATCTTGAAGGTTTCAGAACTCGACAGCTGTCCTCTCCAACGCTGTGTAGCTCGCCGAACGAAGCTGTAATCTTGATCATACGACTGAACCTCATCCTCACACCACCTCGTGACTCGCTGTCGTAACCAAGGTGACGAGGAGAGATTAAGGTTGAGTATATTGCGAGTAGGGCATTCCTCGGCATAACCCGCCAAGCTTCTTGTTGCAGGCAGCTCAAGGCAGTTGGCAGCTCGGGGGCAAGAGAGAGAGAGACACGCTTCTCACGCTAAATTTACGTGACAAATGCGCATCAATTTCTCGAAGCTTTTTCTTTTCAATTTCGAAAGATTTGGAACCTTACGAGAGGGCGGTGGTAGCCGAGATCAATGAGGGAGAGCGCGCGCTCGCAGTCACAGAGCTGTCACGCTGGGATTTGGGTCGGAACATTGCTCGCCGTAATTTTGCGTCAAAAAAATTGACTCTCAGCCCCGCCCAAATCTAAAGAGGGCATGACGCTCATGCCTCTTGCGTGCCTCCGTGCCGGCGAGTCAATTTGGACAGCGATAGTGCCCTTTCTGGCGAAATTCGACTTGACTCGTCCCTCCTGCCACAACGACAACGCCCTTGGGCAGTGTTTCTCTCACGCCTGAAATCGACGCCAACGAAAAGAATGCAGCGTGATATTCCTCGAGATCGTCACTGCTTCTCTCTTTGTTCTCCTTGCGGCTCGTTGCTGGCTTTCTTGTGCCTCTTTTTCTCTCTCGCCCCCTTGTCCCCCCTTGCTTTTCCGCATCCATCAATTTTTTTTTAAATTCTCGGGCGATCTTTCAACACTGCTCAAGTGCCTCTGCCTCGCTTAGCTTGGATGATCCTCTTGAAAAACAACAACGGCAAACCTGGCCGCCACACCGGCATTAGACTGTAGCAATACGCCATTTCAGAGAAACGTTTTCATGACACTGACTCGGACCTCTCATCCCTCTCTTTCTTGCGCAATACACCTTGGACTCGCATGCTCAAACGCTCGGCTTTCTCGCTTCCGTAACCCAGAGCGAGTTCTGTATTGTGCTCATCAGTTCCTGCGCTAATGTCCAGCAGCATGCAGAGAAAAGAGTGTGGCATGTCCCCCCTTGCCGCTTCAGGCACCTTTGCGGTGTGGATGTGCAACATGGAGGCATTGCCCTTGCGCCTCCTCGGGGATGGTGTGTGTGTGGGTGTGGGTGTGTACCTACCTCGTTCTCTGATGCAGCTCGCTTCTCTCGGGAGTGGGCAAGCGCTTCTATTCTGTTACGAGGAACACAGTGGCTGGTTCCTCGCATACCTCTCGCAACCTCGGCTGTGCGAAGGGAGGGATTCGACCTTATAAGCAGCCCTCTATTTGCGTGGATCGCTCTGTGACCGCTGTGTCTCCTTACCCACATCAGCACGCTTAGTGTCTATCCTCTTGACCACCATCTACATCCCACCTTCCTCCTCCTCCTCTTCATCACCACCTCTACACCGCCGGCTGTTGTTGTCCACCCACCATCGACACCACCCGACACACACACACAATATGCAGTTCAAAGCTTCCGTCCTGTTGATGGGTTTCGCCGCCGCTGGCTTTGCCGTGGCTGCCCCCGTTGCTGCTGATGCCGCTCCTGCGGTTGAGCGCGACAACGGCGCTCCCGCTGGTGACTGGGGTCTGCAGCCTAACAAGCAGTGGTCGTACAAGCGCGAAGAAGCCTCGGCCGACTACGGCGTCGACCCTAACCAGTTCGCCTACAAGCGCGATGGTGCTCCTTCGGGAGACTACGGCGTTGACCCTGTGAAGCAGTTCAGCTACAAGCGCGATGGTGCTCCCTCGGGAGACTACGGCATTGACCCCGACAGGCAGTTCAGCTACAAGAAGCGTGACAACGGTGCCCCTGCTGGTGACTGGGGACTGCAGCCCAACAAGCAGTGGGCCTACAAGCGCGAAGAAGCTGCCGCCGACTACGGCATTGACCCCGACAGGCAGTTCAGCTACAAGCGCGACAACGGTGCCCCTGCTGGCGACTGGGGTCTCCAGCCCAACAAGCAGTGGGCCTACAAGCGCGATGGCGCCCCTGCTGGCGACTACGGCGTTGACCCTGTGAAGCAGTTCTCGTACAAGAAGCGTGACAACGGTGCGCCTTCCGCCGACTGGGGACTGCAGCCTAACAAGCAGTGGGCCTACAAGCGCGAAGAAGCCGCCGCCGACTATGGCGTTGACCCCGACAAGCAGTTCTCCTACAAGCGCGACAACGGCGCTCCCTCCGCCGACTGGGGTCTGCAGCCCAACAAGCAGTGGGCCTACAAGAAGCGCGACAACGGTGCCCCTGCTGGCGACTGGGGTCTTCAGCCCAACAAGCAGTGGTCTTACTAAACTGGACCCCTCCTTCCGTCAAAACCTCCTTTCTTAGACTTAGTCATGGGCCAGTGATTCCTGTCGTAGCTTTTGTTTTGTAGCACCACCATGTTTGTTCGCGGAGCTGGTCCTTCCCGCCATTCCCCCCTGGTCTTCATCTGCTCTCTCAGCTATCACTACTCGAGATCCATCATACACTCTCTTTTTTGTTGTACTTTTTTCCTGCCAGTAGTCGGCGTCGAAACACGCTTCGATCCCTGCTTTCCTTTGTTCCACTTGTGCTTAAATAAAAACGCATGCAATCACCGTAGTCTCGAGAGAGAATGTGAAGGGTGATCAGTGCGCATGAAATTGAGAACGGCGATCATGCGGTGTGAGAGGAAGAGATGATGTTGATCAAAGAGAACAGTGGCGGACGTTGAATTTACAGTAGAGGGTTCGACTGAGGTGGTGGTCAGGCGACAAGTGAGGTCAGTGAGCGGAGTTTAGGTGGATGGTGATTGGTGGTGTTTGGGAGAGCGCTTTCAGGTCGTATATCGTCTGATCGAGGTGTTGCGTTTGGGCATACGAGTTGACATGACATGCGATTGCGGGGATAGGGTTCGAGGATGGTGGGATAGGATGTCGGTGACAACGAGCGGGGTGAGTTTGCGCTGTGGCTTGGATACTGGTTCTGCAACTACAATTTTCTGGACGCGAAAGCGCGGAACTCGGTGACCGCGCGGCCGCTCCACAAAGTGACACTTTGAATCGCAGCTACATTTGTGATTGCACCCTGCATGCCTTTCTTCCCAACCATCATCTCAGTCATGGTCGACGTCGATGCAGCCAACAATGGCGTCTCGTCCAAACCAACACGGCGCAGATCGCGCACCTCCTCGAAACCAGCGTCGCGGACTCGGGGACCAATACGAGTCCTCCTCCTGACGCTACTCATCGCAGCCTTAGCGGTGCTTTTCCCACTAGCGTTCCCCGAAACCTTCCTGTCCAGCACTCAGATCGAACAGGTCACCTCCTTCTTCACCTCCTCCTCCGATCCGCACCACACTCAACAACCCAACACGACATCACGACCGCTCTCCGGGGGCCACACGAACAACTGGGCGGTGCTCGTCTGCACCTCGAAATTCTGGTTCAACTACCGTCACATCGCCAACACGCTCGGCATGTACCGTACCGTAAAACGTCTTGGCATTCCCGACTCCAACATCATCCTGATGCTTGCTGACGATGCGGCGTGCAACCCGCGCAACAAGTTTCCCGGCAACGTGTGGGCTTCCACCTCCAACCGGTTAGACCTGTACGGTGAAAACATCGAAGTCGACTATCGGGGATACGAGGTTTCGGTCGAGAACCTCATCCGGCTGCTCACCGGGCGGTTGCCCGCCACCACACCCAAGTCGAAACGGCTGGAAAGCGACGCACGGTCCAACGTCTTCCTCTACATGACCGGACACGGCGGAGACGAGTTCCTCAAGTTTCAGGACTACGAAGAGATCTCGGCCGTCGACATCGCCGACGCGATCGAACAGATGTGGCAGAAACACCGCTACCACGAACTCTTCTTCATGGTCGACACGTGTCAAGCCAACACGCTCTACAGCCGAATCTACAGCCCGAACGTACTGGCGACAGGGAGCAGCGAAAAAGGCCAAAACTCCTACAGCCACGGCTCGGACGACGACATGGGCATCGCTATGATCGACCGCTTCACCAACTTCGTGCTCGAGTGGATGGAGGGCAAGGACAAGAGGTCCAACGCGAGCATGCAGCAGCTGTTCGATGCGTACGATAGGAGCGTCATCGAAAGCGACCCGGGCGTGAGGAGGGATCTGTTCGCGAGAGAGCTGCGCGACGTCAAGGTGACGGATTTTTTTGGTGGCGTGAGTCAGGTCGATCTGACGAGTAGGCAAGAGGTGATGCTCATGTAGATTCGGTGTGGAGACGGACAATGATAGAGTGTTGCCATGGGCGAAGAAAGCGTGCACAGACAAGTGTGTGGATTCGTGACATTGAGATGATGATTATTTTTGCATTGCGTGCGTTCGCACCCAGTTGAGGTGCGCGATCACGGGAGACATTGTGTGAAAAGATGGGGTTGGAAGAGCGGGTGATGCAGACTGAAGCGCAAGGTGGAAGATACTCTGCAATGTCTAGCAGAGGCATTGTGCTCGTTCTGCTGACAGCAAAGGCAATTTGCGTGGCGACGTTGACGATGAGAAGTGGGTCGACTTACCTGGCCGAATCAAGTCGTGATCTTGCTCTGGACGAGAGCATTTGGCAGAAGGATGGCGAGGCCTGCTCATCTAGAAACGAGGCAGTATGAACGAGGGTAGCGCAGCTGAGAGCGGGTGTCGGCGATGTTGCTGAATGATCATGCTCGATACGAGAAAATGACGGTGCAGTCCTGCCAGATGCTGCTCTTGACCGCGAGGACGTCCGCAGAGATCCAAATGAAGGTTACGCCACGAGTCCGAGGAGACATAGAGGCAGAGAACGGGAGATCCACTGACGAGCTGCGTGCGTAAGATGTGACGGGGACCACGACGTGGATGAAGCAGAAGGCAAAGCGTCAGAGTCACCAGACGACAGAACAGCGCAAGACAATTCGCGCAAGCAGAGCGAAGACAAAGACGTGGGAAAGTCAACTTCACCTTGGCGCAAAGTGCGTGCCCTGAGGAGCAACGACATTGCGACGTCTACGGTCGATCCGACGATGCCGTTGAATTTGCTCAGAGAGAATCGTGTCGGTCGATCCGAATCGCGCGGCAACGCCGCCGTTGTGCGCGCAACCGATTGTAGGCATTGCCGACTCCGAGCTTCGAGCACGCCAGAGATGAGTGAGACCGGACTTGACACAATCACGCCACCTCCGGAGCGTCCGATGGCGCTCGTTGCGCCGAGGAAAGACCAAGACTAAGTCGGGGATCGTAGCCAAGACCAGTGGTTCGAGTCGCCACGAAATAATAACACAGAGATCGTTGGAATGAAATTGCTTGCGAAAGGACCGGATGCCATCGTCAGTACGCAGCCAGAAGTCGGTCCAGTAGAGCAGAGCCGTGCGGAAGATTGAGCCAATCGCAGTAGAATCGAACGAAACGTTTTGAGTTTGAAGCACCAACCAAGATTGAGAAAATGATCGTACACGGGAAACAAAGAATACATCGAAGAGCTAGAGAGCAAGAAGCGGTGGCCAATGGCTTTTGAGGTTAGTATGCTGCTGATGACGTTCAGTCGTCGCGAGGAGGAGGAGGGCTGCGGCTGTCGTAGCGACCGTTACGCTCCGGAACAGGCTCGCGGCTGTCTTCGCGGTCGCGAGGCTCACGGCTGTCGTCACGGCGACGAGGAGGTGGGCTGTCATCGCGACGGCGAGGGGCAGGGCTGCGGTCACGGTCGTCACGGGGAGGGCGAGCAGGGTCGATGCGGAGCTTGTAGCCGCGGAGCTCGGTGCCTTCAATCTTGTCGAGGGCGCGCTCGTAGTCCTCACGGTTGTCGTACTCGATGACACCCTCCTCAGGGTTGGTAGCGTCGACATCAGCGAAAGAGATGGATCCGTGTTCACGACCGATGTCCTTGAGGTCCTGCCAGCTGGTGTTGGGAGGGAGGTTGGAGACGACGCAACGGAACTGGCCGCGACGGACACGTGGCTCACGGCGAGGAGCAGGAGGAGCACCGTAGCGGGACGAGGGAGCATCCCTGCCGTAGCTGCTGCCGCCAGCGCCGCCTCGACGGTCGTAGGGGTCAGAGCCGTAGCCGCCAGCAGGTTCACGACGACGTTCGCCGCTCTTGGCATGCTGGACTACGATTCGCTCGCCCATGAAGTTCTTGCCATCGAAATCCTTGACGGCGTCTTCTGCGTCACGAGGGTGCTCGAACTCGATGAAGCCAAAGGTGCCCATGATACGAACGTCTTGGAGGCGCTGTGGGAGAGGTGGAAAGCGGGAAGCAAAGAAAGTGTCAGTCTACGATGTTCTATGAGATGCCTTGAGAGGTTGAGAGACTTACGCCGTAGTCGCGGAAGAGGTCCTCGATGTCACCGCGACGGACATCGGGCGCAAGCTTGCCTACGTAGACTCGAGTGGACATGTTTGGCAACGAGGGGAAGGTGAGATGGTGGAGAAGAAGGGAAGGGCCGTAAGAGAAATCGGATGGAAGAAATGAAACTCATTCACTGTGCGGCGCAGCCATTCATGACTGTCCGGGTGCCTGTTGCGCAGATGTGCGTTCGAGCCGACTCGCCTTTCAAAAAGCTTTGTGGGGCGCAGCTGCTCTGGCCATTTTTTCTCCTTAGAGGGATCGCCAAAAGACGATCTCACATCCGCAAAAAATTCACGCGTGCAGAAAAGGGTCTTGACGCTGTACCCTCGAATCGGCAATCGGGGGGCTTTGAGCACCAAAGGAACTTCTACGTTGCGTCAATGGATGCGATCTCCGCTCATATCGTTCCTCTGCAGCTGTTGCAGCTTCCTACATGCTTTCTTCGCAAAAAGGAAGAAAAAAAGGATCGACGGATCTACACCATCGGCAGCAGCAAGCCTCGCATAACTTTCGCTTAAGAAAGCAAACAGAGAAGCCAAAAAGGTCCCGAGCCGCTGTGGCGCACAGACATGCGTGCATGAGACCAGAACAGTTCCTGGCTTGAGCTCTTTGAGAAACGAAGCGCACCTTCCGATGCTGATGACCGTTACGACTGAATCAGAGATGGTAGTTGCATTTGTGATTCGTCTTTCGTTTCAGGGATTGAGCGAGTCAAGGAAAGCCTAGGCCATCAGCTGCCATCATCTGCCATGAATCCTTGGCTGACTCTCCGCTCCGCGTGCGGTGGTGTGGATGGCTCAGCCATGTTTGTTTTTAGGCGGGTTTCAGGCTCTGTTTTTGTTTCTCTTTTCGAAATTTTAATTTTCGAGGGTTTTTGTGGATTTTCTTTTTCCTTTTGGATTTTTTGTTTTTGTTCGCGTTACGGAGGAGGTTGCTGCAGCAGGGTGCGCTAAACGCTCTGACGCTAATTTGGTTATGCCGTGTGAGCATGCGGGAGCGTGTCGCTCATCTGCTTTGCGCCGTTAAAGTGCTGCTGCTGCTGCCGCCGCCCGTCGTGTCGGTCCGTCAACTGACATTCCCATCGACTTGGTCCGCGCAGATAGATTCCCATCCATCATCACCATTGGCCATCTCGATTCACGACCATCATCGCAATCCTTCCGCGCATCGTCCGCTCGCTCTCTTGAGCCTTCCTCCAGAGCGTCGACCCCCACAACACGCGCTTCCTCACCTCGCTTAGCATCCAGCAGCAACCCTGCACGCCGCAGATCCATCCCTTTGACGACCAACACGATCCCATCACGATACTTTTCCTACCGTCAATCGCTCATCCTCGGAATCTTCCTGGCGCCTCGAATCTCCTTCATCTCGTCCATCTCACCACGCTGATTCGCATCCACGCTCCTGGCCCACCATGAAGGGCCTCAAAGACTTTCGCAGGTCTCTCAACAAGGATCGTCATTCCGGTGGAAAGCCATCTGCATCCAACGTCGCTCCAGGCACTTTTACCAGCGTCAAGCAAGCCGTCACTATCCAGCCACCCAAGCTCGTCATCCGCGCCATCCGCGATTACAGATCCGCATCCCCCCACGAGCTCAGCTTCCACAAGGGCGATTTCTTCCATGTCATCACCGACCCCGCTCCCGATGCAGAATGGTTCGAGGCCAGCAATCCCATGACCAATGCGCGCGGTCTTGTACCCGCGAGCCACTTTGACGTCCTCTCCAAAAGCAACCGCGCCAATGCAGCAACTGTCGCCGGTCCCGGCGCTACGTCGCCAACTATCGGCAGCATGTCGCCTCCCGCACAGTCCATCACATCGGCTGCAGGCGGCGCTCCTTCGTCTTCCCAGGCCTACGGTGGTCGCGCTGCGGGTGCCGCCATGACCGCAAAGGGTGGCGGAGGTCTTTATGCTGTTGTCAAGTACGATTTCCTCGCAGAGCGTGCCGACGAGCTCCAAGCCAAAGCGGGCGAATCCATCATCGTCATTGCCCAGTCCAACTTTGAGTGGTTCGTCGCCAAACCCATCGGCAGGCTTGGCGGTCCTGGCCTCATCCCGGTTGCATTCGTCGAGATCCGTGATCTGGTCTCAGGAAGACCCATCGAAGACGTCCAGGAGCTCATTCAGAGTGGAGTCGTCCCCAAGGTCGAGGAGTGGAAGAAGATGACAGCAGAGTACAAAAAGAACACCATCCCACTGGGCCGCTTCGACTTCCCACAAACATCACAACAAGGCGTCAACTCTCCTTACGCAAATCTGGCACCTGGCGCTTCGGGGAGCAACTTCCCGCCCAACGCATCGCATGCCCAGCAATCCTCCATCTCGTCCCTGCCTGTCCCCACACCACCGCCCAAGGATGATCTCTACAACCATGCAGGCGGTCCGCTAGGCGCTGCGGGAGCGGCTATGCAACCCTTCGACGAGAATGCCGTCGATCCCTTGTCACAGCTTCCACCCGGCATGTCCCCAGGCGAGCCTCTACCAACGGGCATCATTACATCCGCCACCGTCGATTCGTTCCACTATGAGCAAGGCGACTACTGGTTCCGCATCCAGGCTACGCACATTGCCGGTCCTTCTACATCCGCGCCTTCCAACGCGCCAGCCGCACCAGATGGCGAAGAGCGCGACCTCATCCTCTACCGTCTCTACGAAGACTTTTATGAGTTTCAGATTGCGCTGCTCGACCACTTCCCTTCAGAAGCGGGTCGCGAGACGGATGCGAATGGTCACGCCAGCGAGCGTATTCTGCCACTCATGCCCGGTCCACTTGATGTCGTCGACGATCTCATCACCTCGCAGCGCCGTGTCGACTTGGATCAGTACATCATCGAGCTGTGCTCGCTGCCCGAATACATCATGCGATCGGAGCTCGTGCGTCTCTTTTTCGAGCCTCGACCGGGCGACCACTGCACTTCGCATCCTCCACGAGGGCCCACCGACGAGCAGGACAGCAATTTGCAGTACAAGGAGTATGGCTACCTTGCAGGGGGTGTAGACGCAAGCTCGCAGCAACAGCCACAACAGCAGCAGCAGCTTCGAAGCAATGGTGTCAACAAGTATGCGGAGGATCAGCCGGTGGGTCGAAGCAGCACGTCATCGAGAGCAGAGGATGAGCTCAGTGCCAAGATGCGCAACGCTTCGCTCGTGTCTGGATCCGGTGGCGCTTCTTCAGGGCAACGTGATTCGACAAGGAGCAGCGCAGCATTCGCAGGGGGAGCCGTCAGCACAGGACGCACATCGCAAGCGTCGAGCGGGCATCGCAAACAGAACTCTTCGGGACCGTCGTCGCAAACGCAAGCTGCCACGTCCGGTTCATCAGCCAACGTCGCATACCACCGCATCAAGGTAGCGCGCAGAAACGACCTCGACAGCGTCATCGCACTCCGCATGCCACCCAGTCCAACCTTCGCCCAGCTGCTCGAAAAAGTCCGCGAGCGTCTAGGAGCCGATGTCGGCTCCTTCACGTGCAACGAGAGACCCGAGCCCATCGTAGACGATGCTTCGCTCACTGCTTGGTTAGATCAAGCGACGGATAGCGGGTGGAAGCTCATGCTTCATGCTTCGTAGACCTTTTTTTGCTTTGTTTTGAATGTACTGGTAAGAGAATGATACCTTTGTTGTTGTTGTAATGCATGTCCAAGCTCAGTCTTGGTATGGGGGTGACAAAGTGAGATTGATTAGACTCTGTATGTGAGTTTCCCCTTTGAAAAAGACCGAACGCCCTTGAACGGTCGATACGGATGCGTGTGAGTGTTGGTCAGGTTGACCGAGTCGATTTTGAGGCTAGAAAAGCTTTGGGTTGGGTTGCACCAGCTGACGGTGATCCCGCTCGAATGGGTCGGAGGGGACCGCGCGTCGCTAGTCGTCCAACTGAGCTTGAGCAAGCATGGTCGATGGGAAGGGAGAAGTTTTGGTATTGTCCATCGAAGCACTTTGGTGGAAGGATCGTAGATGTAGCTTCCGTAGACGTCGCCTGCCGAAGGAGTCATCGATGTGTTGACAGAGGTAGTGGTCGGGATGGGACCGCCTCCAACGGTCGCTTCGAACGACACGACGCCGGGGCCGAGACCAAAGGTGAGCGTTACGTCTTCCAACGTGCCTACCGGGTCGGGTCCTTTGGTGGGTGTGCGTGAGATGGGGTGCGATGAAACCGAAGAAGAAGTGCTGGACGATGACGACGAAGCTTGGACCTGGAACACGGCGGTCGCCGAGCCTTTTTGAAGCTCGATGCAGTGCGATACCTGCACAGGCACCGATTTGGACCACCCATTCGTGGGTCCCTTCTTATCCGCTCCTTCTCCAGCCAGGAACGGCTGCCCTACCCGAAACGAAACCAACTCGAATTGCCCATCAGGCGGAACAAACGACAGCCGCTTCTCCTTTCTCCACACCCGATAGCGGATGCACGGATGAAAGCTTTCATCCTGCACCATGTTCGGCGAGTTGAACGTCAGCGACAGATCCGGTGTACCCGATAGCCGCGCATTGCACTGTACCGCCGCCCAGACATCCAACGCAACCGGTCGACCATTGCGCGCAATCACACCCTCGAGAGACTCTACGAGGTCAACGTACAGCTCGTTGTTCGTATACTTCGAATTCGGCCTTCTCCACGGGATCGTCGAGATCAACGGCGGCGGCGCAGCCGAAGCCAGCCCCGACACCCCCACCGCCTTGACCAGCTTCCCCACCCAGTTCGGCGGCAGCACTAGGCTCTTCAACGCGTTCACTTCGGTCGTCAAGATGTTCCCATCCGTATCGACGATCTCTTCGAACAGCTGGTAGACGATGTCGAAGTTGTCGCGCAGCGTGTCTTCGGTGAGCAGCGTAGGGTCGGTCGATTGCGTCAGGTATTCTTGCAGGATGGCGATGAACGAGCGTAGGAAGGTGAGAGGTACGAGCGGGTCTACTTCGCGTGATACGGGGCAGAGGTATCGCAAGGGGCCGGAGCTTACGTGGACGAGAGCAGCGCCTTGTTCGGCGAGCGCTTCGGCGGCTTGTTGTACGACTTGGTTGCCTCGGCGGTCTGCTGTTGTGGTGGATGATGTGGGAAGATTGGTGACGTTTGCTGGCGATGGTGGTGATGATGTCGTGGGTTCAGATGATTGTGGTGGCCGGCCTTCGTCCCAAACATTGACATCTTCTAGCGCAGGATTCGAAGGCGCAGCCCGGCTGGCGGTGATACGCGCACTCAGCTGGCTGGCTAACGACAACTCTCCCAGGTTTGCGGTCACATCTGCTGCTTCTCCGTCATCTTCATCCTCCTCATCGTCATCTCCGTCCTCATTCTGCAGATCCAAGGGGTTCACATCCGGCACGCCAGGTACCCAAATCACCGGCTTGATGTCCTTGGTGAAATAGATGCGGTTCGAAGAAGGTCCTGCCGCCGCCGCCGATGCAGTTGGCGCCGCCGAATTCGATGCCGTCGTGGAAGAGATGTGCGCGTTTGCCGAGTTGATACCAGCCAGGAGCGTCGCAAAGTAGTCCGAGTGCAGGAGAGGATAGGAGGGGATACGGTTGGCAAAGTGCGAATGGACTACGGGTCGACCATCTGCGCTGAGGACGATGATGCCCTCTAGTGGGCCTGACATCTGGGTCGAAGTATGCCTCGCCAAGTCACAATCCTGGAGCTAACGGCAGGCGATGGATGATGGTGAAAGTGAGCAAGAAGAAACAAGACGGTGTCCGTGCGAAAGTCCAACACTCCAAAGAAGGGCTTGGCCGCATCACGTGACCTTGGCAGCCAGGGTCCGGATTCGAGAGAAAATTTCGCACATTTCTCCACTTGCTCGTCCACAAGGCCCCTTTTCTTCTCAACTTCAACCACCATACTCACACTCTCGACCGGCTTGTACACCATCCGCACACTCAACGCAGGGAACCGGTAGCACACAAAACACGACATGTCGTACCAGGCAAGACCAGCAGGATCTGCCCCCGGCGGCGGCGCAGGCATGGGCGGAATGGCCACCCGCAACCCGGTGATGGAGTACATCTGCGCCGACTGCGCCGCCACCAACGAGATTCGTCCCCGAGAGCCCATTCGATGCCGAGAATGCGGTCATCGTGTGATGTACAAGAAGAGGACGAAGCGTATGGTATGTAGCAAGGCACTCATATGGTGTGATGATATAGAGTCGATTACTGACAGGGCTGTTGATCTTTCTTTGCTGTTGCTACAGTTGCACTTCGAAGCTCGTTAAGCATGGTGCCCGCAAGCTGGATGCAGTAGCATGTGTCTCTGCTCTGGATTTGTCTACTCTGAAGGATTGTCGGCCCTACCTTCGGGGCGACATGGGAGAATCATCCTACGACGCACTCAAAAGAATGGCCATCTTCCGTCAAGACATACGGTCGAAGACTTTCACCTAAGGAAACGTGCTTAGGTGCTCGTTAGGCATGCTCACCAGCACCCTCATCACGCTGACCTTCGCTTCCACTCACTCCAACCCCTGTCATTCTCTTAGACAGGTTCAGATCAGCCTCTCACACCATTGCACAACTCGCTTCCCCTCTTTACTCATGGTCTTGCGGCATCAGACATGCCCTTAGCGGTGCCCATACATCTTACGTCACCCGTCTCATTCTTTCTCGTTGTATTGTTTCTTTCAACCTTGTACTCTTAGCATAATCCTCCGAATCGGTCATTCATTTCAGTTACAAAAGTCAGTCTCTTACTGCAATGGTGTGTCTATGTCAGGTCGCGTCTGCCTGTAGGAAGTGAAGGCTCTATCAGAATGTACCATTCCATGTCACACGCCAGCATTGTACACTCGCAGATGAACAAAGAGGCTTCACAGTTGTCATGCACAAGCACAGCTGTCGTGTGAGAAGACTGCTGCGCAGAGCCACGCCGCTTAAGCTTCAAGGCGATGGAACGCTCTAACACCTTGCGGAAAATTTTCGCGTGGCTGCGAGCTGAAAGCGGGTGCGTTGTGTGTTGCTGTGGAGACAGAAAAAGCTGCGCGATGCTGTCACTGTGATCCGTGACAGGCGTGTGTTCATATCTTTCAACGCGTTTCCTCAACCCCTTACTCTCGTACACCACCGACCACCATCTCCATCCGCGATCATGGCGACAGAATCACTCGCGTCGGAGGCAGGAGGAGCAGCAATGCGACGCACCTCCTCGACCTCCTCCAACTACTCGCACATCTCTTCCGCCTCCTCCTCCGGCGACGCTCTTCACCGGCCCACGCTGTCCCGCGCTTCCAGCCTCGCATACTCGGACGACGGATCCATACCACCTTCGTCCTTCCGCACGAACCACTCTAGCGCATCCGCATCGCTCGAAAACATCGACCTGCTCGGATCTTCCGGTGGAGCTCTGCCCCTCAGCGATCTGTTCGAGACCTACTTCTCCCCACGCATTGATCTTGCGGGTCGAAAATGGTCTGCCTTTTCTGGAGATATGCGCTCTCGTGCGCGAAGGAGGCGCGAAGAGCTGGTCCGAAAAGCGAAGTCGAAACGGGAGCTGCAGCAGATGGACGATGAGTTGAAAAAGATGCGGAACAAGGTGTCGAAACGGATAGAGAACCTGCAGCAGAAGTGGATGGACGCCAAAGTGGTCAGGTTGAGGGACAAGGTGTCGTTCGTCGTCGGAGTGTGCAACTTGGTGGTCAGCTCGTTGGTGTTTGCGTTGCGGCCCGAGTACATCCCGACGCTGTACTCGGTGTTGGCGTTGTACTTCTTGCCCTTGCGGGTGTGGTCGTATACGAGCAAGAAGTGGCACTACTTCCTGTTCGACTTTTGCTACTTTTTGAACATGGCCAACCTGTTGTTCCTCTGGGTGTTCCCCAGCTCGGAGTTCTTGTTTACTGTGTAAGTTGCCGCCCTTCATCGTGTGGATTGCTGGATCGGTTGAAACTGACGGATCATTACTTTGCATAAAACAGGTGCTACTGCGCAGCCCACGGCCCACTCGCATTCAGCGTAGCCACCTGGAGGAACAGCCTCGTCTTCCACTCTCTGGAGAAAATGACTTCGCTCTTCATCCACCTCTACCCTCCGTTCGTCTTCACCACCATGGTCCACTTCATGCCGCACGACGTCGCTGTCGCCAAGTACCCAGCCCTCAAGAATTTGACCACCCTCAACGGCTACACGAGCTTCTGGTTCAACGTCACGATCTACCTGGTTTGGCAGCTGGTCTACTACGAGCTCATCGTCATCCGCAAGAAATCCAAGATCGAGACGGGAGAACGGATCAACTCGTACTCTACCATGAGTAAAGGGAAAGGGCCCGTTGCGAACCTGCTAGGTAAAGCACCGCCGAAGCGAAGAGAACCGGCGTTCATGCTGTTGCAGTTTGTGTACACGATCATCACCACGCTGCCGGCTCCGCTGCTGTTGTATCCGAGCTCAACGGCTTCGGCGATCTTCTTCACGGGCATCTTTGTGATCAGCGTTTGGAACGGCGCTTCGTACTACGTCGAAGTGTTTGGTAGGAGGTTCGAAAAGGAGCTGCTGGAGTTGAGGAGAGAGATGGAGTTGATCAAGACAACGGAGTCGGTGGTGTCGGAGACGCACGGGTTGAAGGAGGGGAGGAAAGGGGTGGAGGCGGAAGAAGAGGAAGAGGAGGGAGAGGAGAGGGAAGAAGAGGCTGCGGCTGCCGCGAGTGGGTTGCCTCCAGCCGGAGAGGAGGCCAAGAAAGATCAATGATACATACCTCGAATGTGTATAACGAACATTCTCAATGACAAGTCACGAACAAGAACAAAGCAATGGACACATGTAAATGTCTTGAAAAAGTGTGTGCATTACGAGAACCGCACTCTCTACGTCGTCCACAAAACAGCATTGCCATCCGCGCCTGCCGAAAACAACCACGGCTGGTTCGGGTGCCACTTCACATCCAACACACCCAACCCATTCCTCACCTCGTGCCCTCTCAACACCTTCAACGGCACCAGCGTCAGGTTCTCGCCGTAATCCGCGCCAACCTTCGCGTAGAACAACTGCAGCGTTCCGTCGTCGCTCGCGTCGGCGACCAAGTTCCACGCCGTGCTGAAGTGGACCGCACGCACCGCCTTCGCGTGATACTTGAGAACCTTGAACGGACGCGTGGACAGGTCGAGGTCGAACCAGGCGAGCTTCTTGTCGTAGCTTCCGACGATCACGTGGTCGCCCGACGGGTGGACGTCGAGCGTCGAGATCCACTTGAAGCCAGATTGCAAGGTCTTGACCAGAGATTGAGCCATGAGGTCGTAGATGCGGATGTAGCGCTGGGTAGCGACAAACACCCACGGCTTGGTCGGGTGGAAGACGATCTTCTGCACCGAGGATCCCTTCGAAGCTTTCCGGAACGGTGACTGCGATCGGTGTTTCGACAACTGGTGGATGAGCAACCCGGCAGATCCTGCGGCGGCGTCGGGGCAGACGGTGGCGAAGTAGTCGCCCTTGTTGTGCCATACGACCGTCTTGAGGTTGTTGGCCGAGTTCGAGGTGATGTTGAGATGCATAGCGACACCAGTGCGGCGTTCGGATTCGGAGGGACGCGTCCAGGCGACGGGCGCACGAGCATCCGGCTTAGCGGGCATCGACGTCGCCGCTGCGGCCGTGGCGTAGAGGAACGACGCAGTCGAAGTAGCCGTCGCACCAGCTGATGAAGAAGCAGACTTGGAGGACAGCGCGTTGGCCGATGTCTTTGCATAGTTCTGCGTCTGCGGTGGGGCAATGATAGCAACTCGGCCGTGGACAGCAGCGGCAAAGAGAGAGTAGTTCTTGGTGGGGCACCAGGCGACCGAGTGCACCGCAGAACGCTCGGCTTTGGGCATACCTTCACAAACGTCCCATGAAGCAGTGCATCGTCCGATAGCTACATCCCACAACCTCGCCCGTCCATCGTCGCCACCAGTCACAAGCCAGTTGCCCGTCGGGTCGACCGAAAGACATCGCACCCTGCCGCCATCTGGGTGAGGGTACACCACGCTCGTTGTCGTCGGGAAAGGTCTGAGCTCCTTGGGCGAAGGCAACTTGGGCAGCAAGTTCTCCGGGTTGTGAACGTCCAGCTTCTTGCGCATCATCCTAGGCGCCAAGTACAGATCCAGACAGCGCTCGAAGCGTTCCTGAACAAAGTTGCGGTAGGCGGCGACGTGACGCAATGAGTCGTGTTTTGCCGGCAGGTAATTTTGCTTGCGGTCCTCGGCGTCAGCCTCTTGCCACTCTTTCTGCTCCTGCTCGTTGAAGAGGTACTCTGCGGGCGGGTTGTAGGATTCAGCGTGGCCGGGAAGGGCGAGCTTGGGGGCAGCCATGACAGCCCACGGACTGCGGGTGTCGTTTTCGTCGGCGTCGGCCCAGATGTTGTAGAACTTGGGCTTGGTTTCCTTCTTCGCCGCTGCACCGGGTACGATGCGTCCCTCACGGATGGCACGGACGATCTTCATGACCTTCTTGTGCTCCCACTTACTGGGAACGAAGCGTGACTTGGGTTCAGGTCGACCAGAGAGAGCGGTCTGCATCACCTTGTCCTCGCCAGTGAACCAGTCGACGTAGTCCTCGTACGGGTCGTATGCGTCATCTGGGATCTCGGCGTCTTGCAACTTGCGAATGATGGCAAGCTCTTCGTCGGTCAGACGAACGTCTTTTCCGGTAGAATTGTCGCGAGCAGAGAACCAAGCCTCACCGTCGCCGTCGACAGTGTCGAGGAACTTCTCCAGCTCATCCTTGGTTGCTGGCTTCATGACCTTGCGGCCGTTGATGTCGTAGCCGATGTGTGGGAGGTCGTCGTACCATTCGAGTGGGACGTTGCCGATCCTGTTCTCTGGGTCCTCTGTGCTGCTGTCCGAATCGTAAGCTGCGTCGATCTCGGGGTAGACGCGCTTCATCTCTCCGGTGATCTCGCTGCGCTTGAAGACGCCTTTAGCGGAACCGTCTGGGTTGCGTGTACGGGGGTCAAAAGCCTGTGCTGCTTGCGAGCGTGGGACGCCGAGCTTGTTGGTGGCGGAATGCGAGCCAGAGTGTTCGTCGGGCTTGGAAGAGTAGCGCGACATCATGCGCGAGAGTTCTTCGTCGATGCTGGTTTGGGAAGCGTCGCTGCGAGCAGCGAATGCGGATGCACGCTCGTCTTCGTCTGCCGAGTCGTAAGCCAGGTCGCCTTCATCGGCGTCTTCGTCAAAGTCGGAGTTGTCGATGTCGGACGAGTTGTAGCCCTGATCGGAGGATTCACCGTCATCTGCTTGACTATTGTTGAGCTCTACTGATTCGTCGTCTGCTTCCTCCTCCTCTTCTTCCTCATCTGCCTCTGATGCGTCTTCATCGTCGCTGGCCTCTACATCGATTTCAGGGAACTCGTCCTGTTCGTCGTCGTCAGAAGCATCTTCAATGTGTTGTTCGTCGTCCTCGTCATCGGATTCTAGCTGGATCTCGGCCTGCTCGTCGTCGTCCGAATCGCCAAGGTCAAGCTGTAGCGCCTTTGACTTGCCCTTGGGTGCAGTCTGTGGTTTGGTGGTTGTGCTGAGTGGCAAGTTGCGCTTCCTCTTTGGAGCGCCGTTGCGAGCGGTCGAAGCCGACGCTGAGCTGGAAGCTGAAGGGCGAACCATCTCGAGAGCGGTGATGGAGGGTGATCTAGATGGATGAAAGAGGAGAGTGGTTTGAAGTGACTTTGACTTTGACTTGATCAGGGTTCAGCTTTGAGAAGAAACCTTTTTTTCGTTTCTCGAAATTTTTGCTGTGAGGAGCAGCAACGCTGGAAATTGTGGAGTCTTTGCCTACTACTCTTTCGGCCGGATGGAAGAAGCCTCCTTCCCTTTTCGCGTCGCGAGCTTTGGCCCTGCGCAAGTCACAGTGTGAAGGAGCTTGAGCCAGTTCCATCCAAGCTTGACCTTTGGCTTTCGACATCTCACCATCGCTCCAACACCGTTCATCAATTCGTCTCTTCAGCTCACGATCAACACACTTCTTTGACGCACGCACTTATCGCAACCCACCAGACGCTCCACGACTCGGAGGCTGAATCACAATGCCAGGCGTATACGGAGGAGACGAGATCAACGCTCTCGTCATCGATGCAGGCCACTCGTCCAGCCGTGTCGGTTGGGCAGGCGAGGATGCACCTCGCGTAGTGCTGCCCTCATACTACGGCCACACATCTATCACCGACGAGGCCATCGCTGATCTCGAATCGCAAGCTGCTTTCACTGCCTCCACATCCACTTCTGCCGCTGCACCCGCCGATGGCGACGAGACCATGGCTGATGGCGAGACTGCCCCCACATCCAACGGCAACGCCGACGCTGCCACCGAAGAGGCCTCCGATCTTCGTCTCAAGCAGTCGCGCGCCAAGTCGGCCAGCAAAGCGCTCCGATTCTCGGTCGACCGCGAAAAGAAACGTCGCCGCTTTGTCGGCGACAACGATCTCAACTTGTACCGATCCGACGTGGACATTGCACCCATTTTCGACGACGATGGAATTCTCTCGGATGCTTCAGCCTTCGCACAGCTCTGCTCATTCGGTCTCGACTCGCTCTCTGCCGATGCACGCGAACACCCTCTGCTGCTCACTGAACCCGCATGGAACGCACGCGAATCTAGGGAGAAGCTCACCGAGTTGGCATTCGAGACGCTCGGCAGTCCCGCATTCTACTTGGCCAACAGGTCGGTGCTCAGCAGCTTCGCAGCAGGCAAGCCGAGCAGCTTGGTGATCGACGTCGGCAGCACCAGCGTATCCACCATCCCGATCGTCGACGGCTTCATTCTCAGGAAGGGTATTCACAGGCACAACAACGGCGGTGACGCTATCAACCGCGCACTGCTCTACAGCTTGCATCACGGCAGAGGAACCACTTTTGGAGGCGTCACACCACAGTATCTGATCAAGAGCAGGAGCTCGGTAGACCCAGGCGCTGCAGCCAACGTCGTGCTGAGGCAGGACCGCGTTCAGGGTGCTTCGGCCTCGTTCAAGCAGTACCACGTGAACCGGGTGGTCAACGACTTCAAGGAGAGCGTGGCCCAGGTGTTGGAAGTGCCTTGGGATGATCAGCAGGCGCAATTCCGAAGCGGACGAATGTACGAGTTCCCTGATGGATACAATGACGCTTTTGGTGTCGAGAGACTCAAGGCTCCGGAAGTGCTTTTCACGCCATCGCTCTGGAACGGCGTTTCGTCGAGCGAGAGCTTCGGACCTGTTCTTCATCCTTCTTCCACCCCTTCCAGCGATGCTACGAATGGCATTCCTGGCGCCGATGCAGGCGCAACAACAGTAGCAGGCGGAAAAGCAGCCGTTGGACTCGCCGACATGGTCCTCTCCTCGATCAACGCCGTGGATGTCGACTCGCGACCTTCGCTCTTCGGCAACATCGTGCTGGTCGGTGGAAGCTCGCTCATCCCCGGCTTGAGCGATCGACTGAGCTACGAGCTGGGCTACAAGGCACCCAACCAGAAAGTCAAGATCCATTCGCCAGGCAACACAACCGAACGCAGACACTCTTCGTGGCTCGGTGGAAGCATCTTGGCCAGTCTGGGCACCTTCCACCAGCTCTGGATTTCGAAACAGGAGTACGAAGAGCACGGTGCAGCGATTGTTCATGCGAGATGCAAGTAAGGAGCTCGCGAGCGAGTCTGTTGTTCGGGTCACCAAATGTATTCTTTGTATTGCCTCTTTCAATCCACGCTATTCAACTTTGAGATTGACAGATGCACATCTTCGAGTGGTTTCAGTAAGAGCATTACACCCTTGAGAGCCCACGGTTGACCCAAATCCACCTCTCATACACACTTGATCCACTCATCCACACACCCACACGTCACCTCTTTACACAATGAAGATCTTGGTATTTCAACAACAACACACACTGACAGTTTACCAGATCGTGAAACCACCATCGGGACGAATCACCGAACCGGTCATGTACGACGACTTGTCGCTCAACAACAGGATGCAAGGCTCAGCCTGCTCGTGAGGCTCCGAGAAGCGACCGAGGGGGATGCTGCTAGCCTGGAAGTCGCGGATGCCCTTGTCCATACCACTGGTCTGCTCCGTGTTGCAGAAACCGGGTTCGAGAATGTTGACGCGGATGCCGTGGGTAGCCCACTCGGCAGCCAGACACTTGCCGAGGTTGGTGACAGCGCCCTTGGACGAGTTGTAAAACACCTGGGTCAGCGGATCGTTGAGGCCCTTCTGGTTGTAGATCTCGCTCGACATGGACGAGGTGATGATGATCGAACCCTTCTTGTAGCCCGATTCGATCCAGAGCTGAGCGGCGGCCTTGGCAGTGTTGAAGACACCGAGGACGTTGGTGTCGTAGACGTAGCGGAAGTCGTCCGAAGTGAGTTCGACGGCGGGCTTGACAACGGAAACACCGGCATTGGCGACGAGACCGGTCACCTGTCCGAGATCGTCCTGAGCCTGCTTGATCGTCTTCTTGACCAGCTCGGCGTCACCGACATCGCACTGGTAGGCCTTGACCTTGACACCGAACTTCTTGGCGACCTCCTCGGCGGCTTCCTGCGCCTTGGGGTGGGAGCGGTAGAAGATGGCGACGTTGGCACCGGCACCGGCGACGGCTTCGCTGATGGCGAGACCTGCGAGAGTGAATCAGCGCGATTTGAAAGCAGCGGATTAGGCGAAATGCGACGAAGCGGAAGGAGGAGGAGAGGGCAAAGAAGGGCAATCAGGTTTGTCAGTCGAATGGATCTTGATCGGAACAACCGGCAGCTGAGCATCCGCTGGCTTGTGAGCGTTTGAGACCGAAAAAGGCAGAGCCGAACGGCGCCTTCTTCAGCCACTCTCTGGCTCACGCCAAATTCAAGCCACAGCAGCGGATGCAACAGCATCTTCCGAAACACGGGCTACAGCGCGAAACTTACCGATACCACGGTTACCGCCGGTGACGACGACAGTCTGTCCCTTGAGGTCAATGACGAAAGGCATTTTTGAGTAAGAGGGTTTGACGGGGGAAAGTAGTTGAGGGACGGAAGGACGACTGAGATGGTTGAGGGGAGGAAGGGAGAGGACCGAGACGAAGAGCAGCTCTTCAAGTGCAGCCGCTATTTAATCGTCGCTCGGATGCTCGCACTCGAGGGTCACACGTCAGGGTCAGAAGAGCGGGCAGAGAGGCGTGGGAAAAGCATCAGTGAGCGAACAGTGGAACGAGGATCGGAAAAGGTTTAGCTGCAGTAACACTGTACTCTAGCTCGGCTGTGCTCGAAAGCACTGTAACTTTCGAGCTGCGGGATTGCGAGTTGGTCTGAGCGCAAAGTGAGCAAGAGGGTGGAGTTTTGGCAACGCTGATTCACTTCACCGACAAGGAAAGAAGAGTTGATGCGATTCATCATCACACACTGGACAGGCTTGGGTTCGAGACTCGAATGCTCTCCGGCCAACGGTTACTCTTTTAGCCATCCGAACCACACACCCCCAGTCGCACGCTCAGCATTGCACGCCGAGATCATTCTGGAGTTTGAGCCTTCGGACCCATCCGTCTCCGCTGAAGAGAAGCTTGCTAGGCTCGTTCCTCAAGCTCATCCCTTCACCTCTTTCCCATCTACCACTGTCCTCGATCGTCTTGTGGTTGGCGGTCAATCTCAACTCATCTCTCACATCACCTTCTGCGCATCCTCATTTGTTGCAAGGGGGCGGCGCTCGTTGCTCGACTCGGCTTGGCGTCGGTTGGTGCAGCTAAAATGTGACTGTGGGGGTGTGGGCAGTCACGCAGTGGAGGCATGTGGGCGGAGAAAAAAAGCAAGATGACGCACGGTGCAGTTCAAGACGACCAGCGGAATCGAGCTCCGAAAAATACACCGCGCGGTGATGACTGAGGCTGAACCTGTTTGCAGACGCGAGAGACGATCCCGAAGCTCTTGCCGCTCAGGATCGGGGGAGTGCGCATTCTGTGGCCCGAGACAGAAACGTCTTCTGTTTGGTGCCTTGGCGCAGAGACGATGGCTTCGAGATGTTTCGCTGCAGGTCATTCCTCATGAAGCGATCGGGCTCACTCTAACGGGACCTCATCGCCGATCGAGCACGTGGCTGTGGTCTCGACCAGCTGCTTGGTGCCGGCACTCATCAGTTCGGCAGGATGACTTCGCAGGCGATAGCCATGGCAGTCATCACAATCGCCTTTCGTCCCTGATTGTCATGTCTCGGCAGCTCTGACTGATTGGCTGGCGATCTGGAGCTTCGTGTCGCGGCAACCCGTGTCAATCCCTCAGATTTCAGGCTCGATCAAAGTTAGTCAGGAAGGTCAAAAAGGAAAGGCGAAGCACGTTCTGCAAGTGATTTACCACGCGGTTGGTGACGCTCACTTTTCATCTTCAACTCAGCGACTTGCACGCCAAGCAAGCCCAGACATTTTGGAGATTTCGGAGCGGGGCGCTGTTCTGCCATTGTTTGTGTGGATTTTGGCGTCCTAGCGAGGGCTGTGCCTCTTTTTCTTCTTGCTCTGCTTATCTGCCTGCAGAACGCAATGCTTATTTGATAACCGAATCTTGAAGGCCGTCATTCTGTAGCACACTCCGTCATACTTCGCCACCACGGCAAGCTACGTCCAACGAATCAAAAGATGGCCGACACGAGCCCTGTCTAGTCATCCCACTTCAAGCACGAAAGGGTCCCTTCTCCACTGCGTACTGTACTTGATACCAAGACCCTTGGCGTCGCTCATCTCCATCATCATCTTCATTCGCTTCCTCGATCCCATCTCGGTTTCTGCCTTCCCCACTCGAGCTTGTCGAGTCGACCTTCGAATCGTCAAACTCGAAACACCGCTCACCGCCCTTCACACTTGCTGTGCAAGATCCAGCTTCAGCTCCAGCAACGCAAAACGTAACTTGACTGCGCTTTCTCGGCTTTACATTTAAGCCCGGGCTGTTCGCTGGGTTATCCAAGGTCTTTCCTTCGATACCCCTTCCCTCCTGCCACCATCTCTTCGTATCATTACCACGCACGCACAGACAAACATCTACCACCCATCTTGACGACCATCTGACGGCCACCTGTTCACATCCCAACCGCCGTCGACTTCACCATGGGCTACGAGCACGATACCAGCTCCATCGCCTCCCCAGGCACCCCTCGTGGGTTCTCCGACGAGCCTCTCGTCACACCGCCCAAGAAACCCTTCTATCGCAAAGGTGGTTTCTGGTGCCTTCTCATCTTCGTCTGCGTCCTCGCCGCCGTTATCCCCCCACTCGTCATATTCCGCGATCGACTCGGCACTTCATCATCATCACCCTTCTCCGATCCACCCTTCTGGAACGGCACCGGTCCCAACGATAACCCCTTCGGCACCTGCTTCACCATGCAAGCTACCGCATTCCAACCGTATTGGAAGGAGCAACAGACGACAACCTGGTGCGGAGCGCAGTTCAACAAGTCTTCGCCCATCTTTGCTTTGCCGCTCATCAACATGTCGCAAGCCGTGGGAGCGAACGAGCTCGTCACGCATGATGTCAACCGTACGCTTTGGAACGATATGACGAGGAATTGGTGCGGTGCTGAAGCAAAGATTCGTGGGCCGAATGGAACGTTTGATGCTATCTTGGGAGATGCCAATGCTTGGACGACGATCGATTTGAACATGAACCTCTTCGAGACCATCAAGGGCGTTCCGCTTGGCACTTATTCGAATCCAGACCAGGCTCGCTGGATGGACAATATTCGTGTTTGCTTTACGGGCAACAGGACGGATGTGTCTGAAGGATACCCGTATTCGTATGGCACGGCCTGAAGGTTGAATGATAGATTGTATTATAGATTGTCTTTTCCTGCATATGCATTGCATTGTTTTGGTTTGACTGAAGGAGCGGGACGTATCATTGTGTCATTGACTGGTCGATGAGCTTGGGCTGAGTTTTCGATGGTTGCTGACAAGTCTTGCGTCTTTTGTGATGGTTCTTGCGTCGTCTGTGACACCTCTGTATCGAGTAAAGACAGGTCTAGCTTGTCGATTGACACATTTACCCGCGATCGTTTGCAAGCTGCTGAGACTGTGACAAGTCTCAAGTCTTTCATGACAACGCTCAAGTCTCTGGTGACAATGCCCGTGCATTCTGTGACATTTAACGTTCTAGCTTTGTGCCCTCCCTCATGCTGAGTGTATGCGTGGGAATGCAACCGCACAGAATCGACTCGACTTTGCCACCGTAAGCTTTAGCTGAGTAGGCTGGGTATCAACTTTGATGTGACGACCTGAGCATCATCCATCCATGCTGTATCGCTGACCCCGCCACTCTCTCGACACCTTTCGCAATCACCAACATAGGTGCTTGCATTGCAATCACGTCTGACCCATGGCCGATTGCTCCTAATGCAGACGGCTCTCGGCACGGAAAGCTGCCACTCCGCATGCCTAGGAAGGGAGTCGATTCGCCCTTAGTTGACATCACTTCTCAAGACACCGTCGAAGAAGAACCTACTTTGACATCACTCCAAATTCTCTGTGTTCTTTCAACAAACGCTCTCACCAACCATACTGGAAGCTCACTGAGTATCTTGATCGACTCAGCGGCAATGAAGCACGAACCCGAGTTCAGGAGTTCTTGAAGGAGAGAATCGTCCAAAAAGTCTTCTCAATTTCTTGGAGTCGCTTGGACGAAGCTGCATTTCTTCAAAAGAAACTATAACGTCAAAGGGCTTTTGCGCGCCAGAACGAAGGTTGTATGACGAAAACATCAAAGACTGTCAAGTCCGCGCTGCTATTTCGTACGACCCTTGTAAGCTCAAGCTTGGTGCGTCAGACCTCATCATCAACTTCAATCACTTGCGCACATGCTACCAGCACTGGTTGCCGGAGCTGACGAGGGAGAATTGGGATCTGTTGATCGAAAAGGCAAACGAGCTTCTCGACGGTGACTCCTTTGATCCAAATGCAGACGAATCTCACCCTCCCACGAATGACTCTGCCCCTGCTACCACCAGCTTGACCAATGCTGCCTCTTCGTCTCGCACGGCCGCATCTTCGTCTGATCCAGCCATCACCGTGACCAAGACTGCCTCGTCTTCAAGCAGCACCGCCAGCAGCCGCACTGTCAATATTGTCTCGCCATCTTGCATGCCCGCATCATCGTCTCGCACGGCCGCATCGCCTTCTATCAGCACCACCGTAACCAAGGTCGCATCGTCGTCTCACAGCGTTGTCTCATCGTCTGGTACCAGCAGCAGCAGCACTGCCATCGTCTCGTCATCTGGCACGCCCGCATCATCGTCTCGCACGGCCGCATCGCCTCCTACCAGCACCACCGTAACCAAGGTCGCATCGTCGTCTCACAGCGTTGTCTCGTCGTCTGGTACCAGCAGCAGCAGCACTGCCATCGTCCGTCATCTGGCACGCCCGCATCATCGTCTCGCACGGCCGCATCGCCTCCTACCAGCACCGACGCAGCCAAGAATCCTTCGCTGTCTCTCAGCGTCGTCTCGTCGCCTGCTACCACCAGCGGCAGCTCAAACGAGCACATCGTGACTTCAGACTCTTCGTCTCTCTTTGCAGACCGATTCTTAGCGAATGCAAGAGTGCAGCTTAACTTGATTGTACTCACGCAGGCACAGTCTCTCATGGAATCACACATTGAGTTCAAATGATAATGCTGAGACGTTACAATTTCGACCGACGCCCAGCATGCCGATCCACAAGGTTCACTGTCACAGAACGCTCGAGCATTGTCATCGAAAACCTGAGTGTTGTCTCGAAAGTTTCGAGACGTGTCACACTCTCAGCACAGGTCACAGACCGCTTACAAACGATCGCGCGTCAATGTGTCAGACGACGTGCTCGACCTGTCCAACGATGCTGCAGTTGTGTCACCATGGATCACACACCGCTCCGCATGCAAACGCTTCAATCAGCACAGGAACAACGAGGACTCAAGCAGTCAAGTATCGGTACGAACGCGCAGAATGCTAAACGAGATCACATTGCAAAGACATCACAACTTTGACTGACGACCCACATGCCTATCCACCAGATCAGCCACCTCTTTTGCAATTCCAAACGAAGCCTGATACCCCGCTGGTCCGATACCATACGAATGGACCACTGTCAGCCCTGCCTTCTGCTCCAATTCGACCCTCGCACCATTTTCTCTCGCCGGCCTCAACCCAACATTGTGCGAAATGACGGGGATATCTCTCCACGATCCTCCCTCCGGTACGATTTCAGGCGCGAGCTTTGCGCACTCCTGCAAGATCGTCTCTGCCAATTGCTTGTCGGGTGTAGTTGCGGATTGACGAATGTCGAATGAGCCACCGAGGATGACTTGGCCGGATTTCGCACGGGGGATGACGTAGTTGGCGGGGGAGCCGAGCTTCATAACGCACCTGGCGTTGGCTTTGAAGGAGGGAACGGAGACGAGAACGGTCTGACCTCGAATAGGAAATACGTCTGCATCGCGGACTAGGTCAGCCGCACCAACACCTGTCGCGTTGACCACTAGATCGCAGCTGGGCACTAAGGTTCGAACCGCGCTGAGAGAGGTCAGTGTTGAGCAGCGTCGAATGTCTACTGGCGGCCCAGCGGCTTTTAGGATTGTCGGATTGGAAGAGGTCAATTCGGACACCAGCCACTTGGTGTAGAGCGGTACGGAGATCGTAAAGGACTTGTACTTGATAGCGTGCGCTCCGGTTCCATCGCCCTCCGGCACGACGGCGAAATCGGGAGTGAGACTGCTAAACCATATGTCTTTGGCTTCTCGTTTGACAGGGCTGATATCGGTGAACTCGACCATGGCCATGACTTCGGGTGGCAGTTGCGTGTGTAGTTCGAGCCATTTGCGGAAAGTGATTTCGTCTCGACGCTGAGCGGGTTTGTCGGTGAGCGTAGCGAACGAACACCAGTTGGCACCGGCCCATGGACTGGCGAATGTTTGAGAGAAGGTATCTTGTGGCAAGTCGCGAGCCAGGATGGTAACTTTGTAGCCTCGTTCTCGGAGTTCGTAGGCGTTGGTGAGGCCGAGGACTGGCAAGAAGGAAGAGAACGAAAGATTAGATGAGCGGCTGTAATTGCGACACGGTCAACGGTGACTGTGCGAACTTACCTCCTGCTCCGACCACTACTACGTGCGTCTGGCGTGACATCGCGAGTCTTTTTGATCGTCTCTGCTGATGTGATTCTTGCGATGTGTGGATGAGGAGGAGATGATGGTGGTCAGGCGTTGTAAAGCGATTGCGTTTGAGCGGAGAGTGACCTGCGGGGTTTGCCACGGTTCTTCTGATTGGAGTTTCCGCAGAGCGTATCTCGCCGACTTTTCACCCGGGAAATATAGCGGAGCGCGTGTCTCTCTTATCGAGCGGGAAGAAATAAAGCTCAGTCCAGGGTCTCTTCCGCACTCACCCCACCATCGTCTTCCCGCAACATATCCCGCAAGCTCAAGATGGCGGACACGACACCGATCCCAATCATCTCACTCCAGAGCGGCGCGAGCCCTCTCGGTCCACGAATCCTAGATGCTGTCGTCAAGACCGGCTTCTTCTACCTTTGTGACCATGGCATCAATCAAGACGAGATCAACTTGCTGTTTGATCAAAGTGCGCAATTCTTCCTCCACGAAGATGAGTCGGAAAGACTTGCCTGTCAGGATCGAGAAAGCAATACAGGCTACACAGCGATGAAGTCGGAAAGCTTGGATCCGAATAGCAAGTCCGGCGGTGATCTGAAGGAGTCTTTTTACCTCGCGGGATTGGCGAGGGCAGAAGGTGGTTCTTCTCCAGCTGAAGAGCGATATCGACCTCCAGCGCAGCGACTTCCACATCCACTCAAACAGCATAAAGAAACGCTCGCTATCTTCATCGAAAAATGCAAAGCAGTCTGCGATGCGGTCCTCTCAGGCTTCGCAGGCGCAATCGATCTGCCTTCGAACTACTTTGTCGACTCGCATCATGGTCAGCACGACCGACTGCGGCTCATTCACTATCCTCCCACGCCCGTATCCAAGCACGACACCGCGACGACAAGCATCCGCGCCGGCTCGCACTCCGACTACGGCTCGTGCACCCTCCTCTTCCAAAAGGACGTCGGCGGACTACAAGTCGAAATGAAGCCGGGACAGTGGGTCGACATCCCACCTCAGCAGGGATGCTTGGTGGTCAACGTCGGTGATGCGATGGAGTTCTGGAGCGCTGGCATGTTCCGCTCGACTCAACATAGGGTGGTGCTGCCTCGCAGCGAGTCCGAGAGCGGTTCCCGCTTTTCAGTGGCATACTTCTGCCAGCCGGACGAAGACGCGCGTCTGGTTCCACTGGAGATTTCGGAAAAGGTGAAGGAAAAGTGCAAAGGGAATCTGATGGAAAGGGAAGAGTTTGAGAAGAGATGTGTTATGAAGGGCGTATCGGATGTGAAAGAGCTGACCGGTGGACAGCATCTGCGTGCTCGTTTGGGAGCGACGTACAATGTTGTCAAGTCTTAGTATCATAGTGAAAGTAATCATACAACATACAACAGGCTGCTTCAAGCTGACATTCCGTATGGGTGATGAAGAGCCTCAAGACCGGCGATGATGCGAGTCTGATGGGAATAAGGAAGAAGCTTGATATCGTCGGAGCCATTTCAACTGGATCGGGATAGGTCATCTGAATATCGGCGATGAGAAGCCTCCTCTTCTGCGCGCATGCTCAAGACGACGGAACTCCTAAACCTTCGGCAGCATGAAGCGATATTTTGTAAGTCAGCCACTTATGATGGTCTATTGGCTGTGCTTTGCTCGTCACAACACTCGAATGCATGATCCAAGCGGCAAATCGCTTGTTCCTGACGACGCCGTGCTCAGATGAAGATGGGGACGAATTGCCATCATGAGGCGAAGCGCAGTTTCGAAGATGGATTGCTTGCCGAACGTCGCTGTTCCTCGATCCGATCCCGCTGGTCGCCGCCGCTTGCTGATTGTTCTTGTATCCAAGACACCAATCGATACTGGTGTTGCAATGGAAGCATTGTTTGCAGGAGCCTCTCAGGGTGTCTGTTGACATCGCTTGTTCGCGCTTAGTCGGAACGGCAAATATTCTATACTCCGACTTTTCGAAAGGTCTTGACCGGCAGAGTGAGGCGGATGCGGGATTGATGCTCGATTGCGACGCTGTGCATGAAGTTCAACCGATCGAGACACACAAAGAAAAACCAAGGCTGCTCGCTTCTTTTTCGGGCTTGTCAGTCCCCTCTTACTGTTTGCCGGCGACCCAAGCAGGAACCACAAGGTCGATTCGCTTTTGGATACCATCGGAAGCATCGCATCGTGTGCTGAGCTCGCTTAATGTCGTATGCATGGAAACCGGTTGTGAGTCCGATCGTGAGACAAGTCGAAGAACGAATCAAGAGTCCCGCGCCATTTATTTTCAAGAGGGTGCCGGCTGTTGCCGGAAATGCAGGTCACACTTGGTACCGCAGATGTGGCATCGTTCCTGTTGCGTTCAGTGTTGGCATCATTGCGCATTAGTTTCCAGGGCGATGGAAGACAAACAAGACCGGTCAAGTTTGAGATGATGGATGATGGGGCAGGAGAAGGTCGAAGCGGTGCAAACAAATCGTGCGGATGATTTTTTCTAAAATTAAATCGCGATCACGTTCGCTAGCTGCTGCTGTGCTAAAAATCTGCAGGGCGCACTAGCCCGCTCAGCCCTCATTTGGAAAAATCAGTTTCCCACGCACCGTTGCGAGATAGGGTTGTGCTGCCGCTCTGATCCGCAGCCCTGAACGGCAATCTCGATTCTGGCGCGCAGCGTGTGTGTGTGTGAACTATTTTTTCATTCTAAGCCCAAAATGCGCTAATCTTGTGCAGATTTACTCTCTTCCCACCCTCCATCATCCCCACCTTGTGGCTCAACATCACACACATTCCTCGCTCTTTCGGATTACCCTTCGCTCTTCTACACCTCTCTCCTTCAACCTCGTGGCGCCTTTCGATCTGCCAAGACATCGGTCATTGCCGGTTTTGCATCGCATTGGACTATCCACCCCTGTTTAGAGTGTGTCAGCCCAACCCGCACTGCCGCCTGCCGCCTTCGCTCAAGGTCCAGAATCAAGGCTGCCGACTCGAAAGCAACGCTCGCTCAGCTCGCTCCTGCGCCCACACATTGATCACATCGTCAAGCTCGATCGGACTCGACATTCCTAGACAAGATGGGTAAGTTATTAGTTGCCCGACACACACACATACATACACACACATTGGGGCATCTGGCCTGCAAGCACATCCTTTTGAGCAACGCATACACTTGACCGGCCCGACGATCAGACCCTATCGCTCGCCCCACACACCGCGGCGTGATCGCTCTATGTAGAGCTTTGGCCTCGTCAACATGTCCATGTGATCAAGGTGGAGGGTGTACGGTAGACGAGATGCTCTTTGCCTGTTCTTCATCGTAGTTCATATGTCGACTGCGACGGTGATCATGGGTTTGCCATCCTCCGACTGTTGGCATCGTTGGGTTGGTTCCTTGGCCAAGTGTATACGCTTTCATCAACTGGAAGCTCAGGATGTCGTTTGCCTTGAGCTTTCAGGCTTCCGTTGAGTCAGATGTTCGGCATTCTTTCCTTCGCCCACTCTCGGGTCTTCTTGTCTTGCTGCTGAGTCTTGGTTTATGAGCGCGAGATGTCAGCAGCAGCCAAAGAGACTCTTGTCATTCGTATCACCGAAAGGGTTCCGCAAGGTGGCGTCGATCGGAGCGTTGCCGCTTCGTGCTGACTGCTATTCTAGAAGCGCAGAGGTTGACAAAGAAGTTTATTCATCTTTGTTTTTCTCTTTCTCCTCCTCCCTCTCGCTGATTCTTGCCTTTGGGGCGCTGCTTCCGTTGATCGGAATTGGCGACGATTTGGCTTTTGTGCATTGAATCGATTCGGCATTCGATCCGATCAATTGGATTGTGGGTATCCAAATTGGGGTTTCTACGCTGCATCTCACCTCGTCTCATCGCTGCGCTGTGACTTGGACCTGCAGCGGACCTGATCCCCATTCTCACTTCAATCCTCTTGCCGGACGGCTCGACCCGTGAGTATTCTGCTATGTCACCCACCAAAGCCTGCTTTCTCGCTAGGCTCGGTTGCGTTGTCTGCCACTCTAGAGTGGGTTCTGCGGTTTGCATCGCCACAGCCTCGCCTAGACCAGGTTCGCCGCTGTTCCGTTCCTTGTTCCCCTTTGGAAAAAATTTCGACTTGGACCGGCTTTCCTTTTGCATTCCCCCTTTTCTCGCTCGCCCTTATCACACAAAATTCCCTTTCCAGCTCCGACGCTGTCTCCGGCTTTTGCCTGTCATTCCTCTCTCTTCTCGTTGCCATCTTTTCATCTCTTCCCACCCACTTCCCATTCCTCCACGCCACCACCACCCACCACTTCCCACCGTCTATTTGAGCTTCTGTCTCAGCCACGCATAGCTTGTCATCGTCGCCACCACCACCAACCACATTCTCGTCGCTGTTCGCCGTCGTGTCCTAGTCGCCGTGTCTTTGCGATTCTCTTGCGCTCTAGTCGATCTTCGAACGAGGCTTTCTTGCTGGTCGATCAGCGACTAGCCCTCCTTCGTCAGCGTGAGCTCGAGCACCGCTTCGAGTTCTGGCCTGTCGTCGACTGACACGGCGTCCACCGCGGCGTCAGCGTCCTCTTCGAGGCAGGCTTCTTCGTCTTCCACGTCGATCCCTACCTCTTCTTCGTCTTTCGCTTCATCCTCATCATCCCAGAGCCCCACCTCGGCCTCGTCATCATCGTCTCGACCTGAACCATCATCCTCTCGCACATCAACAACCATGGCTGACACATCAACATCCTCTACCAATCTCCCGTCCTCGACGTCCACCTCGATCGCTGCGACTTCATCTTCCTCCTCAACGCCAACTTCGCGCACATCAGAAACCGCCACTGCAAGCACGTCCACCTCGGCACCCTTCACATCGTCTAGCTCGACGTGAGTATTCCCGACCAGCCATGCTTCCGTCAATTCGTTGTATGCGAGCAACAATGCTGACCGATCGCGCCTTTCCTTGTCTGCACTCGTAGATCGTCCTCGACGTCTTCGACTAGTGTAAGTTCCTCCTCGTCATCGAGACCTATCTCTTCCAGCACATCTAGCCCCGTCTCCACTGTAAGCTCCAAGCTCCAAGATCCCTCCGTGCAACCAGCATGGTCTTTGTGCTCTGCCAGCTTTCAGAGGAGGCTCGGCCAGGTGCCTCAGCTGCAACACGAGATTCCGCTCTCCTGCTACCAGCTGGACGCTCGCCTTTCATCTGGACATCTGCAGCAGCAGCAGCTTCCGTGTGGCTACCATGTCTGCTAGCTGGACACAACCTGCCTTCAGTCGCTGACCCAGGCCGCTGCTTTCTTCCTTTTTCATCTTTCGACCCACACAGTCATCGACCTCGTCGACTTCAAGCTCCACTTCCAGTACCTCGAGCTCCACTTCAACGAGCTCAACTTCCTCAAGCACCTCCAGCACATCATCGAGCTCGTCCACTACCCCAACCTCTTCATCCACATCCACGAGTCAGACACCGAGCTCAACAAGCACAAGCGCCACTCCCACGTCAACGTAAGTACTCCTCATTCTCGCATCTCCGACCGCATACATATCTCCTTCTGCGCTCGCATGCATCAGACACACACATGCCTGGCGGCGCGCACACATACACAAACAGATTCTCGAGTGCGAACAGATCAACGCGCTGCATTTCTTCACTCGCTACTCGCCACTCGCCACTCGCTCCTCGTCCCCATCCTCTTTCCTCTACCCCTCTCCTCCTCGCTGCTACAGCGCTTCTGTTCGGATTGTCGCCTTGTCGAGGGGACCTGTATGTTGATCAGATCCCTCTTTGTGCGCGTCTGCTGCCATGGCTCGTGTCACCCATGTATTTGCGGCACCTCATTTGCAGACAATCCTCCAGCTCAGCGATTCTGACACCCTCTTCCTCCTCGCCCGCTTCATCTGCATCGCCATCCTCCGACCGACCCTCCTCGTCCTCCGAATCCTCAAATTCTTCGCCGGCATCCTCTCGACAATCTGATCGGCCCAGCAGTGAAGCTGCCGTTTCCACCTCAACCTCGCTCACCCCGTCGGTCATCACCACCCAGACATCGCTCACCACCATCACCTTGCCCAATGGCCAGACTTCCACCTCTACCGCCTACGCCGTCACCACCGCCAATGGCCAGTTGAGCGGTTCGGCCAGCAGCGGCAGTGGCAGCAACAATGGCTTCTTCTCCAACTCGGGCGCCGTTGGTGGCACTTTTGCCGTCGTCGGTTTGGTCTGCGTTGCCATCGTCGCTGCCGTGTTCTACATGCTTTGGAGGCGTAGAAAGGCGCAGAGGATGGATGCCGACGTTGTCGCTGCCGCCTCTGCTGCTGCTGCTACCAAGAGGACTCCCTTCGACGATGACGATCCCGAAATGATCGAAGATCCTAGCTACGGCACTGGCGCCGCTGGTCTCGGTGGAGCTGCTGCAGGTGCAGGTGCCTATGGTGCCTCCAACGCCATGATGCAGCAGTACTACAACAACTACGGTCCCTCGAGCGAAGGTTACGAGCCTAGCCACATGTCTGCCGGCACCGCACCCGGTTTTGCTGGAATGGGCGCGTACGGTCCTATGGCCGCCGCTGGTGCTGGTGGCGCTGCTGCAGGTGGTGCGGCTGCTTACTACGCTGGTGGTGCTGGTACCGATGGCTCGCACTACTACGAGAGCGTTCCTGCTGGTATGAGCAGCGAAGGCGCCTATGCCGGTATGGGCTCGATGGGTCACGACCCCAACGGATACAGTCAGGGCCACGAAGACCCTTACGGAGCTGGCAGCGGCGGCCACGGTTACAACCACAACGGCGCACCTCAGCTCAACTGGGCACCCGGCGCCTCCCCTCCTCTCGACCAAGACGTCTACGGCGGCGTCCACGCTGGTCAGCCACACCCGGATGGAAGCAATAACGTCTTCGCCGACCCCAGCAGCAGCAGCAACGAGACGGATGGTCGGATCGATATGCGCGCTCACGAGGCTGGGTCTGCGGTAAGCCTCCGCGATGATCAGGATTACGGTCGTCGGTTGGCTGTTCGTAACGGAGAGCAGTAGTAGCCCGACCTTTGCTTATCAAAATACGGAACGTCTCCGTAGACGTTACTCTCCCCCATCGCATCTTAATCGAGGGCCTCCGCCTAGCGTAAAAGCTGGCTCGGTAGACCCGTGTATCCATACATCTGTTGCTTTTGTTCATCGTTTTTTTCATTCTTCCTCTCATCAATGCATATGGACGCTTTTCATTTGAGATTCTTTTGTGTGTTGTGTTTTGTGGTCGGAAGCAGGCGGGACAGTGTCTTTCGATGTTTTTGAGTTTTTGGGTCGGTCCTGGATCACGATTTCTCGTTCTCAAAGCGCTGGTCCGGCGGTCGCGATGGCGGACCTCACTTTTGCTTCTTTGTTGTTGCCTCATCTCGGGTTTTTCACGAACATAAGCTGGAGTTGGTAACGTTGATTCGACGAGACGCGGGCGATCGGGAGATGCGGTAAAAGTACAGTTGAGAGACGAGAGACAACAATGCGATTGATACGGCGGGAACGAGCCGAGGCCAAATTGCGGTCGGCGAGACGAACGACGAGCGGGAGCGGGAGACATGGTGGTCAAGGGCTCCTCCCCTCATCGAAGAGAGATCGTGAACAAAGTGCGATGGGCGGGATCACTGACGAGCGGGAGCCGGAGACATGTTGGTCAACGACTTGCTCCCCTCGTCGAAGAGAGATCGTGAACAAAGTGCGATGGGCAGGATCACTGACGAGCGGGAGCCGGAGACATGTTGGTCAAAGGGTTCCTGCCATCATCTGCGCCACGGAAGAGACCCGCTTCCGGGTTAGCCTCGAGGCTGGTCGACGCTCCGTTGGCTCTGTGACGCGCTGCGAGCGGCATATCCGCATCCGAGTCCTCCTCTCGCGTCCTCTTCTTCGCGGGAGTGGCAGCCGCCGAGGACTCTGCATCCGGTTCGACGCGCGCCAAGCTGATGTACCTCCGCATAACTGCTGCGACGCCCGAGTTGACGAAGACGTCTTTGAACTGCGATCGAATGTCCTGCTTCAGGCCTTGCACCAACCTGAACAATTGGGAGACCGTCGCATCAGGGAACTTGTAGATCATGAACGCGATGTAAACGAACTCCGCAGGCGACAGAGGCTTCTTCACAGGTCGACCGTTCTTGCTCAGCCTGACCTCCGGTTTGATGCAAACTCCGTAACGTGGGTGGTTCGCGAGTGCTACGTATCGTTCGAGGGTACGCTGCATAGTCTGCCGTAGCTTACGAGACGGCTCCTTCTGGGAGTTGGCCTTTAGGAAGGTGTCGATGGCGTGGGCGGACGGGAGGTAGTTGACCACGTCAGCGTGCTCGATAAGCATCGCAATTTGTGCCATGTAGAGATAATCTCTACCACGGCTGACGATCAGCATCTCGTTGCCGGCTTCGTCATGAATTAGGGAGGGAGTCGGATCGATGAATCGCTTCACCATTTGGCGGATGAAGTCGGGCCAGGCGCCCAAGTGAGCCCCGAGCTTCTCTGCCGAAGATAGGGTCATACCCATCTGCACGCGACTGAACATGTCCCGCTCAATCTCTTCGGAGAGACCATCGAATTCCACGATGGTGAGCTGCTCGTTGTCGAATTTGCGTCGTTGGGCGGGGGTCAGGGCAGGCGTTTTGCCCCAAGTCAGGTCCTCCTTGTACCAGAACTTGCGGCCGGTCGAAGGTTCTTTGACGGGGACCTCGTTGTCCATAAAGGCGCAGATTGACGAGATGCGCTGCTTTCCATCGATGCACACGTACAACGTTTCTCCACCTGGACCCTCGTCCTTTTGGACAGAAAGCAGGACGGGAGGCACATAGTAATGTCGCATGATCGACTCGATGACGGCAGATTTCTTGTCGGCAGTCCAGACGACACCTCGCTGATACTCGGGCTCGAGGTCGATAACATTGTCTTGAATCATGGTGTAGATGGTTCTGGTCGAGAGTTGAGCCGCTCGAGGGGCTTTAAGGATGTTACCTAGATCGAGGACCCTAGAAGAGGGCTTCTTGGTGCGGGCCTTGGAGGTGGAAGCGTTGGCTCCGTACTCGGCGTCGTCGTCGTCGCTGAGGTCGGACTCCGAGTCGACTACGGGTCGGTAGTCGAAGAGCTCATCGAGCTCATCACCTGAGTCGAAGCGAACACGTCGGGCGGGCGAGAGGGGCGGCATGGGAAGTTGGAAGCGGACATTTCGGACGTGTGAGACGGACGGCATCAAGAGTTGGTACCAGGCGGAGTTTATAGAAGTTTGCGAGTCGTCATGTATGTATATCGTTGAGATGAGTGTTTGCGGACGAGTCGAATTGTAAGAATATGGAGGTGTTGGTGGTAAGGTGGAAGAGTGAGATAGAGCGGAGCGGGTGTATATATCGACGTAGCGGATCGAGGCCCAACGAAAGTGCGGAAGCGGAAGCCATTGTCGAAAGCGAAACGAGATTAAGGTTAAGGTTCGTGTGATTATAGCGAGATGAATGAAGGCACCCAAAGGTCGAGCAAAAGCGAGATGTGACTGTCAGTATGTGCTTTCGGTGTGCCGCACGCTATGCAGAGTTGCGAGACGCTTACCCTCGGGTTTGACCGACATAGCTTGAGTCGATTCTTGCCTCTTTGTGGTTGTCGAGAAATTGAAGGTTGCAGATCGGCTTATAAGTGTGGGACCGGTCGGCGAGCGTTTGCGGCGTCAACGAGAAGCGTCGAAGGATCTGTTCAGGCAATGCAAGGATGAGCGCGGTCAGGAAACGATGTCAAACCGCAGCGAGAAGAACGAGGTCCCGACCACGAGCGGAGCGAGAGTGTGGAGGCGAAACCAACGGGTGGGGCTTAAATCGTCGACTGGATAGGCCCTTTTTGAACAGGCAAGACAATTACATACGTCTTTTTACCTCCTCTATTTCCTCAATCCTTTAATCATTATTTTTAACGCGTTTTCTGTCTGGCAGACTGATCAAGTGAAGACGCGTCAGCAGGTTTCAAGTTGGACAGCACGCGCACGCGTGGTTCTTGTCTTTCATCCATCATTTGCAAGACAAGCTCCATCAATATGGCATCAACTTGGGACAAGATCCACACCATTTACCACGACCTCAAATGGGCCTACCCTGCAAACCATCTAGAAGCAGGAGAAAAGGTTACTCTTGGCCCTATGACCGTTGCTGCCTGGGACCGATACCTTGCTCAAATGCAATTGGCTTGTAGATGGATCAAGAAGAAGACAACAACATACAACCTGCCATCCAAAACCACTACAAAGAAGCTTGCACGTGGCTTTCATAACCTTGATTGGCTGCAGAGATGGAAGTGCAACCACAGTGGCAAGCCCGAGTCCAAGACCAAAGCAGACATTCCACCACACAAAAAGCGCAAACGGAAACCAAGTATCAAAGTTGGCTGCTGTGCTGGCTTTGTTGTCAGGAAGATACGGGGTGAAGATATTGTCTACATCATCTGGCATTGGAAGCACTCTGGCCATCAGCCCAAATCAATCAACTCTTTATCTGAGTCACGTCTGCCTGATGTGGTGAAGCATTGGATTGATAAGCAAGTTGATAACAAACAGGACTGGAGAAGTGTCCAGAACATCCTTCATGAAGACAAAGGCGCACTCAAAGCTCTCCGTCAAGGCTCATTCCAGCTGCTTACACAATCAAACGGATGGATGTATACAATCGCCTGCGGAAGAAGCTGGTCAGAGACTCTCATCTTGACAGCGAGTTCCTGCTTAGCATGCAGAAGTGGGTGGAGAGGATCATCACAGATGGAGGGTGGGCCAAGCTATCAACTGACGTCTTTGACCTCAAGACAAATGC
Organism: Sporisorium iseilematis-ciliati; assembly: GCA_001748505.1. Taxonomy (NCBI): domain Eukaryota; kingdom Fungi; phylum Basidiomycota; class Ustilaginomycetes; order Ustilaginales; family Ustilaginaceae; genus Sporisorium; species Sporisorium iseilematis-ciliati. The sequence continues at coordinate 124,436 of MJEU01000028.1, read as the reverse complement.
ATACAACAGCTGGTCACTGTCCCTTGTGACAAAGTTTCAAAGAGCAATGTTGCAACAATACTCAGGCAGCATAGCTTGTCTTGACTCTACCCACAACACCTGCACTGGCAGGAACGGAAAGGAAAAAGCATACCTATACACTGTGTGTTTGCGGAGTCACGTCACCGGTAGGGCTGTACCTGCTGCATTCATGATCACAAACACGGAAAATCAGCTCCCGGTGAAAGCATTCCTCAAGAGCCTCCGGTTCAACCTTGGATTTCAACCACACTTCATGATGATTGACTGCTGTGAAGCAGAGGTTGCAGCAATTGAAGCAGCTCTGCTGGAATCAACAATCATCTATTGTATTTGGCATTTCCTTAGGGCTATTGGAACCGAGAGCAAGCAGAAGATCACAACAGCAGCACATGGAACTTTGGAACAAGCAAGAGCCCTCCGTCAGAAAGCCGTTGATGGAGTCAAGACTCTCATGCAAGCAACTTCAAGTGAAGCTTTTGATGCCCTTTGGATACAATACAAGGAAGATTGGCAAGCCGTGCCAGGCTGGGTCAAGTACATGCACAGCCAGTGGTATCCAAAGCGGGCCTGACGGGCACAAGCTTGGCGCAGTCAGCATCATCAAGGCATCGATACAAACAATTACATAGAGCGGTGGCATGAAGAGCTGAAGCGCACGTACCTCAAGACACTCCGCAGACAAAGGGCTGACTATCTTGTTTGGATACTCAACGCTAAAGCTCTCATATACTATCAAGTGCTCGAAAGGAAAGTTGAGCTGGGCCTGGAAGAACGGAGGTACAGCAAGATGGAGCTTGCAACCCGTGAAGCTGCAGAGAGGATGTTACCAGCTGTGCGCTTGCAGAAAGTGCGTGATGCAGACTACAGTGGTGGCATAGAGGTACAGTCATTCAGCAGCGACACCTGGTACTCTGTGTTGACTCTCAAGAAAGAAGGCATAAGCTACAGTTGGCATTGCAACTGCATATACTTCACAAAAACGTCGAGCTATTTGTAAGCACATGTGGCTCTGTTTCCTGGAACGAGCAATTCTTCCCTGTGACGGCATCAAGATGGAGTACATTGGGCCCCAGCCAGAACCAAGGCCAGAAGAGCAACAACAAGCTACCGAGGACTACAAAAGAAACACACAGCAAGCGTTAGATGATTGCTCAGCAGAAGCGGCAAGACTGCTCAAAATCCTTTCCAACGCAAAGAAGGATATCCGCCACTTTGAGTGGGAGCAGCTTGTTGGTCTCAAGAACACCATCAGAGCTCTCACGTTCTCTGCAAAAACCAACTACCTTAAAGAGTCACTAACAGCAACTCAGTTGTGAGTTGTGTTGTTTCTAAAGCGGCATTCAAATTACCTGATTCAAGGAGAAGGGGGGCTTGTGCTGTATTCTGGATTTGGCAGGCAGATTTGGCCGAAGAGAAATTTGTGAGCACAAGCCCCCCTGGCCTTTGCTGACACTTTCAAACTCGGCAAGACTCGGTTTGCAGATTGCTCCCTGCTACCAACAACTTTCATATCATTGCCTCAATCATGCCAGCTTCATCTTTCTTGGCCCTCAAGAGGAAACAAGCCAGCAAGAAGCTTCAGGAGGCTGCCAGGCTGCACCAGTACCGGTTCCACCAAGAAGCGCAAGAATCAATCACACTGGAAAGGAAGTTCACAATCTCTGACCCGAAGGAAAACAGCTCACTTGGACAACATTCAGCTTTTTGAAGTTGGCAAACCACAACATCATCAACCAACTGATCAGCAGGTCCGATGCAATCTCACTCTTCTTGATCAAGACAGTCAGCAAGTCATTCTGCAGCAAATCCGACCTTCAAGTTACCAAAGAATGCTGGACACTTGAAAGAGTGCCTGCAATGGGAAGGTTCTCTACGATCTATATCTCTCCAAGAAGTTACCAACATTCACAATCTCGAAGGACAAGCAAGGAAAAGCACCAATCAAGCTCACAAAAAGAAAAGTTCCTGAACATCATCTTGGTATCTGGCATTCCCGAGGCAAAAAGACTCTCGACTTCACCAAAGAGACCACCAATACACGATACAAGCAAGAAGCACTTGGCTTGCTGGCATGGGCTGAGCAACATTTGGCTTTGGTCTTTTCAACTGCATCACGACTTTTCCATTCAAGCCTCTGTCCAAACATTGGAGGTCGGCAAGTAGGCAGGGATTGGTTGATCTCCATCTTTGGCAGGAAGAGTCTCGCTTTACTACATCCTTGGTGTTCAACAGTTGCTTTCTTCTCGAACTTCCCAGAGTCTGGAGGTCTGCACCGAGATGGGGATGATTGCATTCCATCCTTCCTTTTCAACTTTGGCGAGGCTGCCTGGCTGGAGTTACCAGAGTTCTTGGTCAAAGTCTATGTTGAGTCTCTTGACTTGATTGTCCTCAACTTGCACTCTTTTTACCACAAGACATCAGCAATTGATCCTTTGGCATTGGCTCACAACAGATGGGCCTTCAGTGGGTTCTTTCAAGAGGCAATCTACTTCAAAGAACATGTGTGCAGTGTGGCACAATGGAGACTTGATGCCATCTTTGGCAGCAATAGTGTTGAATGCAATGCAACTTTGATCTGAACTGTTTACTGTGCTGTGCAGTTGAATTTTTTCCGCAGATGTTTTTCAGTCTCTGCCTGACACTGTGTTGTGCAGTTGAATTTTTTTCCGCAGTTTGTGCGTGTCAAAACACACGCAGCCTTTTGGAGAAAGGGGCGCGTACCAAATGACACGCAGAGTCGAGAGTTGACAAAATATGCGCGTCCCAACCAATGCGCTTCAAACAACACTGAACAACGCAAAGAGACGGCAAAGTGGGGTCCAAAAGCCGAGCACTTACCTTCAAAGCAGCAAGAGCCAAAAAAAACTTTGCAAGCCAGACAAGGCACAAAATTTGCAACCAAGCACAGGGATTGTGAGGGATGGAGGGGGAAAGGGTTGAAGAATGTGAAGGTTGGAAAGTGAGGTTAGTGGAAGGAGGAAGGAGGAAGAGCAAAGAGGTTGTATATATAGTTGGAGAGGGACCTTGGTCTGTCAAAGAAGATGAAGCTCAGCTCAGTCAGTCAGGGGCAGGTGCTGAAAATTTTTGTTTCCTCTGCTCTAGTGCCCAAAAATGCGCAGCTCTATGGACTGGACTTGTTCCCCCTGCTCTAGTGCCTGAAAAAGCGCAGCTCTATCTGGCCAATCAGAGGACACCACCTCTGGAAATTGCGAAAATGCATGCGCTAGACCGTCTAGACATTCTAGCGAGATTTTGAGGAGTCAACCTTGGTGACAACCTCAGCTCAACCTCAGTTCAACCTGAATCAACCTGAATCAACCTGAATCAACCTCAGTTTGACCTCCCCAACTTCATTTGAACATGCTCAACCTCAGGCAAGTTGAAATGAAGTTGTTGAATTTCCTCTGAGCCTGAGTTAAACGCCTCAAGGGCTCACAACCTCAGACAAAGATGGCGAGTTTTGGGCTTGGGCCTCAGTGAGCTTGATTTTCAGTTCGACACATCACGAGGTCAACACTAGATGCATTCACGCGGTGTGGGCGGCCTGAGCGGGCTACAATGCAGTGCGAGAAAGCGATGTTGGTGGACGGGAAGATGGATTGCGAGTCGCCCGGCGAGAGGGTCTTGAGCTGTGTTGAAGACGAAAAGGGTCGTGTGCGAAGCGCGCAAGATTTTGATCCAAGATTGAACCCTGCGTTTGGCCCTCGTTGCGGCCTGAGCTTAACTTATCGTGGCCAACTCCGCTGCATCTTTGGTTTGATCCATCATCCTCACTCTTGTCGCTGCACTCACCATCTTCGACATCAGCAGTCGATCCGCGATCCACGCATACCACTCGATCTACCACCAACGCGCTGCTGACCTTTTCGACACCCCTATATTGCAATCGGAAGGGCCGACTTAGCTCGCATCATCTGATCACGAAAGGCAAAGGACTTCGGATCAGCACCGACACCAACAACTCAAGCCACCGACCCGCACCAACGGAGCCACTGCAAATCATAGCGCAACCATGTTCGGACGCATCTTTCACCTCCTCGTCGACGCCATGCTGGTGAGCGTGGCGCTGTCTGGTATCAAGCGAAGCACTGGACTCACACCGGCGGTGTCGCGCATGCCGAACAAAGACCTTCGAAACTTGATGCGCATCTACCTCGAGGCGGGAGAATGGGTAAGTGACTGCTCGATCTGCTGCTATAACGAATGATGAGAGATTGGCACTGACGATAGGCTTGTTCGATGGCCTCCTCACCTTGCTATCAGATCATGGACTTCTCCGTCGTCATTCTGGGTCGATCGAGCTCGTTTGAGCGCGTGCGCTAGGTCACGACTCGTTTTCGCATGGCGCTATCTTCACGGCAGATACCCGGCACCGCCGATAGGGCAGGTAGCTAGCTGAGCAGCCCGCGAAACGTCGTGAGCATCTGCTCCGACGCCGAGCAGATCAGTTTGCGGCTGTCGCTAGGGATAGCGCCCATCTTTGTCTCCATATTCTCGCTCGTTGCATTGTACAATATACCTCGTTAACATCTCATTGCTCGTCGACTGAAATGATCCGCTGTGCTGCTTGGAGAGAAGAGATGTGCGATTGCAAAGACATATGAGACCTCTCGCTGTCGGCAACGGAACCGGCTTTGCAATTGAAAATCGGGGACGGAAACGAGTGCGCCGTGCACGCGGCCTTGGCATGGCCCTTGCACGCTGTGCATGGCTGGCAAACAGCTTGTGACGGTGTGGATCGCCCTGACAGCTCCTTCACGGCATTGCATCGAGCGTGAGATGGGTAGGCAAGGAAGCGGGCATGTCGAACGCACGAGGCTTGCACAAAGCATTGTCTTGCAACAGAGCAAGGGCAACTCCCACTCTTTTTTTTTTTTTTTTTTTTTTTCAAAGTTGATCAGACTGCGACCCAGCAAGTTGCTTTGCATCAAGATTGGCTGGCTAACTGATCACGCCACACCTTTGCAAAGATCGACACGAGGAGAGTCAGACATTCACATACAGAATGGTGCTTCAGCACATGGACCTTGAGGCCGCTGATCAGGTACGAGAACGAGTGGCCATTTGTCTGGCAATGCAGCTCGCTGCGAAGAAGCTGCAGTGAGTGCGCAGGAGACACGGCAGTGCACCCTCGAATTTTTGTGGTGCCTCGCTTGGCATAAGAGGGGACCATGCACGTCTTCTCGCCTTTCCCACCAAAGATATGCGTGCCACCATGCTTCCTTCTCGCTGCGTTCCGTGGCAAGAATGAGCAGATGAGTACCTGACCCACCATCGATACGAACAGGTGGGCTTCATGTCTGGCAAAGAAAGCTTTGTGTCGTCTTCTTTGGATTGCAAGCTTGTGTACCGGACTTGAATGGTTCGGCTGGATCCGTGCGAGCGAGCGTCAAATCGGCGAAGCGGCAATTCGAAATCGAAAATCGAAAAGAAAGGGAAAAAAGGCACACAAGGCTGCGCCACTGTGCTCAGAAAGGTTTTCCTCTTTCCCCCACTTTGCTGCTGCTGCTGCTGCTGCTGCTGCTGCTGTCCGTGGCGCTGTGCTGGCTCTGTAGCTGACTGGCTGACTGCTCTTTGCTCGCTTCCAGGCATTTGGTCGAAATTTGAGGCTCCGCGCATTTTTTGTTCGCACGCTTTTCGCGGATCACCCGCTTGCGAGAAGAGCACACACACACACAGGAAGAGGCAGATGCAGATGCAGCAGCAGACCACACACACGCACAACCGACGCAGGACGCACGGCTGACTGAGTGATTGACGGGCTGACACGAATTCAGTCGCTAAAATCCGAGAGAAAGCGAGCTGCTGCCTTGTCTTTTTTCTGTCCTTCTGCCTGTTCGCGTCTTCTGCACTCCGCCAACCCTAATCAGCGTAGGAGAGAGCGAGCGAGTGACCGATTGACCGACCGACCGACGAACCAACGACCAACCAACTGTGCTGTCCAGTCCAGTCTGCCTGCCTGTCATCTGTCCGCCGCCTCTCTTTGTCTTGTCTTCCCCGCTGACCTGCAACTTCGGTGCAACCTTGTCCCCGTATCGAACGTCGCGCTTGTCGTCATCACCGTCGCCTTCGTCCTTCCCCGCTACTATCCTCGTTCTTCAGTGCCAATCACTTCGAACAACAATTCGTACGATTTTAACGACCACTTGCACTTGGATCTTCAGCTCGAACAGCACACCGACGCACGCACGCACGCATAGTATCGCCACTGTCACCGCCGTGTGCTTTTCTTCTTCAACCGCATCACTCGTTGCAGCCTTGCGACGCTTCTGAAGCTAACATCGTTCGAATCCCTCTCCAGCATCTCGCCTTCTGGATTCTCCGAGTTCGGTTCTTCCTCACGCAATAGATCTTCCCACGCAAAGTCACTCGCGCTCATTCAGCTGCGAACGCACTCGACTTTCTCACCGACACGCCGTGTGACCAGCACGTCTTTTGAACCAGCATGCCCTCGCTTGTCGCTTCGTCAGGAATGAGCACAATGCAGTCCACTCCCGGTCACGAAAACGCCGGCGCCTATGCCACCCCTCCCACCCAGTCTACCTCCAGCTTCGCCAGCGGATCCAACACCCCTTCTCACCAGATCCGTCTCAATGGTCAGAGTTCCGGCATTGGCGAATCGCCTGCCACACACTCTTCGCGTTCCTACCACTCTTCGTCACATAACAGCCAATCGAACGGCAACGGCTCCAACGGCGGTGGTAGTGGCAAGGACAAAAAGTGGAAGCAAATGTTCAAGTTTGGTTCCATCGGCAGGAAAGCTAGCGGCAACTCCACAAACGATCGCAGCTGGCAAGCGGACTCAGCCGAGTCGAGCATCCACAAGACGGGCGACTATTTTGAGAACGTTCAGTACACTGGATCTCATTCTGGCTCCACTTCGTTCCAGCCCATGAACGGCTCCACCGTTGTCACAGACCCTAGCTCTTTCTCCAACGACAGCTACTCCTCCGAAGATCGCAATGCTTCCAACTCTATCGGCGATGCCATGACCGCCTCCGCTTCGGGCAAGCTTCAGCCACCCGCCGACATCAGCGACAACGACTCGACCCACCAGGGCTTTGCTTCTCGTCTGATGAGGCGCGTCTCGAGCGCACCAGACGCCAACAAGCTCTTCAAGAACGGTCAAAACCCCGCTGCTGCTCCAAAGCTCAACGAGGCTACTCCTTCCACCAGGAACGGTTACTTGTCTCCCGACGCTTCTGGGGGCCAGCACGGCCAGTTCGTTTCCGAAGGAGGCGTGCCTACCACTCCTTCCAAGGATCAAGCCAGTGCCACCTTTTTCACCAACTCGCCCGTTCGCATGGACAGCAACGCCACCTCGTTCAGCTACAAGGACTTTGAAAAGGGTCGATCCGTCAGCGCAAAGGGTTCTTCGACGCCCAAGTCCGGTCGAATCGCCTTCCCAGGTACGGGTCGCTCCAAGAGCTCCAACGGCAAGGACAAGAAATCGCAGCTCCCACCACCCAGCAGCTCTGCCAATCTGTCCGCGCTTGCAGGCACCACCACAGTCAACCGAGGGCCCGGCAGCTTCCGACGGACCTATTCCAGCAACAGCATCAAGGTCAAAGAGGTCGAAGTCGGCCCCAACAGCTTCAGCAAGGTCAAGATGCTCGGCAAAGGTGATGTTGGCAAAGTCTACCTGGTGCGAGAAAAGAAGACCGACAAGCTGTTCGCCATGAAGGTGCTCTCCAAGAAGGAGATGATCAAGCGCAACAAGATCAAGCGTGTCATGGCCGAGCAAGAGATCTTGGCTGCTTCCAACCATCCGTTCATCGTGACGCTCTACCACTCGTTCCAGTCCGAAGACTATCTCTACCTCTGCATGGAGTACTGTATGGGCGGCGAATTCTTCCGAGCGCTCCAGACTCGTCCAGGCAAGTGCTTGCCAGAAGAGGACGCCAAGTTCTACGCTGCCGAGGTCATTGCCGCTCTGGAGTATTTGCATCTGATGGGCTTCATCTACCGTGATCTCAAGCCCGAAAACATCTTGCTCCACCAGAGTGGTCACGTCATGCTTTCCGATTTCGATCTTTCCGCCAGAGCCACTCAGCGAGGCGGTGCACCGGCTATGATTCGTCAAGCTACTCCCAACAGCGCGCCTCTCGTTGATACGCGAAGCTGCATCGCTGATCTGCGCACCAACTCTTTCGTCGGTACGGAAGAGTACATTGCTCCCGAGGTCATCAAGGGATGTGGACACACCTCGGCCGTCGATTGGTGGACCCTGGGTATCTTGATCTACGAGATGATCTTTGCAACTACGCCGTTCAAGGGCAGCACCCGTAACGAGACTTTCTCCAATGTGCTCCGCAACGAGGTTCAGTTCCCGGACTCGATCCCCATCTCGTCGTTCGGCAAGTCGCTCATTCGCAAGCTCCTTATTAAAGATGAGCTTAAGCGCATGGGTTCGCAATCGGGTGCTTCCGAGGTCAAGCAGCACAAGTGGTTCTCCAACATCTCGTGGGGCTTGCTGCGAAACTCGACACCGCCTATTGTTCCAGCCTACTCAAACGGCGTCGACGCTGTCAACTTCCGCAACGTTCGTGAAAGCCGTAGCTTGAACCTCGATGACCAGGGCAACCACACCAAAGCCAAGCCAGCCGAGATCAAGGCCGTCGCGGGACAGAAGAACGTCGGCGACGAAGAGGGCGATGCCGTCGTCAGCAACCCTTTCAGTGGCTTTTCGAGTGTCACGCTCAAGCACGATGATTATTGATCGCATTCTCCTACGCAAAAGTTCGTCGCACATCCACAGCACGCTTACCGCTTTTCCACACACAGATTTACATGAAAACTTCTCCTGTCTCGCTCTCCGCACATTCTTAGCACATCACACTTTTCTTGCAATTCGGGTTCTATGTTGGTATCTTGTCGTCTCGATCTTGTCTGTGTTGCTTGCGTTGAGGTGAGGAGTTGGCTTGAGAGGCTGGTGTTGCTGTCGCAGGATACGGCAATGCAAACCAGCCAGGTGAGACCTGGTGAATGAAAAGGGACATTGAGGCGTCATTTTTGTGCCGACATTTTTTGCTTGATTTTAAATTTGGCTGTCGAAAGGGTTTGGCGCACGGACTTCGCACACTTGACGTTTGCTTTCTTCCACCATCACCTACTCAACGAGCAATCGCCATCTTCGACGGACCCGCATCAACACCGAACAGGATCTCACCACCTCATACACCACCTCAAAAGCCGCTCGCATCGCTTCAAAACGCACTGCCCGCATTCGCAGTCAACCATCTTACAATGTCATACTACCTATCACTAATAGGCACCCGCGACAACCCGCTCTACGAAACCGAGATCACACCGAAAACCGTCGCCTCTTCTTCATCTGCTTCGACGAGCAGTGGTCTGTTTTCATCCTCGACCTCTTCCGCTACACCGACCTCCGCAGGGACCTCAGAGGGCTCGAGTGGGATGTTCGGCGGCCTACTCTCGCGCATCCCGACCACGAGTAGTGCCCTTACTTCGAACAGCGCAACGGCGAGCGGTGCAGCGAGCAGCAGTACAGCAGCATCGGGATCGGGAGCGAGGCGGAAACAGCGCTACGAGCTGCAGATGATCGCGCATTCGGCGTTGGATACGATCGAGGATGCGATGGTTACAAGCCCGTATTTGTAAGTTGCATCACCCACCGGTGTGACGTTTCGAAACTGCAGAAAGATGGACAGTTGCTGACGAGAGTTAACGATGCCGATAGGTATCTGAAAAGCATCGACCGAATTCAAGAGTACACGACGAGCTGTTTCGTTTTGCCTGGAAGTAAGTTCGCTCCCCTCCCCTCCCCTCCTTTCTACAATCGCTTTCTCCTCCTGCCTCGAGCTAACTCAAGATGACGCTGGTATTCGGTGGGGCAGATGTAAAAATGGTCCTGCTCCACGAGCACAAGCACGAAGATGGCATCAAGAACTTCTTCCTGGATGTTTGGGAGGCGTATCTCAAGGTATGTTTGCCCTCCCTCTCCACCGCTCGATCTGTATGGGTCTTCCAACTGACTTTTTTTCGACGTCGGCGGCTACAGGTCTCGATGAACCCGTTTCAGGATCCCAATGCACCCATTGAGAACCCGACGTTTGACGCGCGCGTCAGGGGGGCTGCTAAGAAGTTTCTCTAGTCTTGGCTCCAGGAGAAATACATACCCGTACACATTCACAGACGAGCGAAAGGCAGTGCGGGGTTGGGGGGGAGCGTACGAGGGCGGTCTTTCGTGAATGTAGATCCGAACCCTCTACTAAGATTTTTTTTGCATTGAGTAACCAAAAGGGAGGGTATATGTTTAGTGGTGGATGTTCCACTGCAGATCGCTGCTCGTCGGGAGCATATCGTACTTGATCCTCGGCAGGAGGGGCAGGGGCAGCGTCGGCGAAGCAGCGCGTCGAGGCGTCGGTTTGCTGCGGCCGTACTCGATCGGTAGCGGGCTGTGGAAGAGCGTCGTTGGCGTCTTTGGCGTTGCGATGCTGCTGGTGGTGGAATCGCTCATGCTGCTGCTCCTGCTGTTGCCGGGGTGTCTGCCGTCGGTGGTGGTAGTGTCGCTATCGATCAAGCCTAGCGCGTTGGAACCGACCACCTCTCGCCTCTCTCCACCTTCCAATCTGCGAACTAGAACCTCTCTCTCCTCCACCAACCGCCGCACCAACCCCTCCAGCCCTTCGACTTCCGACTTCAGCTCCTCGCTTTGCCGACGAAGGGTCGACACTTCGCCTTCCAGCTGTTTACACACACACGCCGCAAAGATTCGATCAGCACGTGTTTCTTCTTAAAGAAGAGTAGGAGGGTGGGAGGGGGGAAACGAAACGTACCTTGAAAATATGCTCCTCCTTGCGATCCCTCAACCGGCGCTGCGCGTTTCGATTCTGCTCACGACGCTTCGCCTTTTGCAGCAGCTTGGCGGCTTGTTGCGCTTCGACGTTGGCGTATTTGGACAGGCGGCGGCGCTTGGCGGGTGCGGTTGCGGGCGCGGGTGCGGGTGCGGGGAGGGTGGGGTCAGGGATGTAGTGGCTGCTGATGCGCTGGTGCGGCGCGGGTGTGGGGTAGAAGGGGGCGGTGGTGGTGGTGGTGGATGAAGAGGCGTATGAAGAAGGAGGTGGTTGAAAGGTGGAGCTGTGGTAGTAGTGCGAGTGGCTGCGTTGGGAGGGGTAGTGAAGGGAGGGTGGTTGAGGAGCTGCGAGCCAGGATGCTGCGGGTGCACCGAAGGCGGTGGAGGAGGAGGTGATTGCGGTCATGGCTGTGATGAGGAGCTGATCAAGATTATCATGGTAATGCCCGTGTTGAAGAAAGAGGGGCGTCCGGTCGAATGCTGATTGTCGTGCTGCGCAAGGGACACGAGGGCGAGATGAAGCTACCAGAACGACATGAAGAACCTCTTTGTGATCAGCCCTGTTTGAGGGTCGCGCTGTTTGCCTGAACGTAGGATGGCGAATGAGAGGATGATTTTGAGGAGGAGGAGGGAAGGGGGGACGACGATGGTGAGGAAGCAATCAGCGGCTCCACTGTCAAAGATTGAGACAGGTGCCGATTGATATACATTCCTGATACCCCGGCTCAAGACAAAACCCGCACCACTCAGCAGAGACGATCCGCCAATCACCCTACCCACACACTCAGCATCGACTCACTCATCCCATCTTCTCCCCCACCTTCCCTCCTCCTCCTGCCTCCTTCCTCCTCCTTCCTACCCACTCCATCCTCACACGCCTTCACCTGTCAGCAAGTCATCAACACATTCATTCTCAGACGGGAAATCCACGGTAAGCTAGCACCGAACTTGACCGGTTTCTCTTTATCACATCACAAAACGGTTCGGAAGAAACGCCGTGGCTTGTACTGCTTGTATCGGCGTTCGAAAGAGCGCCTACAGGCATGGGTAGCCGCGGCAGTTAGCGTCTACCAGATTTCAGGGTCGTCTCCCTCTCTCTCTGCATGAAAAAAGTGACCGACAGCTCAGAGATCTCGAAGTGCACATGCATGGGGCTGGCAAGATCGAGTGATGACGAAGTCTTTCTCGCCTTCCGAACGGTACACCGGTCAGCTGCGAGAATTTTTAGGCCTCCGCAGAGCCACGCGAGTCTTGCTGCGATAGTAGAGCCGATAAGTTCACCGGTCTTTGGCCCTTCGCAGTTTTCGACACGTGCTGTAAGAACGAAAAGGAAGGGTGAGGGTGAGCTATTTTTGTACCTTTATCTTTTTCTCCCAATCTGACCATGTGAGCGCTGCGCTGCCCGTTGCTTCGCGATCCTCGTGCCTGCTTGACAACCGGCCTTCGCTCCCGATCATACATCGTACTCATGCTGCTTGCTTCAGGTACCCGAAAGCCTTTCCGCTCATGACATCATCAATCTCTCTCCTTGAGGAAGTTCTGCCATGGATAACGCGATCGGTTTCCCCACACACCCTTGACTCACCGCTCAACGCCTTCGGTAAACCGCACATCGTGACACAGCGACTTTACCGAAACCCTTATCACCCGCCGGTTCACACATCGCACACGGTACACATGGCAACAAACCATTTCATTCTTGACTATCTACATACAACCCTCCTCTCACCACTTAGTTCGCAGCCGCCGCCGAAGTAGCATCGTTCACGCTGAGCTTGGCCACATCCGGCAACTCATCCGCCGAAGTGATCAGCTTGGTCACTTTACCGATAGCCACCGTTCGTCCTTCGTCACGAAGGGTGAATCGTCCCAACTGAGGATAGTCCTTGAACCTCTCGACACAGATGGGGCCCGCAAGCTCGACAAGCGCAATGATCTTCATACCCTTCTTGGCGAACTGAGGACCACGTCGAGACTTCTTGCCCGTCTTCTTGTCGTAGTAGTGCAACAATGCTGCCAAGTTGGCCTCCTGCGATACAGTGTGACAGTGCACGACAGCGCTGTAACCGGCACAGATGATGTTACGGTGCTCGAGAATAGCCAGCTGAGCTTCAAAGTGTGTCGCAACGTGCACTGGGTTGTGGGGGTCCGAAAGCACATGTCCAACCGTCACCTCTTCGTGATCAACACCCTTCAACTTGACGCGCACGTTGTCACCCGAGATGGCTGCAGGCACTTCCTCCTCCTGCTCGTTGAAGATGGCCACCGCCTCGACCTGAACCTTGTTGGGCATCATCAGAAGCGTATCACCCTTCTTGATCTTACCAGCCTCGAGCTTTCCGACCACGACGGTACCCATGTCGTTGTACTTTTCCGAGATGGGCATCTTGAGCGGTGCCGAGATCTTGCGGTCGCCAAGCTCGAGGTTGTCGAGGAACTCAAGGAGCGATGGACCAGTGTACCAGTCGCAGACGCTCTTGGGTACACGCTCCTTGAGGTTCTGACCAGCATATGCCGAGACGGGGATGTAGGTGACGTCGGTCTTGGGGTTGAAACCAGCCGATCGCAAGAAAGGAGTGAGCTTGCCTTGAATCTCGTCGTAGCGCGACTGCTCCCACTGCACCGTCGACTCGTCCATCTTGTTGACCACAACGATCAATCGCTGCACACCGGCAGTCTTGACCAGCACGGCGTGCTCACGCGTCTGTCCACCTCGCTCGAAACCAGTCTCGAATTCTCCCTTTCGCGCCGAGATGACGAGAACGGCAACATCGGCCTGAGCAGCACCACTGATCATGCTGGGCACGAACGACTTGTGTCCTGGAGCGTCGAGAATCGTGTAGCGACGCTTGCCTGTCTCGAAGTAAGCACGACCGACCTCGACGGTCTTACCCTTCTCACGCTCCTGTGCGGTCGAGTCGAGCGCCCACGAGAGGTACCACGACTCTCGACCAGCTTCCTTGGCCTCGCGCTCGTACTTCTCCATGGTTCGCTTGTCGACCATTCCGGTGAGGAAGAGCAAGTTGCCGCCCATGGTCGATTTACCGGCATCGACGTGTCCAATGAAGACAATGTTCAAGTGCGACTTGAGAGCATCGCTGTTCTCACCGAACAAATCCTTGAGCGTCTCTTCGTCGGTGACTTTGGTGGCCTCGGCAAGAATCTGGTCGGCGTTGGTGGTGGAACGTTCGGTCGGAACGGCTTTGGAGGAGAGGGAGGCGACCTTGGCCTCGGTTTTGGGTGCGGCGGCGGCGGCAGGAGCTGCAGCGGGTGCTGGCGACTCGGCACGAGATGAAGGTGCGGAAGCAGTGGTGGAGGAGGGGACCTCAGTGTTCTTGACAGCGGCGACCGCTGCGGGTTTGGCGGGAGTCTCGGTGGCGGCAGCGGGTGCAGGAGCGGCCTCCTTGTCAGCCTCGGGCTTCTTGGCACCACCGATCGAGATGCTGACAGGCTTACGAGGAGCATCCGATTTGTCGGCAGCAGGAGCAGCGGGCTTGGAGCCTCCACCGATCGAAATGCTCACGGGCTTTCGTGGCGCATCGGAAACGGCAGGCTTGGCACCACCGCCGATGGAGATGCTGACGGGCTTGCGAGGAGCGGCGTCGGCAGCAGGGGCAGCTGCAGCGGGCTCATATGTGCGAGATGGGAGCTGGTTGGAGCCGGATGCAGCGGGACGAGCAGGTAGACCGTTGAAGCCTTGCTGGGCATATTGGTTGGAGAAGCCCTGCTGGTTGAACCCCTGCTGAGCGTAGCCGCCAGCTCCACCGTATGGCTGCTGCTGATATTGCTGATACTGCTGGTACTGGTTTGGGTAGCCGCCGTTGAAGCCCTGTTGCTGTTGGTTGTTGAAGCCCTGCTGGTAGTAACCGCCCTGCTGGCCGTAAGGGTTACCGCCTTGTTGCTGCTGACCCTGCTGTTGCTGACCACCGGGAACGAAGCCCGAGGCGTTGGGGTTGAAGCCGCCGAAGCTAGGGGCGTTGGGGTTCATTGTGAGGTCGATGTGTGCCTACTTGGTGTGCAGAGGAGGCTGTTGTCGTATCGAATGGGAGTGGGATGTGCGCTCGATAGCCAAATGCGCTTTTGAGGTGTCAGAGCCTGAATCGCTAGCAGCCCTGTATGGATCGATCCGGATCGTCTGCTTTGCAATGATGTAGCAAAGAAGGTAGGGAGCCTAGATCGTGTTGGTGGTCAGTAGCGGAAAGAGGCAACGACGAGCTGCGTTGCGTGTGGACGATGCGTACACTTTTTTTCGAGAGCCTTTGTTGGACTCAGCTTTGCCAGTTCGACGCTTTGTCGTCTGAGCGTGGATCGGCAGCTGAAAAGAGCGTCGCTGTAGCCAAGCAAAGCAGCGATTCCAGCCAACGCTTTCCAAAAATTTTCCTTGAGCAGAGTTCTTCGCAGTTTCGCCTCTCACGGCCGACTGAGATCCAGCACTCTAACACTTTGCGTGAAAAAGCCACGCTGGAAGAAGAAAGCGGCGGCTTCGGCTCTCGACGTTCGGGCCAAGTGCAGCAAAGCAATTCACCTTCTCATCCATCATCCTACCTTACTGCCTTTCAAACGGGAGTATAGCATCATCTCGAAGCAATCGTTCGGATCGACATCAGCTACAAATCGACGTGCCACATCGCCCGCTTCTGAACCCGCAGCGAATCATAGCAAACATGCCGCCCAAAGGTTCAAGATCATCAACGCCTACAGCGGCCAAAGCTCGCAGTTCCGCATCGGCATCCTCTTCCACAACCTCTTCCTCAACATCATCGCCATTGTCAACACTATACAACTCTTACGTCGACAACACACCAAAGCGACTCAAAGTGATCGACGCATTCTTGGTGTTCTTGATGATTTCCGGCGTCATTCAGTTCGTCTACTGTGCTCTCATCACCAACTTCCCTTTCAACTCTTTCATTGCCGGGTGAGTAGCTCGCTGTTCATTCCACACGTCCTAGTGATTGACTGAGTGCACTTACAATGGTATTTTCGCTGCTTGCTGTGCTCTTCGAACCAACAGTTTTGCATCAACTGTCGGCCAATTCGTTCTCGCAGCGTCTCTTCGCATTCAGGCGAATCCCGAGAATGGCCAGACCTTCCCAAACGTTTCACCGGAACGGTAAGCTTCCTCTGTCTACTGAAGCTCTGAGGTGACACCGCGACTGATACGAACCTTTGTAACGTTACACTCCAACAGAGCTTTCGGCGACTTCTTGTTTGGCTCCGTGATACTGCACTTTTTCGTATTCAACTTCCTGGGATAGACAGGCACTCGTCACTGCAATACCATCACACAGTTCGATTCTATACTGGGTAAAGGTGACATTTGAGAAGTTGCATTGCGAATGAGAGCGAAAGACAGGGGGTGTATCAAAGTGGAACAGGACATGAGCGGGAAAGGAAATTGAGCACGAAGATTGGAGCTCTCTACCAGTCCTTGGCAATCTGTAGTTCAGAGGCGATTTGAGCAAGAGATTGTAAGTGTATGAGTCAGTAAGAGGGCATTGAGCACTTTCGAGAACTGGTCTACCAGACCCCTTACCTTGAAAGCCCACTCCCAATCGGCAAATACGTTGTTGTCGTCGTCAACCACACGGCTGCGGACGCTGTAGTTGCCGCGAGCCATCATGCCGCTGGGTGCCTCACTCGAGGCAAACGTCTTTTCGTACGGCTCGGGTCGTGGTCCATACGATCCGATCATCTCCTCCATCTTGTCGACTGCGAAAGTACGGTGCGTGGAAGTCAGTGTTGAAGCTTCTGGATCAGATCACTGCTTTCATGCGACGACTCATGCTAGAGCGTCGATGCTACGATCACTTACCCTTGATACCAGCTCGCTTGACCACCTGGACATACTTGAGACCGGACAGAATGTCGCTACCAACGCTGAAGCGGATCTTGACGCTGTACTCGACGCCCTCCTTGACAGTGAGCGGGTTCTGCTTGAATTGAGCGAGCTGTTCTCTGGACTGCTTGAGGTTGATCGAGACGCTTCCGCCGGGCGCTGTCGCTGAAACCAGTGAAAGGCTGTCGAGTGAGAGCTGCAAGTATCAAAGCAAGTAGATGGAACGGTCAGTACGCATTGTAGATTGAACGAGTCGAGCCTGCGCTGAAGCTCACCTTGGGTGCGTTGGGGTCAACGGCGCCAGTGGAGGCACCGATTCCGAGGCTGGCCTTCCACCTTGCTAGCGATTCGTCCTCGGCATCGAGCTGTGAGTATTCGGCAAGCGATTTCTTCTCTCCGACCTTGTAACCGGCGGTGGCTGTAGTGAGGCGACAAGACAAGGGCAGAAAGGCACAAAGTGAGTGGTGTCAGTGGACGGTGCTTCTCGAACTCAGGCAATAGGGCGTCTATGCTTACCGGTGGTAGCCAGCTCGTCGTCGGCGATGGTTGGTTCTTGAG
Source organism: Sporisorium iseilematis-ciliati (assembly GCA_001748505.1). Classification (NCBI taxonomy): domain Eukaryota; kingdom Fungi; phylum Basidiomycota; class Ustilaginomycetes; order Ustilaginales; family Ustilaginaceae; genus Sporisorium; species Sporisorium iseilematis-ciliati. The sequence continues at coordinate 107,199 of MJEU01000028.1, read as the reverse complement.
CGTGCGACATGGTGACGAGTATCGATGACGGTGGCGTGGGTGTATGATCGGGGTCAAGAGGCAACGTGGGTTGAGCTCGGAAGAAAGACAGACAAAAGGCGGCTCGGTTTCAAGGTGAATAAAGTTACGCCTGCGCTGCGCTGCGTTGCGTTGCTCTTTGCTTTGCTTTGCTGTGCTGTGCGTGGAACCGCGCCAACACCTGTGCTCGAAAGCGTGCATGGCCGTGCGTCAAATCGAGACCAACACCTCCAAAAGTCACACGCACGCATGCACGCACGCCAAATTTTCCAAGATGTGAGATCGGGAAGGATGAGCTATGACTGACCAAAAAATCTCGTGAATCGGGCTCTCCCTCTCCAACGGCCGGCTTCGGGTGTGTGACAAATTGACACACGAAGAACAACCGAAAAAGTGAAAGCTCATCAAGATCATCATCAAGTCACGCTTCTCTTGTCGCCATCATCTTCATCAACCCCTCGACCCGAATCATCTCATTCTTCAGAGACACTTGTCTCTCGAAAGAGGCCCAGCCTTCAGTCTCAAGTCGAGCTCGCCATCAATCAGCCTCGCTATGGCCGAGTGAGCTCTGACCCACCTCTCCTTCCTTAACAACCACCTCTGCGGCAGCCACGGCCTCTGGCTCGCCACGACACCGCTCAAGATGAGCTGGAACAACATCGGCTCATTGGCTTCCGCATGCCTGGCGAGGCAGACTGCTGCCTCTGTCGATGTGACTCACCGCCATCTGGTTGCACACAGACATTCGTTGCCTCGTCACCTCTTTCACAATGCGCGTCGCCCACGGTCCTTGAGCTCTATGCAGAAGCTCAATCTTTCCACCTCGGCAACGGTAAGAGCAAGCGGTGCCGCCAAGAGAAACTCTTCTCGCAGCTCCACCAACGCCACGCAAACCGAGACCAAGCCCGTTCCTTCTATCAGAGTCACCGACAGCAGGAGCAATCAATCGAGTAATAGCAGCAGCGACAGCACTGCGGAGGGCTCATCCCGCACCCCTCAACCAGAGACTGTGCTCGAAGTGGCAGACAAGAGTCAAGCCGAGAAGCCAGCACCACCATCTCCCGACTCCGCTGCTTCGTCTTCTTCCTCCTCGTCTTCTTCCACCTCTGCAGCAACGACTCCCGAGCAGGCGTCGTCTTCACAACAAGCTGAGGCTTCCACTGAGAGCAAGCAGCAGGATGATCAACCAAATCAGCAGAGCCAACAAAGCTCGAGCGGCCCGTCAGCCAGCACTGGCCCTGTGACTGGTGAGGATCTGCTAAAGCAGCGCTTCTTCCATGCCCAGGAGCAGAACAAGAGGGTCTACTCTGGTCTCACACCGCCGCACAATCCAGGCGCGAACCTCTACCCCTCGTTCACTACACCATCCACAGACCAGAGCGTCATTCCTCCTGGAACAGCCGGCAACCCTTCTGCAACCGGATCAACATCAGCATCCTCGTCAACATCGCCAGATTCTTCTCAACAAGCGGCAGGCTCGTCTGGTGCTAGTTCCGACTCTTCTGGAGCACCACAGCCCACCACGACGCCTGCCGGCAATGTAAGTGCCGATATCGAGTTCGATCCAAGGCTGCATCGCCACGCTTCGTCACAATCGCTCCAAAGCCTTCAAGTGCCCTTCGACACGCACGGTTTTGTTAAGCGGCTCGAAGCTGGTGGTTGGATCTCAACCACAGCCAAGATGCAGCGTGCAGCAGCCAATACCAAGCAGTTCAAGGGTAAGCAAGCGCAGACTCAACGTCAACCCGATGCTCAGACTCTCGAGCTCCAGATTGCCCGTCGACACGACCCAGCTGAGGCCATCATGGAAGGCGTCCGTCACCTGATCACAACTCGAGGCCGACAGCTTGCCCACGCCTGCCTCAACAAGAGCGACGTCGAGAACCAGGCATACCTCTTCAAAGCAGCCTTGTCCGAGATTCGCACCGAAGTGCAGGTGCGAGGAAGAAATGACGCTGCTGGCCTGCGAAGCATCACTACTCTGCTGCAGCGCGAAGTGGACGCGCTCGAGCAGAAGATGAAGGAGGACGTCGAACGACTCAAGCACGACATCCAGGTCGACATGAACAACCGCAAAGCTGAATCCAAGGAGGAGCAGAACAATCTCGAGCAAGAGATTCAGGACCTCAACAACCGTTTCACCATCAGCCTTTCGGATCTCAAGACCGAGATCGAGCAGAACGTCAAGTGGGATGCCACAAGGCGCAGTCTCTTCCTCGTCTTCGGTATCGCTGCCATCGTGGCTGCCAACCTCGCCATCGCCGATTATCTCACTAGAGACGACGAAGCCGCCAAAGCGGCAGCCAGCAAGGAGCCTGTCAATGCTGGCATTCCACCAGCATCCGCATCACTCGGATGGGCCACCGAGGGTCGCATCCTTTCTGTGTTGCCGATAGCACTGCTCAAACGGAACAATCGTGTCGCAACCGCAGTTCGTCGCGCATGCAAAGATCTGCGCCGTCACTTTTCGGGTCACGCGCCAGTTGTCGCTACAGCTGGTCTCTACACTGCCTCTCACCGATTCGCTCCCAGACAGGCGCCCAAGCGCGGTGTGAGTGGAACTATCACGGCCACGAACAGACACGCACGTCTCTTTAGCTCCACCACAGCACTTGCTCGAGATCAGCCGTCTGAGCTCCGAGTTCCCGATTCCGATGTGGTCATTCATTTGCTCCCGGATGGCATCTCTATCGAGTCAAAGCAGCTTGGACTCAAGCCTTTCCGGTTTGACCACGTCTGGCTCCGTGACGCTTGCCAAGCGCCACAGTCAGTGCATCCAAGCAACCGTCAAAAGCTCTTCCATACGAGCGACGTGCCTCTTGATGTTGCCCTTCTCGATCCCGAGCATGCACCCACACTCGTCACAGCAGGAGACGAGCCGGCGCTCCGTCTCACCTTTGCGAAGGAACATGCCGTCGTCAACGCTTTTACCGCTACGTTTGGCCAAGTGCAGAAGCCCGACTGCCCGCACATCTCCGACTTTCCCATTTCCTTCTTGCTCCGTCATGCCATCGACTCTTTCTACGCTGATACACACATGGACGTCATGTCGGTACCTCAGGGCTGGGCTGCGAAAGATCTGACACATTTCAAGTCGGAGCCCTGGTCTCCTGATGCACCTCTTCAGTCGGATGCTCTTGAGAAAGGTTCTGTCGCTAGACCGGCACGCATTCCATGGGACGTCATTCGACCTCAAGGCGACGCTGACGATGCCGCTCGGACTAAAGCGCTGTACGATCTCACCGAAGCAGTCGTCCGTGACGGCTTTGCGTTCGTGACTCGTCTCCCCACCGACACTACCGCGACCGAAGAGGGACCTCAATCAGCACGTCTTCGAGACCTGGCCAACACCATGGGCGAGCTGCGCAACACCTTCTACGGCCTCCTCTGGGACGTTCAATCCAAAGCAGATGCACGCAACATCGCATACACCAATCTCGATCTGGGTCTTCATATGGACCTGCTCTACTTCCAGAATCCACCTCGCTTCCAGTTTCTCCACATGCTCAGGAACAAAGTGCGCCGCGGTGCTAGCATCTTTGTCGACAGCTTCAAGGTAGCCGAACGTATGTGGGAGGAGGACCGCGAGCTGTGGGAGGTGCTCACCAAGGTGCCTGTCGGATTTCACTATGTCAACGATGGCAGACACTACAGGTTCACCCATCCGACGTTCGAATTGGCGCACGATACAGAAGGGCACGCAGGAGCGCCGTTGACCGGCACCACCATGCCTAGGCTGAGCGCTGTCAACTACTCACCACCCTTCCAGTCGCCGCTTCCCCTGCACCCGACCGAGCACCTCAAGACTCCAGAGCAACGGCAGACCTTCTACCGCGCGCTCAAGCGCTTCTCCGATCTGACGCTGGCCGAGGAGTTCAGGTACGAGAAGCAGATGGAGGAGGGCGAGTGTGTCATCTTTGACAACAGGCGCGTTCTGCATTCTCGAAAAGGCTTCGAGTGGGACGAGAGCAAGCAGGGCGAGGTCAAGCGTTGGCTCAAAGGTTGCTATGTCGATGGTGACGCTATCTGGAGCACCTACCGAACGCTGCGAACCAAAGTTCACGGACGAGCACCGCTGGTGGCGCCAAGCGGTGGGCGACGATCGTTCAGCACCGCTTCAAGCCGATCCGCCGTCGCTGCCGCCACGTCGAGTACAGCGACTTCATCGTCAACAGCGAGTGCGAGAGCGAAGGCAGAGCCGACCATCGATATGTCCGCCTTTGCACCTATCTCTGACGATCCGACCGTCGTGGACCTTCGCTCGTTGAGCGGTCTGCGATCGCGAGAGCCGTCGACGTCGTTCTCTGCGTACCGCCCTGTTCCGCCCCTGTCAACCGCTACGCTTCCAAAGCTCTACAAGCAGCTCTCCAAGTCCCGACTCACCTTTCTCGTCGTGCTGACGGGTATGGCCGGCTTTGCTCTATGCCCTGCATCACTCACCGTCGCCGTTGCCTCTCCCGTCACCACCTTGCTCGCCCTCACTGCCGGCATGACACTCTGCTCCGCAGCAGCCAACGCACTCAACCAGCTCGTCGAATCGCCGTACGACGCACAGATGCAACGCACGCGTGCGCGCCCCCTTCCTTCTCGCGCTGTGACGCCTCTGCACGCCTTCACCTTTGCTTCCGTCTCTGCTGCCTCCGGCGTCGGTCTGCTGTTGACAATGGTCAACCCGCTCACTGCCTTGCTGGGCGCGGCGAACATTGTCCTCTACTCGTTCACCTATACACCTATGAAGCGTAGCACTATCGCCAACACCTGGGTCGGAGCCGTCGTCGGCGCTCTCCCGCCGCTGATGGGCTGGGCCGCTTGCACCGGTACGCTCAACACCACCGCCGATCTCGGAGGGTGGTCGCTCGCAGCCCTGCTTTTCGCATGGCAATTCCCGCACTTCAACTCGCTGGCGCATACGCTTAGAGCAGAGTACGCGAGAGGAGGGTACAGGATGATGGCTGTCACTGATCCGGCGTTGAACAGGAGGGTGTCGCTCAGGTATGCGGTCGCGCTGTTGCCGATCTGTACGCTCATGATGCCTTTCAGTGGGATTGTGAGTCCTGTGGCGTACGCGGTGCTCAGTACACCGTTGAACTTGCTCATGGCTCATGCGGCCTGGAAGTTTTATCGGCAGGGGACGGTCAAGTCGGCAAGATGGTGTTTCTGGGTCAGCTTGATTCATCTCCCTGCTGTCATGCTGCTGGCGATGGGTTGCAAGCCGGAGGTCTGGGATGGTCTCTACCGCGCCCTCGGCTGGTCTACCGAGGATGAGAACAAGGAACAAGAGAAGCTTGTCTAGATACACACCACCTATCACTAATCAACACATAGAAAAGGTCATACAACATTTGAACGTGTGAGATTCAATCATCTGTGCTTCCTTCTGTGCGGCAATTGCGGCAATTGCGGCAATTGCGGCAGCAGTCCTAACACTTGTCGTTTCTGAGAATCAACAATCCCGCGCGTTGCTTGATCCGACTTGCTGCCCCTCAGGTAAGCAGGTAAGTGTCGATGATGAGGCAGCGACAGCCAGCCGTTTGCCTTGGCAGCAGGATTGCGGGTGTAAAAGTCGTGGATGTAGCGCTCGGTAACGTCGTTCGGAGGCTTATCTTTCCGTGGCTTCTTTGCTTCGCGATGGATCCGATTCGAATACTCGGAATGTTCGCCGCTGTTCCAGCTGGATTCTCCATCAGATCCGTCGTTCGCTGTGTCGACGTTTTCCATCTTGCTGCTTTCGTGCGATTGAGGCTCGGGCTGTGAATCTTTGCCACTTCGTTCCGAAATAGTCCCGATGAGCTTGAACGAGATCCTACCGGGCCTCAACTGCGCAGCTCTACCAATCTTACCTTCTCCCCTTCGAGCGTTGTCGTTCGTCGGTCGCTTCCTGGATCGCACCTTGACACTTTCTCGCTTCTCATCCTGACAATTCCCCTCCAGCCACTCACCGTCCTTACTATACAGTCGTCCACTATCCCTTCGGACCGGCTCCGACCTCCTCACCCTCCTCAAACCCAGCACTAGCCTCCCCAACAGACCAACGACCAATAATCAGCCTTTATCCCCTTCCCATACCAAATTCGAAGCCGCGGACGAAAAACTCACCTCTCTGCCTGTCACACCCATCGCAGGCGCAATCGTCGCCGTGCTCCGGCGCATCGAGCCGCTGAAGCTGTTGATCCGCGACGTACCGCCCGACCCTTTCCCTAGCGTCGAATGTGCCTAGACTTCGAAGTGCAGCTTGCATGGCGTAGGGCGTTGTTTTTTGAGCTGCATGGTGCGATGGTGTGAAAGGAGGTGACACCGAGGAACAACTCGAAGGTCGAGGCTTCGCCATGAGCCGCAGCGCGGTGGCTTCGAGACCGCTGCACAGTCGGTGTCTGTTGCAGCTAGCTTGCAGCTTAACCAGGTTCATGCTGGCTAGTTTCCGCGCCGAAGCGTTCGTCGCTATTCGTCGCTAAAAGGCGAACCGCCAGACTAGACATCTCTGCATGCTCTCAAGGTCCGCGGAAGAGTTTGCGCGGCCAGAATTTTGGCGAGAGTGTAAAGACATCACCCGTGCTCATCGAAGAGGGGACGTTCAGAAAAGTCGAAAGTCCGCTTGTCACCTGCAAGCACGAAGACTTGCAGACTTGATGAAATGCTTGGCTATTTCCCGCGCCAAGTCGCACATGGTCAGCGATTTAGCGGTCGCGCTTCGGTACACATGATGGTTATTTAGCGATCAACGGTGTCGCTATCGATCGCCAAAAGGGCACCACCGGGAGATAACCTCCACTTGTCGGCATTCCGACCTGGCCACGAAGACGGGGGATAGCTTTTGCGATTAGGCCATACTGTGAAAGACCAGGATTGGTGCTCCGAGCACCGGTCAGCGAGCTTTGACACCAGACCACGATGATCATGAACAACCGAGGACCCGGTGCGCGAACGCGGCCGAACTTTCCTCCTTCAACTTAGCGCTGTTAGCGCTGCAAGCGCTTGGACCGGTCCCAACAATTGTGGCGCTGTACCGGAGGTCTGCTGTGAGCCGAAGTCGGAACCTTTCACACGTTGCGGTAGACGGCTGTCGGTCGGTGGATAGTCGGTATTGTTTGCTCGTTTGAACTCAAAAGTTTAACCGGAGTGGTATCGTTTCGTGGAAGACTCTGATTTCGAAATTGGGTGTGTGGCAAGGTCTCACCATGGACAACTAGAAGGCATGATAGAACGGGATCGGCGACCCACATAGCGATGATGCAAGTGAGGAAGGCTAGAAAAAGGTCACCGTAGGTCTGTGGGATGGTGTTCCTCGTTCAAAGGAGGACCCTGATTTTGTTTGGCTTAGTGTCGTGGAAGCATGATGAAGCGGATCGGCAACCCACGCTGTGCTAATGAAATCACGACGGATAAGAGGTCACCGAGCTTCTGGATGATGCTCCTCGTTTGATCTGAAGGTCAGCCGGACCAACATCGCTTCAAGAAGGAGGACCCTGACTTTGTTTGGCTGACAGTAGCGTCGTGGAAGCATGATAGAGGGATCGGCGATCCACAACGCGGCTATAAGACCGGCTAAAAGAAGAGTTCTACCGTATCTCTGACAGGGGTAAACGTTTCGACGATATTAAGGAACAAACGAGCTAAGACAGCAGCAGCACCGGCATCAGCATCAGGAGCAGGAGCAGGACCATCACCTTGTTTGACAGTTTGTTTGTTTGCTATCTTCTCCCGCTTCCTGCGCAAATTTCGTGCTGTGATTTTCCCACGAATTGGCCGAAAGAAACCGATGCGTGCCAAAAACAATTTACGCCTTCTGTTGCTCGCTATGTTCCGGCGTGGTTGCCTCGATTTTGCCATGTCAAACCGATGTCGAGCTGCACCTCAGTACCACTTTATGTAGCATTGCTGCACCGATGCTGCGGGTACCTGCTACCCACGCTACTGTGTGTAGGCGGCGCTCGCTTTCTCACGCTTGGTTGAGGCTAGAGCTGTCAAAAAATGTGACACTAATTGGACTTGGAGGGTTGCGCCGGCGTTGCGACGGTGCTGCTGCCCGCCCCCGACTGTGTCCCTGCATGAGATTGGCAAGTGTTGGTCTGAGATCGAGATCGCGTTGTCAAAGAGCTGTCGATTGGGATCTGTGTGATTGAAGGATTGGAAGGGCAACTGACTGCTTCGCTTAGATTGCGTGATGATGAAAGAGTCGATCTGTTATGGGTCGGATGTCGTAACACGGTCCTCTCTTGATTCAGGGGCTTGAGACTGCGAGCAAGGTGCTGCGCGAACAGCACGGATCTCTGGCTTGGCACTGCTGTTCCCATCGGAAGGGAGGCTCGGGCTGTTCGGTCTTGAGCGGCCAGCAAGAGCGAACCTGCGTTTCGAACCGCACCAACAGCCAACACTAGTGCAACGAAGATTCGACCGTGGACCACACCCATTGCGAGGGCTATTCGACGATCTCACATCCTCGGGTGAAATCCTTTGGAGCCGCCGCTGAACAAGTCAGCATGCCTCGCTAAGTGGATGCGATACTAGCGTCCCGGATGCGAACAAGAAGGTTTCGCATGGTCTTGTCATGCGAACAGGGCGGCGCCGCCAAAAAAAAACCCGTAGAAGCGACGACGGAAGCGGCTGCCACCTGCCAACCTGCAAAGCTGCGTGACAATTGTCAGCAAGACGGGAAGCACCCACTCAGTAACTCTCGCGCGCACTCAACCAACGATGAACCCCGGAACACGGTTGCCTACAAGAACAAAAGAGGGAGCCAAGGCTCCCACCTCCGCTGCATGCTGAATACCAATGTTTTTCTGAAACCTCTGGAATCTGAGACATCGCAGGCTGGCTTTTTTGATACCTGATCGTGAGAAGTTGACTGCAGTGTGCTGCAGTGTGCTGCGCAGCGCAATTGCCTGCATTAAACTTCGACTTCGGCATGCTGAAGCGAACGAAATCCCGGAAAAGGTACCAATTCTCTCTCGCTCTCTCGCTCACCCGCTCACTGGCTCCCTCTCACTCTAAAGATCTAAAATTGAGCCTCGCTTCGACCAAAAGTTCGGCTGGGAAAGCGCGATCTAGAAGAGAAATTTATCCTATTTCTACCATCTCACACACAGACACAAACACAGCCTTGCTATAGCGACCAAAAATGGATCGGCTAAGCGGAGATGTTTGACTGTCTAGGCTTTTTTTCCTGCGCTAGAGGCAATACGACCAGTCACACGCTGACAGATAGATGCACCTCGTGTAGGCGCTAGCCTTCTAACATATCGCACCTTACATCCACGCTACACTCGCTAGTTGGACCCGATCACGAACTGGACCCATGTCATCACAATGCGAAAGTTGCGGCTCGTGCAGCAAGCTAGACAGCACAATGAAGAACACCTCAACAATGCATGGGTATGAGAACGAGAAGAAAAGGGGGTTGGAGGAGCAGGCCAATTGGTAGCTAGAAACAGATCTTTAATTGTTCTGAAATTCGCTTGAATGCCGAATGGGATTGAAGTATGATTCTAGATCTGTCAATGAAAAAAAAAGTCGATATAGTGTATCTGCAAGCCTTTCTGTGCCTTGGTGGCTTTCGGCAAAAGCAAAGCGGCAGTACAGCTGCGCTCGAGACTGGTTCCAAAAAAAGAGAGAGACGGCCTCCGGCCTGTCGAAATCTGCCCTCTCTGTTCGCGATCCCGGCTCTGCGATGCACAAGGAAGGGCCCAAAGCTCGCTCGATTGGACGGACTTTTGTTTCCTAGAAGCCGCTCTACGGCGCACTAGTTACCCTCTGCTGTTCTTGTCATATCACACACCGTTGGTGCAGCGTTGGATTGTCACATTTGCCTTTGTGCCGATGGCGAGAACAGAGAGACCCAGAACGATTTCTTTCTCTTGTATAGCACATCTGACTACGCCGTATTGCTCCGTTTGTGGCTTTTTCATGGTCTTCCTGACAATCACATGCTTTCCTTTTTGCCGCTCGTCGTGCTCTTAGCCGCGCTTCGAATGCTTCGACGGAGCGGCTTCGACTGATCATGCTCCCAACCCTTTTCCCCAGAGTTTTTCTTTTTTCGGTCCCTGGACTTCCAGCTGGGTTCGTCGGAGTCTCAACAGCGGCGAAAGCTGTTTACACCCTGTCTCCCACCTGAGGCTCTTTTTTCATTTTGCGTTCCTTCCCCGCCCGTACGGTCTATCGAGCTGGGCTCATTTGCCCCGTCGAGAGTCGCTATTGTTCTTTGTTCTAGCTGTGGCTTGGCTTGGATCTCGTCGGAACCCTGCGCGGGCCTGGGCAGGTCCATTGTGGCTGCCATCCGAGCTGTGCCACAGCCTGTTCCGGATCTCGGTCGGCATCCTACCAGCTTAAGAAAGTCGACTTCTTGTGGCTTTCCCTCGTCTTCCCAATGCGTGTCTCACTTTGGCCTCCTCCCTTGCGCTCCTCATTCTGGAGGTGGACCCAGACGGCTGGGTCCCTGTGCTTTTGAACACTCTACACTCCATCTTGGTCTTTTGACCCTCAGACCTCCGACCCAACCACCGCCTATCCCCCCAAACCGCGCACTCTGCAGCGTCCCTCTTCTCTTCAAGGCGTTTCCGCAATCGACTCTCGCTGAGCGGCCGATCATTTGAGTTGACGCCCAGCTCTCCCCGTCTCAGCTCTCTTTGCCGTCCATGCTATTCGCTTTTTCATACCTTCACCTCCTCCTCCTCCTATACGTTCCCACTATCTCGCTATACTGTGCCACACGCTTGACGGATTTGCTTCAATCCTCGTAGCATCTGCACCTTGCACCTTGCACATTGCGCGCACAGCGGTCTCACTCGAGTAGTACCCTTGCGTCTCCGCTCGGAATCTTTCACGTACCGTCTCATCGCCGACCGGCCGGTTGTACCTGCATCGAGTGTACCGTCCCATCGACGATCCGACTTGTCGGTCTGCTCGACTTGCACCCTTGATCAGCGTCGACGTTCGATTCGAACATAACAGCCTCCTTCTCTACCTACAACGAGAGCATCGCAATCTCTTCTGGTGTCGACTAGACGGATACCAACAAGGCCACCGACCACCAGCACAGCGACCTACTCTCGAGCAGCTCATCGGTATAGGGATCCCCATCAACCTTACCATCCTGCTTCCACCCTTCGTTCTTGTCATACGAGTTAGTCTTCAACACATCGTCATCCTTTTGACACCAGATCCGAGGCTGGCTATACTAGACTCTTATCCAGCACGCCTACCAAACTACGCCAACCTCCAGCCGCGTCATGTTCGCTTCGCACGCTTCTGAGGCACAGCTCTAAGCTCACCTCTATCCAGTCAGCTTTTCCAAATCGCCTCAGCTTTCGTCGCTGATCGTACTACAATGACCTGGATCCCACCAACGGCTGTGGCTACTGCCGTGGCCTCTGTGCCAGGCGAGCCTTCCAACATGACCTCTCGCTTCGTACAGCTCTTCCGTGGCGCCACCAAGCCTGCAGACTTCCCATCTTCCATTTTGAACGGCTTGACCTCCACAGATGTGAGCGTACAGCGAGCCGCCATCGCCGGGTTGCAAACCTACCTCAGAGACCTCTTCTTCCTTCCCTTCCCCACCTACTTTTACATTTCCAACCTGGTTCCTGCCGGCATCATTTGCCTCATCATCGTCATCGGTCTCCCCGTCGTCCTGCATCGTCTCTACCACGGTCGACTCTGGCCCTTCCGCTTGGAGAGGCGTGCGCAAGGCTCGTACCTCGTACCCAACGCCATCAACTGCTTCCTTTTGCTCGAAGGTCTCTACGGAATCGTCACTGTGGCATTCAACTTCATCGTGTGGCAACTCTTCCACAACAAGCAGGGACTATGGATGAAGCTCTTCCTAGCCGCTCGAGTCTTGGTTTGGGTGCCACTCTACATCGGCGCGTTCCTAACCGGCTGGGGAAGTTTCTACACCGCACCGGGAGCGCTCGACAAGCCCACCGCCTCACGCAACAAGACGAGTGCCAAAGGTCATCTTCGCTGGCCTCTCATCGTCAACCTCATCTGCTGGGGAGTGCCCGTAGCTCTCATCGCTTCTCTGCTCCCGTCTGTATGTCTCTCATCCGTCAAGATGAACAGCACGTTCGATGCCTGGATCGATTGGGACCAACGCCTGAAAGCGCTGCTCGATTCGACCCTCGCCAACGCTCTGGTCGACCCAGCCGCCGTCAACAGCTTCCGCGCGCAGGCCTCCACCATCCACTACAACTGGAGTCGAGCCTACTACTATTGCGATATCGGCTACGTGCTGTGGGGCTTCTGGGCGCTTTTGTTTGTGGTGTTCTACGTGCCTGCTGGTGGTGTGCTCGTCTACCTTCTGTACCGTCAGGTGCAACGACAAAGGGGCATCTTACTCAGCTACCAGCGCAAGGTGGAGGCTCAACTCGCGCAAGAAGAGAGGCAAACGCAGGTCAGCGTTTTGACAAGTGAGACTCGAGCAGACTCGACGGGCCAGCAGGCGCGCAGTCGATCGATGCCTGCGGGACAGCAGCCTACGTGGTCTGCAGCGCAACCGACGATGGCCCTTGGTGCGCCTTTGGAGGATATCGATGAAGATCGCGATCCATCGGATGACAGCGAGGGCACGGGGCAGAGCGGCGGAACTGCTTCGATGAAGAGTGCTCAGGAGATGATCGGTCTGGAATCGGCATTACGACAGGATCCCCCGCGACCATCGCGAGTGCAGGGTGGCAATGCGAATGGCTTGCCGTCGCCTCGCCATGGTCAAGCGGTGGGTGGGGCATCGGGAGTCGAGGGTTCATACCGGACCGAAAAGACGCAGAGCGGCTCGGCAACCATCGCGCCCACCACGCCCAAGCCGCCAACGGCATTCCGGAGGCTGATGCGGATGGACACGAAGACGAGCAGCAATCGAGGTGGACAAGAGTCCACCAAGTCGGCGCGTCGCAAACGCATCTCGATCTCTGGCGGTCCCATGTCGCGGTACAGGTATCTGCGTCGGTGTCTCATCAACCTGCTGATTCTGTACCTCGGCATCATCTTTGCGGCGTGCTTCTTTGGTGCCGTTACTATCTGGTTGGCTGCTGTCGAGTACGAGCATGCTTTGCAAGGCCCGGAAGCGTTGACACATGTTATCGCGGTTGGCGGAAGCACGGCGGCGTGGGTTTCGGCCGTGTTTGGTGTGCTGACGATCGGTTCGATCATCTTCCGCAATTTTGACAATCCGCAACCAGACGCGAGCCAACACAGCGGCGAAGGAGGAGGAGCAGCTGGTGGGCTCCGACGCCGCTTCAACCGGAATGCTTCCAGAACGACAGCGTCAGGATCGGGAGGTGAGGAGCAGAATGCTGGTGTGGCGGGTGGACATGAGAAGACGAGGACATTGCCTGCGGTGCCAGAGAGCGTGGATCTGGAGGCATCGATGATGTCGATGGTGCAGTCGCGGCCACGTATAGCGATGAACACGCAGATGCGGTTTGCGATGGCGGAGCAGACGAGTCGTCCGGGTGGATTTGTGATTCGACCGGATGATCCATTGGCGTCGATGATGTCGGCTGGTGAAATGACGGAGGTGGAAGAGCCTCGTCGAGATGCTCCGTACGAGTCGTTTGGTCGAGCGGGTAAGGTGAAAGGGCAGGTGGCAAGGGTTCCTCCCCCCACCGCCTCACGTACCTATCTCGTTCGCGAGAGGGAAGCGACCATGTCTGTTCCGCAGGATGTGACGGAGTCGTTCGGCTTGGCATCTCTACCGATGATCGCTATGGGATCGGATGCGGGACGATCGAGGCCGGGGGCGGTGGATCCGTCGGTGGATGCTCAGGGGCATTTCATGACGAACGATACGACGTTGGCAGAGTATCCTTCGTACGATCCGAGGGTGATCAAGGGTGCGAGTCAGATCTCGCCTTCGGGTTCGATGGACATGAAGCCATCGCCGAGGCAATCACCTAAGATCAAGCAGCATTCGCCCAAGGTCAAGCGAAGTCAAGAATCGCCAACTTTGCCCGGCTCACCAGCATCGCCGGTGGTCAAGCGTTCATCGAAGCGGATCGAAGGAGCGGAATCGGAGACGCCAGCTTCCAAGATTGCAAGAGAATGGGCGCAGTCCCAATACGCAGCAGCGCCGTTACCCGAAACGCCTACGAAGGGCGGTGCACGCAATCAGGATTCTGAAGCGCCGAGCTCGAAGACGGACGAAGGAGCATGGCTGGGCGACTTGGAAGGTTCGCCACCCGTATCTCCGAGATGGACGCCTTCGAGACCCGTCCGTGATGTCAGGAGGCTGCTGGGCTCGCGTGGTTCTGATCAGGCTTAGAACGCCGAGGTGGATGTAGGGATGGTTTCAAGGATACAGTATACCACTATAGCATGTAAAACAATCACACGGTCTTTCACAATATTCAGGGTCACTTTCGTTTCACGGATGCGAGTGAAGGGTGGTGTTGAGGGCGATGTATGTCGCTAAGGTTTGAGTGAAAGAGGGGGTGGTTGGGTGATCGCGGATGTTAGCCAAGTGGTTGAGCGCCGTTATGGCAACCGCACGATTGATACCGAGGAGTTGGTGGGAATCGGCCGTAAAAGGTCGAGTTCCGGCGGCAGCGACGGGAAGAATTATTTTCCGCCCCATCCCGCCGCCTGCAAGATCGTGCTGCCTCCTTTCGAAACTTTGTGTGTGCAAGCGGATTTATCTGATCCGCGGACATGCTTTCGACTCGATCAGTTGGCAATGCGGCAAGTTGAACGGCATGCGAAGAGGAGGGCAGGCCGAGATGTGCCACGGGGAATGCGAGGGAAGGCATGCGTTTCACCGGGCAGCAAAGGCAGAGCGGTGCTCGACTGCAGACAATCGCGAGCTGAGTCACGACTGTTGCAAGCAGGAAGCACGGGGTCGATAACGGAGTTGAGAGGCTGAGTTGTGCTGCCGACGGTTGACTGCGCAGGCTGCGTAGCAGCGAGAGGTCGCACAAAGCGTGTTCGCAGAATTAAGGTGTGGGAAGATTCTTTATCAGATAAGTTTCAAAGCCGAGGATACAGTAAATCCGCCGAACCGAGGCTGTCTTCTGCGTTCAAGCCCCACTTGAGCCGGCGCACAATCCTCCGCGGACGGCTCCTTCCCAGCTGGTCAGACTATAACTTCCCAGCCCTTTCTTCTTCACTTCCTTCGACTCAGCACCGCCCACCCTCACATGCATATAACACCCTCCGTCTATTGGTTCGCATCTCTCCTTTTCCCCATCATCTCCTTCCTCTACTACCAACACAACCACCCGCAAATGAACGCAGCAATGACCACCGCCAAGCAGTCCACCATCGCCGTCATCGGCGGCTCGTACGTCGGCATGCGGCTCGCGCAGGCCCTCGTACCCGTCCTGCCGCCGACGCACCGCGTGGTGGTGGTGGAGGCCAACTCGCACTTCCACCACCTGTTCACGTTCCCGCGCTTCGCGGTGCTGCACCGGGGTGGGGAGGAGAAGGCGTTGATCCCGTATACGCACGCGTTGTCGGGTGATAATGCGGGGATCGTGCATGCTAGGGCGCTGTCGATCCATGCTTCTTCGGAAGACGGGGGGAAGAAGGGGTATCTGAAGCTGGATAGGGCGGGAGCGGGAGGAAAGGATATGCTGGAGTTTGATTATTTAGCGATTGCTACGGGTACGCAGCTGAGTCGGCCTTGGTCGCTGCCTTCTACACAACAGGACGGGGTGCAGGCGAAGAGGGAGGCGGTGGAGACGCTGAGGAGCTACCAGGATAGCGTGAAAGAGGCGGAGAGGATCGTGATCGTGGGCGGGGGTGCGGTGGGCGTCCAGGTTGCATGCGATGTTGCTGAGCTGTACCCCGGCAAGAAGGTGACGTTGTTGCACAGCCGTCAGCAGCTGATGAACAAGTTCCATCCTGACTTGCACAAGGTGGTCGGCAAACGGTTCGCGGAGCGCGGGATCGAGACGGTGTTGGGCAGCAGAGTTGTCGTCCCCCCCGGTGGCTTCCCGGCGTTTGAGCCGGGGAAAACGTTCGACGTCGAACTGCAAAACGGTACCAAGGTTCCAGCAGACCTCGTGCTGATGTGCACCGGTCAAACGCCGTCCTCCTCGCTCCTCTCTTCGTTCGCCCCCAGCGCCCTTACCAGCGATGGGTTCATCCAAGTGCACCCGACGATGCAAGTCGACTTCGGTCCGTCAACCTCACCACTGCAGGAGAAAATCTTTGCCCTCGGAGACATCGCCAACTCGGGCGCCAGCAAGACCGTCCGCGCAGCCATGGGTCAGATCGAGGCGATCAAGAGCAACGTCTTGGCGCTCATCAAGGGGGAGAAGCCGGAGCAGAGGTTTACACCCGGTCCGGCGGGAATCCATCTCAGCCTGGGGCTGTACGAGAGCATCATCTTCGGTAACCCGGAGAAAGAGGGCGGAGAGCCGAGGAACATGGGGCTCCAAAAGGATCTCAAGTTGGACATGGGCATCGAGGGGACGTGGAGGAAGTGGGGGGTTCCGGAGGGGACGCCTTGGCATCTGTGAGCTCCTAAGAGAGATGGACGAACTTTTACTCGTGCAATCACAAACAAGCTTTAACGCGACACTGATACAATCGCAACCATCGACCTGCAAATGATATGTGATGCCGTGTTTGAAATTTCTCACTCTGATCACGACTGAAGATCCACAATCCACCGCTTGAGATCTCCCAACCCGCCACTGATATCCACCTTGTCGCTCTCCTCTCCGCCGCTCCACGACCTACTCTTCCCGACACTCGCCAGCGCAAACTCAACCTTCCCACCGAACACCACATCCTCGTCCAGCTTCTCAAAGCTGAAGCTCGACCCTCCCACCGCCGACTCGCTCGCCTGACCAGACGCCCAATCGATATAGTCGATGACTTCTTCGTCTTCCTCCTCCTCCTCGTCTGCGTCTGCCGAGTTCGAAGAGACGTTGGTGCTCGACAGACCGAGTGCGCGCTTGATCCACCCAAATACGCCCCCGTCCGCGGCGCCGGACAGAGCGGGATCTGCGTCTGCTACTTTGCCCAGCCCGGCGATCTTGACGTTGCCCCCGCTACCCGAGGCGATGCCGGTCCGACGTCGGCCCAGGCCCATGTTGAGGCGTCGTTGGCCCAGCTCCGACTCGAGGGTGGTTCGGCACCGCGCGAGCAGCTGCGCACGACGCTTCTCGTCCTTCGCCGCATCCGTGCCGGCAGCTGCACCGCCGAGGAGCGGGGAGAGGTCGGCGCGGGTGAAGAGGATGAGGACCGAGGGCGGAGCGATGCTGTTCGAAGCGCGAGATCGTTGTTTCGCTAGGGAGGTGAGGGTGGAGTGGAGGAGGTCGGCGACGTCGGTGATGGTTTCCGCGTCGCCAGGGCGGGAAGAGGTGGAGGTGGAAGCCTTGGATGCCATGACGGCGTCGACGCAGAGGACGAGGCCGTCGGCTTGCGAGAGATGCTCGTCCACCAATGGTCGGAGTCGTGCGTGTCCTGGCAGATCGACCAAAGTCACCGCTTTCAAGTTCGAGTCCGAGTCGAGCGCCGTCGAAGCGACGAGACCCTGGGAGAGCTTTTGCGAGGGCAGGGTCGCAGGTGTAGTTTCGTAAACTAGCGACGAGAAGAGTGACGTCTTGCCTGTATCG
Organism: Sporisorium iseilematis-ciliati; assembly: GCA_001748505.1. Taxonomy (NCBI): domain Eukaryota; kingdom Fungi; phylum Basidiomycota; class Ustilaginomycetes; order Ustilaginales; family Ustilaginaceae; genus Sporisorium; species Sporisorium iseilematis-ciliati. The sequence continues at coordinate 89,629 of MJEU01000028.1, read as the reverse complement.
CTAAGCCCAACGAGTACGACCGTCGACGCCCGGCTGTGCGAGCGCTTCGTGGTATATGCTTCGTCCGACGCCGAGTTCGACACCAGGTGCGGAGCGTTGACTTTGGCAGAAGCTTTCGAGAGCGTGTACGTCAAGATGACGGCGAGGAGCGTTGCAGGTACAATGACAAAGTACTGAGGTGGGATGCCGGAGTCCTTGAGTGGTTGTGGCAGGTGTGAGGCTACGGCGTCGGGCCAGCGTACTGCTGGTGCGACGAACGCCATGGTGTGTGTGCGTATGTTGCAAGGGATGATGTTGGGGGTTGGTGGACAAGGTGTTGGTCCGAGTGTTGTGTTTCTGCGAAGGCAGCGAGGTGACATTTCGGAAGTCGGAGTTTTGAGTGCCGTATTAGTCAGCATTAGAAATGAATCTGGCCGCTCAGACGCAGCAAGAGGAAGCGATCACTGGAAATTGGCGCTTGCGAGTACAGTTCCGCCTTACGCACGCGTCGAGAGAGAGTGTGAGTTGTGAGTGGCCGTTGCGCTGAGCTGTTACTTTTTCTGAAAAGGCTCGAGCACGCTCCACTTTTGAGAAGCGGAACGTCTTGCTTCAACTGCGCAACACTCTTCGTTCATCCACACCTCTCGCTTCATTGCATCGCCGTCAACAGATCGTCCTCGCAAATCTCGCTGGCTATACCAACGCAGCCAAGACTCAGCTCAGGCGCATTTGTCGATCTTCATCATCATCACAGTTCGAGGACCATCTGCCAAGCAACCAAGTCTGTTCTGGCTGGCCGACAGCAGCATCATCCACCATCCTCAAACCATCTCCACCTGATCCCACAGCGACAAACTCATCATGTTCCGCAACACCTACGACAGCGATAACACTGTCTTTTCGCCACAAGGCCGGTTGCACCAGGTCGAATATGCGCTCGAAGCCGTCAAGCAGGGTTCGGCGGTCGTGGGTCTTCGCAGCAAAACACATGCCATCCTCGTCGCACTCAAACGAGCTCCCTCTGAGCTTGCGAGCTACCAGAAGAAGATGCTGCGCATCGACAACCACATCGGAATCGGATTCGCTGGTCTCACTTCGGACGCGCGTGTGCTGTCGACCTACATGCGACAGCTTGCGCTCTCTTCTCGTCTCGTCTACTCCCGTCCTCTGCCCATCTCGCGAGTGGTAGACTCGTTGGCAGACCGTGCGCAATTCAACACGATGGACTACGGCAAGCGTCCCTACGGTGTCGGTTTTCTGATCATTGGTGTCGACTCGACCGGCCCTCACCTGTACGAATTCACGCCCACCGCCAACTGCTTCGAGTACTACGCCATGTCGATCGGCGCTCGCTCGCAGTCGGCCAAGACGTACCTGGAGCGAAAGTACGAAGAGTTCTCGGATGCGAGTCTGGAGGAGTTGGTGCAGCACGGTCTGTACGCGTTGAGGGATACGCTGCCGCAGAACAAGGATCTGGAGCTCGACCAGGTGAGCGTAGCAGTCGTGGGACCGGGTGCGGATGCAGATGTCAACTCGCCGCAAGCGAGGAGGGGCGAGAAGTTCAGAGTGGTGGAGGGGGAGGAGCTGAGGCCGTACATGGACAGGTTGGAGCCAAAGACGATTCCGGGTGCTAGAGCGACGGCCGCGTCGACAACAGAGGGGGCGGGTGAGGGTGCCGCTGCTACGGAGGGAACGGGGGGTGAGGCGCCGATGGAGGAGTAGAGGTAGAATGTAGGCGTAGTATACTCTGTTGTCCTTTTGTTTCAATGATGATGTTCATTCATCCGCTCTCAGCGACGGTCAGAATGATTGTGAAGTGGTGTTCAGGCGTTGTGATGTGAGCGAGCTAACTGAGACTGTGCGTGTAGCTTGATGTGGTTTACAATGCTCTGTCTCTGCGGCCTGTCGAGAAATGAGGCTCGATGAGTCAATGTCGGATAACGGACGGCTCCCACTCATTCTGCAGTCTTCGCTCACAATCCAGTACGAGTAGCAACTCGAGCGGGTGATGGTGAATGGTATTTCAAGTGTATTCGAGAGGTGAGGAGGTCGAATCGAGCCTTACAACTGTACTTTACAAGACAACAAAAGGGGGACACATTAAAGCTTACCGCCGTTCTGCTTCTTAGCAGTCTCGGTAGCCCAGTAGCCCTGACCACCGATCAAACCGAGCACACCGACAGTGATAGCGCTGAGGAGGCGGCGGTCGGTACGCTGGACCTGCTCCTTGTGCGTGTATGCGTAGACACCCAATCCACCAAGGAGAGCAACGTTGACAGCGGCCAGAGTAGGACCCCACTGCTTGGGATCGTTCGAGAACGAGTTCCAGAAGCTCTCGAGCTCCTTCTCAGCTTCGCCTGCCTTCTTCTTCAGCTGCTTGGCGCCCTCCTCGCCCTTCTTCCTCAAGATCTCTGCATCCTTGCTGAGCTCCTTCTTGCCCTTCTCGTAGTACTCTTCGGCCTTCTTTCCGGCCTTTTCGGCTTCGGCGCGGGCGTTCTTGCCAAACTTCTCGGCTTCGGCACGAGCATCCTTGCCGGCCTTTTCGGCTTGGTCGGCGGCGTCCTTGCCAGCCTTCTTGGCGTCGCTGGCGAGATCCTGGCCGGCCTTCTTGGCGTCTTGGGCGGTCTTGGAGGCAGAGTCGGATGCCTTTTTGGCGTCGGCTTCGAGCTGCTTGCGCTGTTCGCGGGCCTTGGCGACGGCCTCGTCGTAAGCCTCTTGGGATTGGGTCTTGAGGTGCTCGAGGTCGGAATCCGAGGGGACGACGTTGACTTTGCCAGAGTTGACGTCGGGAGCCGAGTGGCTCACGTCATCGCCGCTGCTGCCTTCGAGGAAACCAGGGTCGGGCTTGGGCTGCTGCGACTTGGGAGGTGCGTTCTTTTCTGCGATATCGGCGTAGGACGACATTGTTGACGAGATTTGCTGGGAGGATGGTTGTGGTGAGGGAAGATGGTGGAGGATGGATGGATGGAAGGAAGGGGGCGGAGTGAGAGATAGATAAGAACGGAAGAAGAGGAAAATCAAAGGGCAACGATCGGAATGGCAATCACCTGCGAGACAGACAATGGGAGAGGGAGCCATTCGGGTCCACTTTTGGCGGATGCGCACAGCCCAAAGCAGTTGCCGACTGACACTGACTCTGCTGCTGCTGCTCTGCTGCTGCTCTGCTGCTGCTCAGCTGTTGCGCAGTTTTCCCTCCACACACACTCTGCAGGGTTGTTCATCCGAGCAGCTCTTTGACGTGCTTTAGGACTACTTTGAACGACACCCTCTGCGCTTGATCCAGCTCGCTTCCGACTTCTCGTCGAAGACAATGATCATACATGTCTCTCGCAAGCGGAAGCAGCAACCGCAACTCACACTGCGTAAAGATCCACTCAGCGAGCAATGGGCACCAGCAGCACAAGTGCGTCATCCAACGCCAAATCCTCGGAATGCTTGTGCGCACGCTCAACCGAATCTAGAACGCTAAAAAATATCCATTTTTGGAAATTAAGTCTTTATTTAGACAGCTCAAATCGGGCTCGAGCGAAAAAAGCAGATCGGTCGATTTGCTGAACCCTGAAACGAGTTCCGTCTGGAAGCGGAACGCTGAGTCGCAAAGCTTTCCTTCTTTGCTTCAGCCACACCAACCATTCATCCCGCTCCGCGTTTCAAATCGCTGATCGTCACGGCAGCGTCATCCACCGCAATTACCGACGGAAGAAGCTGACCGTGACCAGCCAGACATACAGTTCAACCTCGCGAAAAGCACGATTGCCTTGGGTGTCTCAGCCAGGAGCTACCACCATCGACTTCCGCGCTCAGGTTACGGACAACGCCAACAAAACGCACCTAGACCAGTACAAACTACAAAAGGGTGAGCATAGGATCGCTGGCTTGTATCAAACTCAGTCATTGGCGCTTCAGAGTCACGGTCAAGCTCACAAAAGAACGTCATCATGTCCGAGTTTCAGAAGGAAGAGCTCTCGCTCGAGGAGACCAATAAGCTTCGCATCTCTCTCGGCCTCAAGCCTTTGGAAGCGGATGACGCTCCAGCTCCTTCCGCTTCCGCATCAGGCGATGCTGCTCCTCAGCTAGACGGTGATGCGCTCGCAGCCAAAAACTTCCGAGACAAGCAGGATCGTGAACGTCGCGAACGGGAGGATGCCGAAGTCAAAGAGCGTCTAGCCAAGGCGCAAGCGAAGCGCGATGCTGCGCGGCGTCTCAAAGGTCCTACGCTCGGCGACGCGGATGGGAATGCCGAAGCGTCATCCTCAAAAGACACGCTCAAGTGGCTCAAGGAGTCCCAGAAGCGCGCAAAAGAGCACGCTGCTCGCAGAGCCAAAGAGCTCGAAGAGCAAGAGGCGCGGGAACAGGCACAGTATCGAGAATCGGATCTCGCTGGACTGCGTGTCGGTCATGACGCTGACGAATTCGGCGAGGGCGAGGAGCGCATTCTGACGCTCAGAGATGCAGGCGTCCTCGACGATGGCGACGACGAACTCATGGATGCGGCTCTCGATCAAGCCCAACGCGATGCCAAGAATATAGAGCGCAAGAAGGGTGCGAAAGAGTATACCGGCTTGGACGATGAAGAGGCATCGACAGGGCGGAAGCGCGGTGTTTTGGCAAAGTATGATGCCGATTTGCCAGAAGGATCTCTTGCGTCGGACGAACCAGAATCCGGTTTTCGTCTCGGTGCTAGTGTGTCTGCTGCCGATCGCCAGGCACGACTTCGACAGGAAGCGGAAGAGGCGGCCAGACTCGCCAACAAGCAGCTGCTCTCGCTCGACTACAGCAAGAACCAGGAAGTGTCGGATTACTTGCAAGAGGGCGACATCGGATTCAAGAAGCCAAAGACGAAGAAACGCAAGAAGGCTGCCAAGGTCAAGATTAGCTTTGACGATGACGACGAGCAGACTGGTGAAGGGAGCGGAGCCGCCACATCAGCGGCAGCGTCAGCACCTGCGACCGCGGACGGCCTCGAGGATGTCGAGATGCAGGATTCGAAAGAGACGGTAAAGCCAGGTCGACGTCAACAGACGGACAACTTTGTTGACGACGACGAACTGCAGGCTTCGCTCGCCAAGTCGCGCCGCCTGAAAGCCAAGAAGACGTTCAACAAGATGACACCGGAGATGATTGCCAAGAACCTGGCTGCACAACGAGCGGCGGAAGAAGCAGAGCGTGCTTCCGGAAAGGCCACACCTGGTGTTGTCAATGGTACTGCATCAACGAATGGGATCGTAGAAAGCGAGACTGGAGGGGAAGGGCTTACATTCGACGAGACGAGCGAGTTCGTGCGTGCGATCAGGGAACGACCGCTTGAGAGCGAGGTCTCGAGAAGGTCGCGTTCGGTCAAGAGAGAGTCTGCCGATGTCGATCTTGGCGCACCAGTCGAGGTCAAGAGGGAAGAGTCCGCGGAGGCTGATGATGTTCCGATGCGCGAGCTGAATACTTCCAACGTCAAAATGGAGGCGGAAGACGATGCACCCTTGCATTCGGTGAAGGAAGAGGCAGAAGAGGGTGAGGCGCTCGATGCTGCTCAGGCAGAAGTCAAGGCTGAGAAGGATGGAGAAGAGGAAGAGAACGAACCCGTCGTTGGTCGCGGCATGGCGGGCACGCTCTCCTTCCTCCGACAGCAAGGCATGCTTCCCCAGGTCAACCCGGAACTTAAGTCGAGAGAAGAGCAGCAGCGCAAGTACGACGCCTGGCTGGCTGCTCGTCGACGCGAAGAAGAAGAACGCGAACTAGCCCGTCAAGCGTCCAAGGCCTCCGGATCGTCGGTCGATCAAGCCACTCGAGAAGCTCAAAACCGCAATCGCGAACTCGAAGAAGCACGCATGGCGCAGGACCGTTTCCGCGACTACAAGCCCGATGTCGAGATCAAATACCACGACGAGTTCGGACGCGATCTGGACCAGAAGGAGGCGTGGAAGCATCTCTCGCACGTCTTCCACGGCAAGAAGCCCGGCACCAAGAAGCAGGAGAAGCGGCTCAAGAAGATCGAAGACGAGCGGAAGAGGGAGAGGATGGCTGCGGGTGATACGCCCACCGGCATGTCTGCGGCGTTCCAGAGTCGAAGCGAGAGGATGGGTAAGGCGCATATGGTGCTCAGTGTGGGTAGTCGTGGCGCTGCGCCTCAGGAGAATGACTTGTTGGATGGGAAAGGTGCGTCTTCGTCCGGGATGCAGCTCAAGAAGCCGACTCGGCCGGCGAGCGGTCAGAATGGGAAAGCGAAGAAGACGGATGGCGGAGAGATGCTTCTGTCTCCTCTCCCCAATGTTGGAGGGTTCGACAGCAGTGGTGCGGCAAGTGTAGCGGCGAATGGTGGGGAGAATGGTACAACGACGTCAGCGAAGACTGGTGGTGGATGGGCGCGTATCGGCAGTGCGACGCCTGCGCCTTCTGCGAATCACAGTGGGGCTGCAAGTGTTGCGGCAGCTGGTGGTGGTGGAAGTGCAGGGTTCAAGCCGGTATCTGCATCTGGGTTTGCGAGCATCTCAAGGGGTTCGCCAGCGGTATCAGCAGCAGCGGACGGGGAAGGGGGACCCACGTCGACGAATGGACCTTTCCGACTTGCTTTCAGCGGTGTCAAGCGTAAAGCGGAGCAGCAGTGACAAACTGTACTTTGTCTCACACACCAAAGCCGTTCGGATGTATGTGGTACAATGATGTCCAATCCAAGTATGTATTTGTACGATATCTACAATTCTATCGCAGCAACGAACTCGACTCGTTCGCCTCGTCCTCGTTTGGTCGTGAGGAAGACGGCGTGCTTCCGTAGTTCCTCCTTGCCTCCTGCTCCTCCTCTCTCTGCTCCTCCTGTTGCTCCACTCCCTCCTCTCCGGCGTACAAAACATAGTGCTGCCAGCACAACACGCCATCGAACGCAACACTCAGCAGACCCAGTCCGAGCTTGCCCCAATCTCCCGTGACGCCGTTCCAGCTTCCTTGAACCCATCTTGCGTCGACACCCAGCTGGGCGAGGCTGAGGAGGCCGCCGGTGAGGTCGAGGAGGATGTTTTCTATCGCGAAGCCGGCGGTGGATCTTCGGTCGTGGTTGAGCTTGATTTGGGGGAGGTACTTTGTGAGCGTGACTGCGAGTTTGAGCGTCGATGCGGCGTTGACGATGTCTAACCATCCCACGAGTTTCAGCCTCTTTGCGCCTGCGAGGAAGACGATTGCGGTGAGTGCGGTGGCGAGGGAGAGTTGGACGGTCCTCGATACGCTTTGAGTATCCTTCCTGTAGCGCAGGTACTGCGCTAGGGTGATCAGAGCGAGCAGAGTAGCATGTAAAGAGAAGATAAAGTCGTTGAACTGCACCACGTTCTCCCTACCCCCATGCGCATGCCTGTACGCTTTGCGCACGGGAGGATAGTACAGCAGAAGCGCGTTGTAGACAAAGTAAGAAGAGTGCCCGACCGCATTGAGGAACACGAAATCGGTCGAAAGCCCCACGGTCGACGCGTGGAGGTGGTTGTGGATCACCTGCGGGTAGAACGAGAGCGACCAGGCGAGCGTGTACGCCCAGCCGAGGAGCGTGCTGAGGTAGAGCGGGAGGCGAGGAGTAGCGATGTGGTCCGTGGTGGAGCGGAGGGTTCGCGTTATGACTCCCATGACTGCGTTGTAGAACGGTTTGTCTAAGTGAAAGGGAGGGGGAGGAAGATGTGGTGGTGGTCAGAAGCAAAGCAAGTGACAAGGTGTGTACGAGGTAGGACGAGGAGGAAGACTTGAGAGTGTGGAGTACGAAAAACGCCGCCCTGCATAAAACAGTGAATATGACGAGCGCGCCAAGGTTCGGCCTTTGAGAATCTCGGCGCTGACAGAGCAAACGGAACAAGTGTGCAACAGCCGCGAAGAAAATTCGCAATTGCAGACCGAGCAGCACGTCACACAAAGAAAGTTGCCCTGCGAGAACACTTGATTGCCGACGACCCTTGCTTGATACTGTTGCCTTTGATCAAGATGCATGCTGTGCCGCTCACTGTCAGCTCGTATGCTGGTCACAAGGAGTACGGGCTGGGGTTTCCGATGCTGTACAGTACGTGCTTTGAATTGACAGAGTTTGACGCTTGATGGTGACCAAAGGGGAGACAGGGGGATGGGGGAGCTAAAAGTACAATTGAAAGGGACAGGTAGCGGTTGGAGTGTATCTTGCTGATACTCGATACACCATTCCTAGGGACCTACTTCTTCACACCTAGAACAACGTATCTTCATCACGCAGATACTCGCCCACATCCGCCTGATGGAACACGATGATGCTCGTCGGATCCTGCTTCCGCGTATCCACCGTACTCCTCGCCGTCACGCCGAACCCCAACGGCGTATTGCTCATGCTCAGCACCACCACCCCGGCGTGTTCGGGCGTGTCGTCCGTGATCCTCCCCAGGTGCGCTTTCACCACGTGGTTGCCGTACAGGAACGGCAGCTCGCCGTTGGGCTTGATCCACACCTTGTACTTTGCGTGCTGCGCGAGGTAGTCGAGCGCGGTGACGTGGAGCCGGAACTTGCCGGTCTTGCTGAACTTGCCGAAGCACGTGCCCAGCGACATGAGGTTCGGACGCGCGATCGAGATGGCGAGCCGCATCGACGACTCCGAGACGTAGTAGACGCGGTCGCGGTGCAGGCGGAAGACGTGCGGGTCGTCGGCTCGGTCGATGAGGTTGACGAGGTTCTTCCCGACGTAGTTGGCGAGCTTTTCGAAGAGCGTCTTTGTCTCTTCCTCTGTGAGCGGGCGCATGGTGGTGGTGTATGAAGCTCTGCTACGAGGAGCAGGCGGTGCGAAGATGGATTTGCTGCGTAGAGGGTTGGTTGAGCTGGGTTTTGCCCAAGGAAGACGATGGTGTGCAGAGGACTGTGGCTTGCAAGTAATGTGATCTAGTTCGTTTGCAAAGATGCTCGGGCGAAGGTGTTGGATCGAAGGTGGTGGTGGTTGACGATGATGATGATAATGATGAAGTCGACAAAGATCTTCTGAAACGTCGAAAGGAAAAAAGTGAGAGAGTGCGCTTTGAAGCCTTGAAATTTTGAGAAGAAAAAAAAAGTGAATCGACTCCACAAAAAATTCAATACAAACCCGGTTCTTCTGCAAGACCCTGTGAATACAAATTTGTAGTCCCTCGAAAAAATTGGGCGAAAAGCAAAATCAAAATTTCGCATTTGTGCCACACTCGTTCCCTCTCTTCCTCTTCCTCACCCAGCTCAGCCTTCTTCCACTCCATCATCTTCGAACGGGTATCGCTGCCATCACCCGTCACCATCATCGCAGACACCAACAGCAACGGCACAAAACACCTCCATATCAGCATACCGTACACAAACAGGTCTAGTTTGCTACCACACCCCAACCCTCCTCAATCATGGCGAGACAGCGCGCCTCTCGCAGTGGCGCTTCATCGTCCACCGGCGCCTCTGGTCGTTCAGGCGGTCGTCGAGGTGGCAATGACTCCTCTGCGCCCTTCTCATCCGCAACGTACTCTTCTGGTGGCAACGGATCCAAGGCTCGACGTACACCTCGATCCTCCGGCTCCACCAGCACTGGCCCCAAAGGCCTGCATGACGTATACGATTTCGCACAGGCTTCCACTTCGGCTGGCTCCAAACAGGGACGAGGCGCTCGCCGTGCGCTTGCGGGTATGCAGGCCGATGACTATGCTGATCTTCCTTCGAAGGCTAAAGGCAAGCAAAGACGGCGTCGTGCGGCCGATGATGGTGAAGAGGAGGATGAGGACGACAGCGACGAGAGCGATGCCGCTCCTGTCGGGCCCAAGGTGTTCGACTCGGACGACGAGTTGAATGCCAGCATCGAGGGTAGCGATGAGGAGCTTGATTCGGACGAAGCTTTTGGCCAGAGCGACGAGGAAAAGTTCGAAGGATGGACATTCGGCAAAGGAGCTAAGAGCAACAGGCGTAGAGAGGATTCTGAGGATGAAGAGCAGGAGGACGGTGGAGATGAGGACGAGGCTGAAGATGACGGAATGATGGATCTCTCTCGCATGCTCGACGCTGCTTCCGAGTCGTCCGACGACGATGAGGATGAGAACAACGACCAAGATGGCTCGGAGGACGATAACGACCAGAGCAGCAGCAAGCTCGCCAAGCACATCGAGTCCTTCGCCGCTGGATCTAAGCGCACAGCCATCGCCAATTCGGACTCGGAAGCTGGCTCCGATGCTGAACCCTCCAACAAGCGTTCTCGTCGTGTCCTCTCCGAGCGCACAGAGGCCATCCCCGAGACCGAGTTCGCCGCTGCCCACTCTGGCTCCACTCTCCGTCTCGAAGATTTCATGAGCCCTCTTTCTTCAAATGTCGACTTTGCCGACGTGCGCAAGAACACCAAGCTCCTTGCCAACTCCAAGTCTTCTTCTTCTTCTTCAAATGCTCCCGCCGCATCCAAGAAGGGTGGAGGAGCGCTCTCCGCTCCGCTCCCCTCGGTCGTCCAGGACCGCTTGGACAGGCAAGGTGCCTACTCTATCACCCGTGACGAAGTGCAAGGCTGGCAACCTACGATCAACCGATTGCGCGATGCGGAGCACCTCTCTTTCCCTCTCCAAAAGCCGGCTGTCACCAAAGCATCGACTTCCGGCCTCGTCGCCACTTTTACCCCAGACAACGACATGGAAGCCTCCATCGCCGCGATGCTCACCGAAGGCGGGCTGACCGAAAAGCAGCTCGCCCAACAAGAAGATCTGGCGATGAACAAGCTCGACCCTGAAGAGGCGCGCGCTCGACGGGACGAGCTGCGACGCATGCGAATGCTCATGTTCCGCGCCGAGCAGAAGGCGAAGCGGGTCAGCAAGATCAAGAGCAAGGCGTATCGCAAGATCCATCGCAAGGAGAAGGAACGCCTCAAGGAGCAGATGAAGGGGCTCGAGTCGGCATCCGACGTCGACGAGGAGGACGAGATGGAGCAGAGGCTCAAAGCCGAACGCGACCGCGCGAGGGAACGCGCGACGCTCAAGCACAAGAACACGTCCAAGTGGGCCAAGAACATCCTGTCGGCAAGGCACGGGGAGCATAATCAGGAAGCGAGGAACGAGCTCGATGCGCAGCTGCGTAGGGGTGCAGAGCTGAGGAGCAAGATCGAGGCGAGGGAGGTCGGTGATGATTCCAACTCGGACGAGGATTCCGATCCCGCTGTCGGGGAGGGAGACGATGATGCGCACGCGGTGGCAGGGGACGCGTTCGACGAGCTCGCAGCGCTGGAGCGCAAGGAAGAGGCGAAGCGCAGAAAGGACGAGGAGGAGTTCGAGAGGGTCGGTGGCAAGAAGGGTGTGTACGGCATGAAGTTTATGAAGGATGCGAGGGAGAGGCAGTATGCCGAGATTCGGGGTGAGGTGGATGACTTTGTGACCGAGATGCGGGGGTTGGCTGAGGAGCAGGGTGGAGAGAGTGGAGGAGAGGAGGATACGGGCGAGGCGGTGATCGCTAGGAAGGGTCAAGACGGGGCCAGCTCGGTCTATGTACAGGGTAACAAGGGGCGTGCCATGTACGGGTCGACTGCTTCGTCGTCGACAGGTGTTCCGGCTGCAGCGCAGCCCAAGACGCCTGCGAAGGAAGAAGCCAAGTCGAAAGCTCAAAAGTCGACCTCTGCTACACCTTCCAACGCTGCTTCGGGAGTAGAGATCGGAGGCGAAGCGACCATCGCCAAATCCAAACCCAAACCCACCAAAGCCTCCCTCTCCTCCTCCACCCACCTCGACGCGGACGACGACGACGCCTCCAACCCCTGGCTCACCATCGACTCGTCCTCCGGCCGCTCCAAGCTCTCGCGCAAGAAGAACGACAGCACGCTGTCCAGCTCGGCCTCGAAGTCGGCGCTGCGCGCGTCCAAGGCCGCGGCCAAGTCGGACTCGGCCGCGGCTGCGCGTCGGACCGACGAGGCGATCGCGATCGACCTTTCTGCGCGGCTTGCCAACGGCTCGGATGGATCCGAATCCGAATCGGAGCCTATGGCGGTCGCACCCGGCAAAAAGACCAAACCTGGGCAGCTCACCGCGCTCCAACAGCGCCATCTGGTAGCGGACGCTTTCGCAGCCGACGACGTGGTGTCCGAGTTCGTCGCCGAGAAAAACGCCACCATCGACGCCGACTCGACCAAGGTCGTCGATACGCGTCTCCCCGGGTGGGGATCCTGGACGGGTCGTGGCATCCGATCTCGTCCTCCTGCCTTACCGCACCACCTCAAAACCATCCGCGGCGTCGACGCCGCCGATCGCAGAGACGCCGGGATGTCGCACGTGATCATCTCGGAAAAGCGCGATAAAAAACAGGACAAGTACCGGTCGAAAGACCTCCCTCACCCGTATACGAGCAGAGCGCAGTACGAGGCCGCGATGAAGCAGCCGTTGGGTAAGGAGTGGAATACGAGGATTGAGACGCAGAGGTTGAACCTCCCGAGGGTGACCAAGAAGGTGGGGAAGATCGTCGCTCCGGTGGTGAGGAAGTTTTAGGACACAGATGCAATGCGATTGTGGTTGTGGAAAGATACGTGTGTGTGTGTGTGTGTGTGTGTGACGAGTGTGCAGAGATGAGGAGGACAAGTGATGTTGTTTTGAGACATGGCGAAGCAAGGTGAGAAACGAAGAGCGCTGTGTTTTTCGGTGAGCCAGGCTTCGAAGGTGGGGAGAGATGCATGTAGGGCGAGAAGACGAGGAGCGTTGATGATGCTGGTGCTAAGGAGATGAGTGTGTTGGCAAGGCGACGTGTGTGCGAGACAGAGGGTTGGTGTGAGGGATCGGCAGGCGGATCAAAGGGTGCTCGAACTGGTCTCAGACCAACGGTCCACAAACACGATCCACACACATTGCTTGCTTGTGCATATCGGCATTTCATACATCGCATACAGCCCTAAACCCTACACCCTCCCCGGACCACTCATCAAATACCTCGCAATCTGATCCCTCACCTTGCCTCCCCTCCCCTCCTCCTCCTCCCCACTCCCCACTCCTGCTGCTGCCCGCTTGACAATCTTCAACGGCTTCGTCCCACCCCCTTCCCCCACCTCCTCCTGCTGCTCGTTCTGCACCAGCTTAGGAATCGAACTCTTCCCAAAAGCGTTCAACCCATTCACCGAGTCCTGGCGTCGACTGCGACCAGCGAAGAAGCTAGCCGAGCTCGAGGTGGGCGGGCGCGGACGGTCGAGCGCGGAAGTTCGGCCGGAGCGCGCGATGCTGGTGCTGCTCTGGCTGGTGCGGATCGAGGTATCGATCGAGTCGGCTGCTGCGTACCTTGACTTGGCGATACCGTTGAGCGAAGACGAAGAGGGTAGAGCAAGCGGAGTTTTGGCTCCGTCTCTGTCTTCCTCCGCGTCGTGCTGATCGCGTTCACGCTCAGCTTCCTCCCTCATCCTAGCATAGTATCGTGCGATGGGGGTCGAGTTCTTGCCGCTGCTCGTCCTGCGCTGCTGTTGATAGTCGTCGTCGTCGAGCGCGAGTGCGTTGAATCGAAGAGCGGCGTCGCGCGATCCGCCAAATCGATCCCGGTTGAGCGCCGAGTGGGAGGGTCGGGAGGGAGAGAGTTCGGCAAAGTGGCCCAGCGATGTTGAGGGTCGCTCGTATGGGTCATGGGCTGGCGCGGAAGGTGATGCGGGGGAAGGGGACGGAGAGGCTGGTCGAGATGCAGCTGCTTCGGCGAGGTATGCGGGCAACTCGATCGATGGTGTCGCGGAGGGCGTGCGCCTGTGCTGGCGCTGAGCGGTTTCCTCAACTGCGGCGGCGGTCTTGCGTGTAGGCGAAGAGAGCAAGGCCGCCAAACCCATCGATGAAGCGCGCTTTCGCACCATGACTGGCAATCGGCTCGATGGCGAGCCCAGCTTCTCCGGCTTGGCTGGTTTGGGAGGTGCTTGTGGTCGTTTAGGCTGCTGTGGCAATTGCTGCTGCTGCTGCTGTTGTGGAAGTTGCTGCTGTGAAGGCTGCGACTTCATTTTCGGTGACACGGCGGACGACGCGCCAACGGCAGCCACAGAAGCAGCAGCGACAGCAGCAAAGTCGTCCCTAGGCGCAGCACCCGCAAACACTACCTCGCGATGACGCACCAACACCTGCAGCAGAGGCAGCGAGATGCTTACCGTTGGTGCCAAGACAAGCGTCAAGTTGCTGATGGGCATCTTGGTCCTGGCTACTACTTCAGGCTGGGCCAACATACCCAAGTGATCGGTCAGCTCACGAAGCAGATACCAGTTGTATACAGGCAGCTGTCGCATCAGCGGACCCAGCGCTTCCGCCGCCTTCTCTGGGTCAATGTTCGCAGCTCGTGCCTCTGTGATCTTTGCGCCGCTTCCACTTGCTCCGCCTACTACTGCGCCCCCCACAGCAGCGGCGACCGGCGCCGATGCATCGTCCGCGTTGGCAAGCAAGCGAGCCACTGCTTGATCGAGCGCTTGGCTTTGCGCCAGTGGGATCAGAGGCTCCGGCAACTCCCTCAGATAGCTCTTGAGCAGACTGCAGACCGAGTTGATATCGAGGTCGGCAGGATTGATGTCCACCAAGTGCAGATCGTTGCGCGGATCGGCAAAGTACGAGCGAAGTTTGGAGGTATGACTACTGCGTCCGCTAATCCGATAGATACCCTCCTCCGAAGGACCCCACTTTTCGAGAGACTCGATGCATCGCACAACGATGCGCGGCAAGAACAGGTGTCGTGCTTCTTCTTTGCTAAGAGGCTCGTTCTTCGCATCTGCAGCGACCGAGGCACGCGGAGTCACGCGGGGCGATTCCAGGAAGTTGGCGCTGAACTGCTTGCCGAAATCAGGCACACCGAGGTGATCGTCGTCGTCGTCGTCGTCGTCGTCGTCGTGGCTTCCCAGCGATGAATCGGAAGCAAGGCTCGAGAGACGCGATCGCAACACAGCATCTTTGAGAGGTGCACCAAAGACGCAGCCCGACGTGGATCTGCCATCGGCCATGCCTGAGTTCGACCCATCGAGCAGCATCAACCACCGACGTGTCGGCTCGTTCTCAGCCGCAGCGGTGGCAGCATCGTTGAAGCTGCCGGCAGGACGATAGCCAGCACCCCCACCGCGACCGGAAGCAGCCACAACACCAGACGCATTGTTGGAGCTTTGCAGTGTCTTCATAAAGTCCCAGCCTTTCCTGCCGACAGCAGCACCGAGCTGACCAACGTGACCCAAAGCTCCGACGACGCCACCTGCACCACTGCCCGAAATGGTCCTGCCCATGGCTGCAGAAGAGGGCTGTGGGTATGCGCCACTGCCGTACGTACCGCTTGCTCCATTGAGTCTTCGAGGTGGCGGTAAAGGCGTGCCCGCGGAAGCGCGAAGTGCCTCTGCATCCAAGCGAGCTTCAGCAATGGCTTCCTGCGAGCGCGAGTGGGCAATGTTGCGATAGAAGCCATTGTTCGTCCCTGCGCTACCTGGTGGCTGAAGCGTGTTGTTTGGATGGACATTGTCGCTCCTGTTCGCCGTAGTGGGTGCCGAGATGGACCCCAGCATAGAGTTGCTGTTGTTTCCAATGGAGCGCGGGAACGCAGCCAACAAGCTCGGCTTGGGCTTGGGTGGCTTCGGCGGAGGAACGGCATTGCCTGCAGCAGCGTGATATGGATTGGCTATGGAAGACGACGGGCCGACGGTGGCAGCTCCCGAATCGCTGGCGTTGATCACCTGAGCAAGACCGTTCTTTGCGGATGCGCCAGCGCCAATGCTGCGCGAGGCACGACCGACCGTCGCAGAGTGCTTGCTGAGGAAGGGGGATGCCGATGAACCGGGACCAGGTGTCAGATAGCCGGGTACACCTCCCCCGCCATTGGACGAAACGGCATGTTGCTGGTAGGGCTGCGTCTGTGACTGCTGCTGATACTGCTGTTGCTGCTCTTGGGTCACTGTTTGGCTTCGCGATGGGAAGAGGAAATGCCTGCTACTGCTTATGTCCTCGCTCGAAGAGTTGGCAGTGGAAGGGCGAGAGGACCCAGCGACATTGCTCTGCTTCGAGCCAGCCCTTTTGAGCTTGGCGAAAGAGAAGGAATGCTTGCTGCCGCTGCTGAGACTGGCGGTGCTGCCATTGTTGAGCGACAAGACATCGTCGTGATTGCTGGCAGAATGCGGCAGGTAGTCGGTCGAACTTCCCGATGAGACAGAGAGACTGCCGGTGCTTGACTTGTTGCGCGAGTGAGAGAGTGCGCGCTGCATGGAAGCCGACGCGGGGGAGGGATCGATGAGCTGCTCGATCAAAGGACCAGATTGCTTGACATCGACGGGC
Organism: Sporisorium iseilematis-ciliati; assembly: GCA_001748505.1. Taxonomy (NCBI): domain Eukaryota; kingdom Fungi; phylum Basidiomycota; class Ustilaginomycetes; order Ustilaginales; family Ustilaginaceae; genus Sporisorium; species Sporisorium iseilematis-ciliati. The sequence continues at coordinate 73,451 of MJEU01000028.1, read as the reverse complement.
GAGTCGATGAACTCCAGAAAGTCCGGGTGATCGGATCCGTATAGGCGCGGCGGCATGGTGGGCATTGTAGCTTGATCATGAAATCGTGGTGTTGCTAGACCAGGAGAGTCTTTGGAGTTAGGAGACGCTTGTGTGGCGTCAACATTGTCGCGCCTGCGAATGATGTGAATGCCAGCAGCCAGCATCTCTTCTTCCGACAAGAAGGTCTCGACGACAGGTTGTGGGGACCGCGAGTCCGTCGGCGAGCTGTGACCACGTTGACCGACCGAGTCGGAGACAGCAACGTTGAGGGGAAACAGTTTGGCGCTGTCCGAATCGGAGTGCTGGGCTCCGCGATTGTATGGGTTGTCGAGCTCAATGGTCTTCTGCTGGGCTTGATACCACGCCTGCTTGTGCTGTTTGGACTTGTGTGACGAAGAGGTCGAGGGGAAAGCTGGTGACCTCGGTCTTGGCTCGTGAGGGCTAGAATAGAGACTTTTGGAGAGCGAAGGCGAGGGCGAAGCAGCACGTAGCACGGGTTGTGGGGTGGCAGCGCGACGAGAGTCCAGAGTCGAGCTGGAGAAGTCGGCGTCCGAACCAGAGAGGGAGGCGCTCTTGCGGTGTCGACGGCGGACGTCCGGATCAGAAGTCGGGTCGAGATGGGTGCTGTCTCTGGAGCGCAAACCTAGACCTGTCGAAAGGATCGAAATGCTGGACGACTTGGTACGCTTCGGTCTCTGGAATAGGGGTTTGGTGGAGGAGGAGGGCAGAGGCGGAGGTGCTGTACGTAAAGTGTGGAGAGGAGCAATCGAGGGGGGTCGCTGAGCCGTGGGTGGGTAAGGTGGGATTTGGGTATCGGCACGTTCGACGACGGAGGGATCGCGTTGACTCTGCTGAGAATCGAACGACTGGCTCGCGTCGAGGACGGGAGGAGCTGTGGCAATGTTGAGAGAGTTGGAGGAAGACAAGCGTCGAAAGCGCCGAAAGGGAACGGGAGACTTGCGACCCGATGAGAAGAGGCGAGAACGCGCGGAGGGATCGTGTTCGGAAGCAGAAGGCGAATCGGTGGTGGGGGCAGATTGCGCCGAACTTTGATAACGTGACGAGGAAACGTCGACGCTGCTGCTACTGTCGCTGTTGAGGATATGGATTCCGTTGCCGTTGCCGCTGCCACTGCCATTTGCATTGCTGCCGGCCCTGTCCGGACGCGTGCCACGAGCAGCAATGGCTGATGCAGAGTACGAATGGGTAAAGGGCATAATGGGCGACGAAGAGAGGCTCGCTTCAGCAAGAACGAATGGACCTGAGCGCGCTTAGCGCGGATTGTGTGCTTCGATTGTGAGCTTGGGCACCCAAGCCGGGATACCGAGGACGGTCAGCGCCACCAAGACGCTGAAGTGCTGAGGGCGCGGTAGACTGCGCTTGCCAAGAAAGGACTTAGAGAGTTTTGGCGAGGCGTGTCATGGAGATGAAGTGGAGCTGGAGTGGTTGATATTGTTTCGAGGTCGTGAGATGGGTGGGCGAGATGAAGCAAGGAGGGCGCTGAATGCTATTCGAAAGGAGGGTGTGATCTTGCTGGCAAGCCAAACAATGATCAGATTCGAAAATGGTTATGAGCGAGGGCCAAAGCGCAACAGGCCCGAGCGTTTCCGAGCGTGAGAACGAGCGGAGGCCCGACGGGCGAGTAACTATGCAAGCTGAGCAGGCGCTACCGCAAGGTGTGCATGAATGACAGTCTCGAGGGCAGGATGACGCGCAGGGTCTCGATGGGATGCCGATTTTCGAGGCAGAGATGCAGCACAACGAGAGGAGATAACGATGGCAACGTGGGTTGAGAGGAGAGGGGACAACGGTTGCTGCGAAGCGTGTGCGCACAGGTGTTGAGGTGGGAGTTGATCCTAACGGGTTGTGGCAATCCTGAGCTTGGGGGTGAGAAGGTTTGGAAGGAATGACAAGGCGAACAGTGGGAGAGGTTGAAACTTGGTTGATGAAGAAGATGAATCGAGATGAAATGAGATGGCGAGGAAGGGAGTTGATCGAGGACAATGACATGAGAAAGATAGAAAGAGAGAAAGAAAGGGTCTTCTGTGCGTTGGATTTCTGTTTCTCTGTGCACGATCCCCTTTCTCTCCAGCTGTGCATTCTCAGCCTTTTCTCAAGTGTGATTTTGGAGAGGCGTGTGTGACTTTAGACAAATGTAACTTGCACACTCATGCAGCTCGAAACGTTTCCACTCCGCCAATGCCAAGCGTGCGTGCGAATGCGAGAGACGCAGGGGAAAGCGGTGCCGTGTGTGTGTATGAGAGTGAGAGAGTGTCGGTCTGTGTCTGTGGCGGCGGGAAATGTCTCGCTTTTTTGTTTGTCGAAATTCACCATCTCTCATCTCTCACAGAAGTTGCTTGTGCAACCCTTTACACCAACCCGCAACCGGTAAAGAGACAACCAGCAAACAGCATTCAAAGTCGGGATCGAGTGTGTGTGGGACATGTCCCGTTTGCGGATGTGGGGAAACCAAAGAGCAGCGAGCCCCACAGGTTTGATTGCTGGCTGGCTGGCGGGCCGCTGTCGATGGCTGTCAGGGGTTGTGTACACTTTGCTCGCTTGGCAACGCCCACCGACACCAGGCTAGAAGAACGCGGTGCAGAAGCAGAGGAGCATGGTCAGTTAGCCCGTTAGCGCGGGCTGATGAGCGCGTGCACCTGCATTTCCAAGACACCGACTCTAGTTTCCAAGCAAAGTGCCGCTCTGATTCTGGCTCAAGCTCTCAGATCTGGCTGATCTTTACAACCGTATCTGTCCGTCAACCGCGGGAGCAAAAGGGGAAAGCATCGACGGTCGAAAGTCGAGATCGTGTTTCATCGTACAACATCAAAGACGGGGCTTGCTGGTGTGTCTGACACCTGCACGTCGCCGTCGAGTCGGATTCAGTCAAAGAACAAGGCGGCAAAAAAGTTTTGAAATCAAACTCAGCCCCGCCATCTTCCGCCTCAACTAGCTTACCCGCCATCCCCCTCTGCTGAAAACGGTAAGTTGAGGTCAGCCAGCCAGCCTCCCATCCAGCCATGCTGCCATCCGGTGCTAAAAACAGAAGGTCGAGAACACAAGGGCGGGGAGCATCCAAGCGAGCTCGCTTAGCGAGTTTCGCCGTCAAATTGGCGTTTGTTTTTTGCACCTTGTGTCCTCTATATACCCTAACACCATCTCGTTGTTCGACATCGTCTCGGAGACAGGATCGCACTCTGTCATCGCTGTTCTTGGAAAGAGTCCATGTTCCTTGTGTCGTCTATATGTACAGTACATCGTGTTGATCTGGCTCTCAAGTGAGCATGACATCCGACGCAATGCATCCGACGTTGCCCCAGTAATCCCTCGCTCTGACCACCAACCTGTACTTTCCTCTTCCACCCTCTTCACCCCCTTGGTCGATAATGTGCTGCACGTTGAACGCACCATCGATCTTGGGCTCACCTCGGATGGTTCGAGCAGCAGAATAGTAGAGACGTTTCTCCTTCTCGTCAAACTGACTCGTGATCTTCTCGGGGAAGAACCGGCCGTACGAAAAGGCAGCCATGTAGTGCGAGAAGAGCTTGCTCGTCCATCTGTATCCGCTCGGCCGGTCCGGATCCTCTGTGACTTCAGCTTCGCCGCCCTGAGCTTTCGAACTCACATTGACGGCTGCAGCCAAAGAGCTGCGTGGAGAAGACCAGTTGTTGGGCAGCTTGGAATGCTCAAACACGTTTCGCCAGTACTTCTTGTCCTGCTCCGCCGTGCCAGTTGGATCCGCCTCTCCACCCAGGTCGCACTCCATGCCCCGCTGCGGCGCCCTCTGACCATCAATCTTCTTCTTGAATGCAATGTCAAGTCCGTATATCGCCAGATTGTCCATGCCATCGCCAGGATCGCCCGGAGTTTGTTGGAAGTACTCGTAGCCGACAATGATCTCGGTGGGTCCTTGCAGCGTGGGTGTCCAGAAGTCATTGCTCGTAGCATACGCGTTTGGCGGAATGTTGAGTGGATCCGTCGACGGCTTGGCGAAATAGATGATGGTGGGCGAGCCGTAGGGTGTGATGGACGATCGATAGTCTTTGCCCTCGGTGAAAGCGTGGAGAGGATGGAAGTACTGCCATCCTTCTTCGTCCGGGTGCTTCCACTCGTCCCAGCTGGGATCAGGACGGGAGACCCGCACTTGCAGCGTGCGGAAGCGGTAAGGATAGTACGACACTTGTCGATCCGGTTTCGATGTGGCATGGTCCGCAGGAGGCTCAGTCGAGGGAGGCTCGATCGAGAGACCTTCGCGCAATGCATGGCCCAGCACGTCTCCTCGGAGCACCGTGTCGCCCTCGCGAACATTGACTGTGCCTTGATTGATGCCAAAGATCTGGTAGACGATGGACCATTCGTCGCGGATCATGAGGCAGAAGTTGCCCTCGTCGTTCTCACCAGCGGCAGGACCGTAGATGGGCGGCCTGCGGAAGGTGTACTCTCTCGCCCAGACGACTTGACCCGAGACGGGCGCAAAGACTTCTTCAGGAGGAAGGATCATGTTTGCCTTGAGCTTGTTGTGAACATCCTCCGGCTCGTCGTCGTCATCATCATCGTCGCGAGGATTGGTGATGCTCATGGGGATCTTGATTTGGACACCGAGCGTCCAAGCTGACTGATCGACAAAGACGCCAAAGTTGCGATCGTTGACGAAGCGGGAGGATTTGGGAATGAGCGGGTTTTCCATGGCACCTGCGATGCGATTGACGTCTTTTGGATGCCATGTCCTGTCCTCCTGTCCTGGTCGCCTGTCGCGAGCGTTGCCAGCAAGAGGCCAGGATGCACGCGACTCGTCAAGATGGAGGTGCCCGATCCAGAACTGCTTGACTTCCGGTTCTGATTTGTTGATTTCCGATTCTGTGGTCAGCTTGTCGACTTTGACAGTGACGACAAAGCTCTGTAGGAGTTCGTTTGAGGAATGCTTGCGTGTCTGCTCCAAGGACTGCCAATACTTTGTCCAGCCGGGACACGAACGCTCGTCGAGATGGAAGCGACCGTCGGGAAGCAGCGACTGTGGACCAGCCTCGCAGTCGAGAGCATCTGATGTAGAGTGAAGCCAATGAGTAGCCGACGTCCTCGGATGAGAGATGGGCGCTGAAGTGTGACTTGGTGGAGAGAGACTGAGATCGTCTCGTTCGCATGCTTCGATACCGCCGACGCTGTCTCCGCAATGAAGCATGACCTGATCTCTGGTCCTTAGCCGCACAGGCCCCAAAGATGCTTTCGCGCTCGTTGCGCTATACAGTGTTGGATCGAAATGGACGACAAGTGGCTGGGGCTGGAATGGATCCGTCTGATTGGAATGGTCCGGGCGATGGACGACCGAGGGTGGGTGTGCTTGATTGATGTAGAGCCCTGAATGGGAGAGACGAAGCGATGGAACAGGCGATGGATCGTCATCTTCTACAAAGGCTGCGCTGGCATACATGTCCTGTGCTTCATCGTATGGAAGCTCGTAAGAAGCAGCAGCCGAGGTTGGGGATGAGGTTGGATACGAAAAGGGAATCTGGCGGTGCGGTCGATATGAGCCAGCGAGGCACACAGATGCCTGCCCCGCCAGCAGAAGCAGCGCCGTCGTCGACTTGACCATGTCTGCTTAGGATCGTCAAGTCCTATTGGGACTGTGATTGGGTGAGGTTGAGACAGCACGGGCCGCACGTAGACCAGTGCGGTTGCGCGAGAGGTGCTTGGCAAGATTATGCGACGAGCATTGCTCAGGTGCCGATGGGGACGCTGGTCGAGAGGCTCGAGATCGCGTTGTGGTGGATGAAAAGGTGTTACGTCGGCTTCGTCGTATGATCCGATGTCGAAGGAGAGGGCGTTGCAACCGATGATGGTGACGAGGATGATGATGGCGATGGGGACTGAATGAAAGGTGCTCGGGCCGGCGATGCGAAAGCGGAATCCAAAAATAGCAAGTCAGCGAGCGCAGTCGTACGCTTTTCTGCGCTTCTTTTTTCCCCCAAAGCAAGCTCGAACTCAAAGCTTAATCACACCTTCTCACGATGGTCGAGATCCCATCGGATGCAGACCGAACTCCCACCGGGTCAGCCGACATAGGAGCCGAACTCGAACAAAGATCGGGAAGAACCGAATCATGAACGATTGAGTGAGTGAGGCACCTTTTGATGCTGTGAAAGTCAAAAGGGATGGAAAGGCTATGCAGGGAATCACCAGCCACAAATGTGAATCAACTCAGATCAAAACAAGACTCACCAACTGCGCTCTTGGCTGCCTCGGTTCTCTCCACTTTGACACGAAAAAGGGGCAGAATTCGTAGGCGTGGGAGCGAGCTTTCTCGGATCAACCGACGGTCTGGTCAGGCAGTATTTCAGTGTTGCTTCGTAATTTCGATTAATTTTCGACATTTTTTGAGATCTGAGTTTGGGTGTGGTTCGGCCATTCCGTCAGGGTCTTGTCTGGCTTTTTGGCTTGTGTTTGCTGCCAAAACACCGGAATGCTGCTGCGTCTGCGTCTGCTGCTGCTCAGTCACAGAGTCGAGCATTCAAGATTGGCATTCCTTGATGCTCTTCTTCTCGGAAGCATCACCGACCATCTTTGTTCTTTACCAATCAACCATCACTCATTTCAACTTTCTTTCTTCGGGTCACTTCCGCAACGAGCAATCCGACTCAGCCACTGACCACGGACACGCCGACAAGAGCACAGATAGACACTCACGACCTCGACAAACCGACATCCTCGCTCAGACACAAACAGCAATCATGATTGGCATTATCACGACAACATAGCAACTTCATACACCTCTTCACGATCGCCGCGCACCGCCATTTCACCATGGCGCCCATTATACTGTCAGGAGGCCAGACACGGTCGCGGCTCCCCACCAAATGGATGCAGTCTGCCTCGCCCAAATCCACCGCCGCTCCTACGACTATCAAACCTGTCGATCCTCATGTTTCTCCTCAAGAGAGCCCTCTACGCTGGTCAACTCACACTCTAGCCGCTGATCCACACGACACCATCCGCAGTCGAGCCGATTCCACTACATCAACCTACGTAGACACCTTTGCACATCGACGCAAGAACCGAATCAGCGATCTCACCTTTGTAGATCATTTCGATGAGGCCGCGCTACCAAGCTTCCCACGCGTAGAAAGCCATGCATCCGACCTCAACGACGCCTCACTTACTTTGAACAATGATGATGATTCCTTCGATCCCACCCACACCACGTCTTATGAACAAGACGCTTTGACGACCAACCAGGATTACATCATACGCTGCGACGCCAACTCGAAAGCCCACTTCCAGCACGATGATGCAAACCACGATCATCACGACCTGGACGACGATGATGATGAAATGGCACAAAGGATCAATCGACTCATGGCTGCGACCATGGAAGCACTCGAAGCCTCGAACCGACTCGTATTGGACACGCTCTCGTCCAGAGCCAAGTTGGCGCAACTTAACGCCATGGAAGCAGCACTCGACTCGCATCTCGACGCTAGAGAAGCGCATCTCCAGCGTCAGATCCAAGCTGTCAATGGCATGACCGACTTTGTCTCCAAAACCTCTGCCGAGCTGCAAAAGCTCACTGGCGCTGGCCCTTCCAACGGTCTGCGAGTTCCTTCAGGTGTCGCTTCGACCAGCCAGCTCTCCACTCTCGCCGATGCAGCGGATTTGCAAGTGAAAGACGCTGCAGCCACTGGAATTGTTCAGGCGTTGGACAGAGATGCCACCATCGGCAAAACCGCAGCCAAGCGACTTGAGCGCATGCTTCAGACCCCTTCGCCCACCGCCTCGCCGTCTTCTCCGGCATCTGCAAATCGCAAGAGCAACCACAACAACAGCGCGGGAAGACGTGCTTTTTCGATCTCCAACTTTGCCTCGGTGCAGTCGAGCATTACGGAAGAGGCCCATCCTGAGGGCGAGGAAGCACTTGTCACACCAAGTGCTGAATCGGTCGAATCAGCCACGCCATCAGGCAGCCACACGTCGACACCTCAAAAGAAGCGCTCCATCAGCTACGACAGCCGCGCTCCAGGCGCCATCAAGCTAATGGGCAAGCTCGCTGCTCCTGCCAAAGCATCCACCTCCAACGCAGCTTCGAGCTCGACAGCGCTCTCTGCTCCCGCTGCTACGTCAGATGCGAAAGCGGATGCCAATGCGTCCGGATCAAGTGGTGCCAGCAGGCACACGGTGCGACCCTCTCTAATGGCTGCACTGCGGCAAGATCCAACCCTAACATCTTCCGCGCACTCGTCTCTGCTGTCGAACTCGACAATCCGCGAAGAAAGCTCGACACGACCGCAATCCAAGAGCACTGCAGGTCTACCGAGCTACAGCGGCAGCGTCAACTCGAAAGCAACAGCAAGCGTGGGAGTTGCATCCTCCAGTGTCGAGTCAACCCTTGCTGCTCTGCTTGGTATGCCCTCGACTGCGGCGTCGACCTCTTCGCGCACAGAAACGCCTTCCGACTCCTCCTACTTTGACAGCGCCATGGACGATTCCATCTCCTCAGCCTCGCCTCCCACGCCGGGCAGTGTCCACGCCATTCAAGGTGTGCTCGCTACTCCTTGGAAGCCTGCGGCACATGAAGGCGTTCAGGACAGTGCAGATGCGGCGCCTTCGACGCAAGAGCGATCCTCTCGTCGCACTTCAGTGTACTCGAACATGCTCAGCTCAAGGGCGTCTCTGTCGCTTTCGGACCGCGACCGGGCGCAGCAATTGTCGTCACAGCTTGCCGAACTACGCGCTGAGCGTGTCACGTGGAACCCGCAGTCTGTCGGAAGCGTCGAAGCAGGTGCGGCAGGCAGCTCGACATCAGCATCGGGAGGAGGCGGTGGTGGCGCGTTGCGAGCACTGCAGAAGCTGAACGAAATGTCGGCCGCCAAGATTGCTGGACAAGGCAGCGCCTCAGCTGAAGATGGCGGCAGTAAGCGGGTTTCGCTGGGGCTTGGACTGCCTAGCTTCTCGGCGTTGCGGCCGAGTGTTGCACGTTCTGCTTCGACGAATGCGTCAGCAGCAGCCGGTGTCGATGCTGCCTCGTCAGCTTCACCAGCGATCGCGGAGGAAGCGTCTGTCGAGGCGTCCAGTAGCGTCAAAGTCGCAGAGGATGCGGCACCGAGTGGCTCAGAAGCCAATGCAGCAGCAGTGTCCGACGCATCGACTCCGTCTCTACTTGGAGGTGGCTGGCGCTCCTGGGCATCGTGGAACACGGCGTCTGCACCGACTGTCACTGGCGAGACGTCTACCACGCAAAAGTGAAGAGCGCAGCCCACTGTTTCTTGAATATACCACGCTTGCTTGAGTTTGTTTATGTATTTCTAAGTTTTTGGGATTGTTGTGCGCAATGTCACTTTGTATGATCAGCATCGTCCAGGTTTGAGGTGGGATGTGCTTTGTTGTCGGTGGTGAGAGCTGGAGGAGTGGGTGTGAGTTCAGAGGGCGCTGACCGTGCGCCGCTTTTTCTTTTTGGTGCTCCACATGCCGTCGTTACAGGGTCCGATGTTTTTGAAAAGGCGGGAAGAACTTTTTTTGTTCCTTTGCAACCACCATCGCTGTATCGCGCCTCTTTTTGGGGCGTCATGGAGCAGTTTGGACGATGCTGAGGCTGCATTAGCGCTTTTCACAAGCCCACTGCTATCAGCGCTACGAGTTACAGCCGCCCGCCGCTCAAGTCGCGCGGTAATCGAGCGGGGTCTCGACGCTCCAAACCAGCACGCAACACTGATCACGATATACGCGGCATCGTACGCAATTTCACCCACAGTCTCACTACTCACTCCACAATGAGCTCGGCGACGGTGGAAGAGTTTGTCGAGCTGCTCAACGCGGAGCAGCACGTGGATCTGCAGAAGCTGCGCGATCTGTCGCGGCACGGTGTGCGGCCGTCGGTGCGCGGCGAGGTGTGGCTGTACCTGCTCGGCGTGCTGAGCGACGATAAGGGGCAGGAGATGACGTCGGTGCGCAGCAAGTATCTGGCGTACGAAGCGCTGGACAAGCACGATCCGTCGCTGGAGAAGCGCGTGAGGAGCGAGTGTCAGCGGTACTACGCGAAACGGTTGGGTGGGAGACCCCCGCAGCAGCAGCAGCAGGGGAGGAGGACGTTGATGCGGAGTTCGAGGAGCGTGCTGTCGCGCAAACCGGGGGGGTTTGCGGTTGGAGGAGCAGGTGGATGGGGGGCAAGGGAGTTCGAGATGGGTGTGGGGTCGTCGCAGGGTCTAGCGACGGCGGCGGTAGGTGAGGGGTCGAGTGCAGCAGGACTGGCGACGACGATGCTGAGCGGTGGTGGTGCGGATCGGGGTCCAAACCGGGTCAACGATGGTCGGATACACGCGCTCGGGGGGATCATAGGCGAGAGCGGAGTGTCGGCTGCGATGGACGCCGACGACCCGGATGCAGCGGCGGCGTTGGAGCTGAAGCGGTTCGGGAGGAGCGTGGAGAACATCATCTGTGCGTTTATGAATCGGTGCAGTGCGGCGGAGAGGGAGAGGCGGCAGGCGCAGTCCTTGCAAGGTGCGGGCGAGGGGGTTTTCGAAGGTGGTAGCGGGGGTTCGAATTGGCAGTCGGCTGCGGCGGAGGCGGCGGCGGCGAGGGGGCGGGTGCAGGGTCAAAAGGATGGGGTAGGAGATGATCTGTTCCGATCGGCCAAGGCGGGAGAGGGCAGCAGCAGCAGCAACGGGAACGGTCTCTTTGACGACGTAGTAGAAGGCAGCGGCTCAGCAATAGCAGCTTCGGGCTCGACACGGCACGGTCACAGCAGCGGCACCAGCTCGCGGTCGCGTTCTCGAGCAGGCTCGATCAGCAGCGTCTCCAACGGCGGTTCGACTAGCAACGCCGCTCTACGCAGCAACGTCAGCATCGAAGACTCGATCCGTTCCCGCATGCCGCGAGAATACGAATGGGCACCCCAGATCGATCACACCGCCGGCGGCTCCATCGGCACCTCGTCCGAGTTTCATCCGGCTCTCGTCTACCTGTGCGCGCCCTTCGTGCAATGCGTCCGGGTCGAAGCGGGCATGTATTTCGCGTTTGAGCGACTGATGCAGCTCATGGCGCGGCATGCTGCGCGCAACCCACTGCCGCGACAGGTAGCGACGTTCCTCACGCTCTTCCGCACCACGCTACCGGAACTCCACTCGTACTTTGAAGAGGAAGAGGTCGACATTATCGGTTTCGCCACCAACTGGTTGCAGCATCTGCTAGCGGGCGAGTTGCGCATCGAAGATCTGATGCGACTGTGGGATACGTACTTTGCGCTGCCGGATTTCCTGGATCTGCACCTGTACGTTTGCATCGCGATCCTGACCAACTGCAAGGATTCGTTGGAGGAGCTGGATAGGAGCGAGACGAGGAGCATGCTCGACAGTCTACCGGCGCTGGATGTGGATAGGATCATCAATGAGGCGATCAACATCCGGTTGAGTCATCAGAGGTCGCAGCGGACGGAGGATTGACGGGTCAGATATTGCAAGCATCTATGATGATTTTTGGTCTCTAAAGCAGCGATCGAATTGGTGTGTGGTCGATGATGTCTTGCGATGAGCTAGGATCGACAAGATCTGACGGTTGCAAAGGCCAAAACTTGGAAAAGCTGACGAACACAGCCTTGTCGCATGGCGTGCCGAGAAGAAATCGCACCCAACCCCCCGCCCGAAAAAAAAAAAACGCGCCACCAACACTGCACAGCACAGCACAGCAATTTGGGCGCTTGGCGTGGTTTTGAGGGGGTGCCTCTCAGTGTAACTAAGTTAGCCGCCGCCGCGCTGCATGGCGTATGTGCTTCTGTCTGCAGGTACACACACTGCGCCTCTTCTCACATGTTGCCTGTGAACCAGCATACCGTGTAAGTGATGCCAGCATGTTGCTGAGGTGCAGAGCCAAGCTTGAACTGGCTCTGGGCTGCCCTTTGTGTAGTTACATCAGCGTACAATGCTTGGCTGCGTCAGAAACGAGCTGTCGGGGTAAAAGTTTCAAGTATGGCGCGCCGCAGTTGCTTTTTTTCTGGACGCGTTCTGGCTTGACGCTTTCACCTTGATGCTGTTACCTTGGAACTGCAAGATCCTCAAGCAGTTCAACAAGGTGGATCGCGATGAAAGCATCTCTTGCCGATCGGGAGCTGCCTCTCAGAGCAAAGCGAACCCAATGCACCCTGCGTATCCGATGGATATTCACCCGACTCGAAGGGGAGATGAGGTATCGCATGGGACATGTCGTGCTTACAGCAAACTCGAATCTGTCCGGTCAAGCACAGCGCAGAAAAGGGCTCAATTTCGTTTGTCTCGGATTTCCTTCTCTCACCCCTGTTTAAGCCTTTTACTCGCCGAGCTTACAGTCGACTGCTGTTGCAGCCGAGATGTGAGAGGTTCAAAAATACAATTTTGGTGTTCAAACTCCGCACTAGTTACTCTGCGCTGCCTGTTCATGCGACAAGTGCGTGTTGACGTCGTGCAACGGCGATCAAAAGATCTCATCAATGGTCGGCTTGCGAGGTGCAATGCTGGCATCGCTTTTTTGCGCTAAATTGAGATCAAAGTCAGAGTGGATCGTCGAGTTGCGTAGAACAAACGAGGCAGTGGTTGCAGAGCCAAGAAAGAGCGAAGAGAGAACAGAATGGTGGGACAAAGAAAAAAATCGGAGCGGCAGCCGTTTGAATCCGCGCTGCTGTCAAAAGAGGTGCATAAGAAACACACACTCAAAGCGCGGAGAGAGAGAGAGAGAGAAACAGGCACAAAGGGAGAGAGAGAGGGCAGCGGAGCTCCTCCTTGCATGCATGGCCAAGACTCGACTCTCTCACGCACTCTCTTGCTGCGCGCCGTCTTGACAGAGGTCATGATCATCCACCAAAGCTGGACTCCGATCGACGACTTCTTCATCATCACTTTGTTGTTCGCAAACTTCGTTCCTCAACACCACCACCATCACCGCCGTCTGATCATCCCACTCTGAACCGATCTGCAACGGCGATCTTCTTCCTCCTCCCCCCACAGACCACCAGCTTCATAAAGAGCGGTTCGATCTAAGCACGCTCGGCAGTGCAGCAACGAGGCCCAAGCAAAGCACAAGCACTAGCATCGGCGTCGCTGTGCCGGCAACCCACCGCATATATCCTCGTTGAAACCCACCGGCATCTGACCCTTCAATGAGCTACGACGCTTACCAGATGCGGCCCGGCCAGGTGCGTGGTGGGCCGCGTCCACAGCGACAGCAGCGGTCGTATCAGCTTTCTGTAAGTCGTCGGATAGAGAACGAGCCCACATCTGTGTTGGTCCACTGGGCTGGGTCAACGGCAACGGCTTCATTGTTGTTGCGCAGCCTTTTCGAGTTGGCTTTCGGACACCTTGGCTTTTATATATGAGTAGATGTGAGTCGCTGACTTCTTCTAAAACTCACCCTCCCTGCATTTCCTTCGACGACCTTCACGATCCATCCTCTTCACGACCCGAACGACATCCCACACGCCCCTGCAAACCCTCGCGATGTCCTCCATCCGACGCTGGTGGGACGGCTTCCGACCCGTCCAGGACGACCCTCTGAGGCAACCTTCCCTTCCCTACGCCTCGCACTCCACCGAGCCCTACCCATCCTCTGCAAGCATGCACCCCGAAAACCCCTTCTACGCAGGCGAGCAGAACCCCAGCTTCCAGACCCTCGCACCGGGCACCTCCGAAGGCCACTCGATGTATCCCTACGAAGAAGACAAGATCCCACTCACCGACGCGGCCGACGAAAAGTACGGCGGCTACTCGCACACCGGTCACAACGCCTACAACCTGCCCGATCCGAGCAGCTTCCCCACACCCGCACCCTACGGAGGGCCATCTTCGTACTCGTCCGACCTCGGGCCCGAGGACAGCGCCAGCCAGGTGGCGTGGGCCAAGCGTCAGCAGGCGCCCAAACGCGGTCTCACCAAGAAGATCCAGCTGACCCGAGGCCATTGGATCGTCGACCATCCCGTGCCGACCGCGGTCAAGAACTCGGTCGAGCCCAGGTGGGCGCAGGGCAGCCGCGGTCAGGAGTTCACGCATATGCGGTACACCGCCGCGACGTGCGATCCGGACGAGTTTACGCTCGAGAACGGTTGGAGCCTGCGAACCTCGCAGCAGTACGGCCGCGACACGGAGCTGCTCATCGCCATCACGTACTACAACGAGGATCGCATCCTGCTGGCTCGGACGCTGCACGGCGTGATGCTCAACATCCGCGACATCTGCAAGAGCAAGACGTCCAAGTTCTGGCGGCGGTCTGCCGAGGAGGGCAGGCCCGGGTGGCAGAGGATCGTGGTGAGTTTGATCTTTGACGGCATCGATCCGTGCGATAAGGAGGTGTTGGACCTGCTGGCTACGGTCGGCGTGTACCAGGATGGCGTGATGAAGCGAAAAGTGGACGGTAAGGATACCGTAGCCCATCTGTTCGAGTACACCACCCAGCTCTCCGTCGACCCCACACCCGCGCTCATCCAGCCTCACGGCGACGACGCGTCCAACCTGGTGCCCGTCCAGATGATCTTCTGCCTCAAGCAGAAGAACAGCAAGAAGATCAACAGCCACCGCTGGCTCTTCAACGCGCTCGGTCGCCACCTCCAGCCCGAGCTCTGCGTGCTCATCGACGCCGGCACCAAACCCGGCCACAAGTCGCTCTACTACCTCTGGGAGGCGTTCTACAACAACGCCAACCTCGGCGGCGCCTGCGGCGAGATCCACGCCATGATCAAGAACGGACGCAAGCTCGTCAACCCGCTCGTGGCGGCGCAGAACTTCGAGTACAAGATGTCCAACATCCTCGACAAGCCGCTGGAGTCGACGTTTGGGTACGTCAGCGTGCTTCCCGGTGCGTTTAGTGCGTACAGGTACCGGGCGATCCAGGGTAGGCCGCTGCAGCAGTACTTCCACGGCGACCACACGCTAGCGGACAGGTTGGGCAAGAAGGGGTTGCACGGCATGGACATTTTCACCAAAAACATGTTCCTCGCCGAAGACCGCATCCTGTGCTTCGAGCTCGTCGCCAAGGCGGGCGACAAGTGGACGCTGACGTACGTCAAACCGTCCAAGGGCGAGACGGACGTGCCCGAGGGAGCGGCCGAGCTGATCTCGCAGCGTCGACGCTGGTTGAACGGCTCGTTTGCGGCGAGCATCTACTCGCTGGTCCACTTTTTCCGCATTTACAAGTCGAACCACGGCATCATCCGGTTGTTCTTTTTCCACCTGCAAGCGTTGTACAACGCCTTTGTGCTCATCTTTAGCTGGTTCGCGCTGGCCAACCTGTGGTTGACCTTCTCGATCATCATCGACTTTTTGCCCGACGAGCTGCTCAAGAACTCTTCGCACACGACGCTCGTCGTGTTCCACTGGATCAACCAGGCGGCCAAGTGGATCTACGTGTTTTTCCTCGTGCTCCAGTTCGTGCTGGCGCTGGGGAACCGGCCCAAGGGCGAGAAGCCGACGTACATTGCGTCGTTCATCGTGTTTGGGATCCTGGGGTTGTATCTGATCTTCACGTCGCTGTGGTTGACGTTGAAGGCGTTGATCGCGACGACGGTGGAGGGGGATATCTGGCATACGCTGTTCAACCAGACGACGGGCGTGCTGATCGCGGCGTTGGCGGCGACGTTTGGCATCTACCTCATCGCGTCGATCCTGTACGCGGATCCGTGGCACATGGTGACGTCGTTCCCGCAGTACATGCTCATCGCGCCGAGCTTCATCAACATCCTCAACGTGTACGCGTTCTGCAACCTGCACGACGTGAGCTGGGGCACCAAGGGCAGCGACAAGGCGGACGCGCTGCCGACGGTGGACACCAAGAAGGACAAGTCGACCGAGCCGGGCACGGTCGAGGAGATCGAACGGCACCAGGACGACATCGACGAGTCGTTCAAGTTTGTCGTCTCGCGCGCTGTGGCGCCGTTCAAACCCGAACCGACGGTGGAGAGACCCACGGCGGACGACAGCAACAAGACGTTCCGAACCCGACTCGTCGCCTTCTGGCTGCTCACCAACGGAGCGCTCACCGTCGCCATCGAAAACGTCAACGGCCTCAACTCGGGTCTCACCAACAAGCAGATCGAGGCGCAGCAGAACAGCAAGCAGTCGACCTACTTCCGCATCATCCTGTGGGCCACGTTCGGGCTCTCGGCGTTCCGCTTCGTCGGATGCCTGATCTATTGGGTCAAGCGAAACAGTACGAGGTGCTTCAGGAAGACGTAGAGCGGAGTTGTAGAACAGTTTGCATCTCGCGAGCTGACAGTTGAATGGACAGTTGTTTTTCTCAGAAAACTTGTCGATGATGTCGAGTGGCGTAGGGCAAGACAGCGAGGTTGTGTGTGTGAGAGCAGAGAGAATAGTTGAGCACTGACGCTTTTGTCTTCTTCAGGGCAAGATGTCCTAGATCTGGTGTACGTCCGCGGAACACTTTGAGAGCGAACGAGGTGAAAATTGGGTGAAAAGAGGTTTTGTGAGCGTCGACTGAGATTGAAGCACACACACTCATACGCACTCCAACCACCCCCTTCTCACCTCTTTTCCAATCCACACGAGCCTCAGTCACATTCGAATCACACCACACACACCTTCACCGGCTTCTAAACATTTACCATTGCCCTCCCTCCTCACTCCCCATAAACGACCCCCCTCAACCGCTCCAACTCCCCCTCCTCCCACGTCTCCCCCCTCCCTCCCCTCTCCACCGCCTCGACCGCCTCCACCATATGCCCTTCGTCCTTCGTCCCACTCAACACCGTCACCCTCAACCCCTCCACGCCCATCCCCCGCGCCAAAAACGCATACACAACCTGCTCCTTCGTCCAGCCCTTCTTGATCGCAATGTCGCCCACCTCTACGCTCCCCAACAGATTCGGGTTGCCGGTCAGACTCCAGAACGGCTGGTACACAACGCCCTCCCTCCTCCCTCCATCGTAATCGTTCGGCGACAGCTTCGGACTGAGAAGGGAGAGCAGCGCCACGTCGTGGCCGGTCGTGTAGTGCCATCGGTTCTGGACCACCGCGGGTGGGATGTTGGTCGTTCGCGAGATGGCGGTGAAGATTTCGGGATCGTAGACGTTGCTCAACCCGATCTGCCTGACCAACCCGAGCTGGACAAACGACTCCATGGTCGACCACACCTTGAGCGTCCTCTCCAGCGTCGTGAGCGGACTGTGGAGGATGTAGCTGTCGATCCACGCCTCGCCCTTCTTATCCCCGTACTCCACGCCTGCATCACCATCCCCCTTCTCGTAGTTCGCCTCGATCTTCCGCGCTACGCTTTCGAGCGGCTCAAACTCCAACCAAGGATGCAGATTCCGCAGACTAGCAGCAAACGACTTTCGCACCTGCACCTCCACCGGCTCGTCGTACGCAAACGGGATCAGCTCCGGATGCGACCAATCCTGCCCCGATCGAGGCGTGAACTTCGTCTGCACCCAGACGGAGCGACGGTCTAGATCCATTTCGCTAGCGGCGGTGAGCAGCGCTTGACCGACGTGGTCTTCGCGATAGTGCTTGCGCTGCCCGGCCGTGTCGATGCCGCGAAAGCCGTGCGACAGGGCGAGGATGACGAGATCTGCGGTGTAGTCGGTCTTCCAGGCTGTGCCGTAGAGGAGAGGCGGGATGGAGGAGAGCTGGGAGCGGGCGCAGGGTGTTGAAGGGGCGGCCGAGGCAGCCGCGGAGGAAGAAGCAGAGGCGGAGGCGGAGGCGGAAGTCGAGGCGGTGTTGGAAGACGACATGATGGTGAGATGTCTTTGTGATGGAGGCTCGATAGAGGGGCGGATGTATCGAGGTTGCAGGCAGAGGGAGCGAGGCCGGATGAGAGGGGTGCACCTCGCAGCAGTTGGGAGTAGGCGTATTGCGAGAATTGTTGAAAGCTGCGGTCGCCGATTCTAGCTAGAAGGGAGCTGTCGATCTAGTGAGACAAGAATGTCGAGTGTCAAGCGGTGGAAGGTGGAGTGGTGGAAGAAAGTCAACCTTCAAAGCTACCGCTTCGCTATCAGGTGAACATCGACGCTCCGTGCGCGAATCTCTGAAAATAGGGCTCAGCATGCCAAACCCTTTTTTGCCCGGCTCGAAAATTGACGTGCTCAAGCGGTATGGTTGCATCATAACCGATAGCACACAACCCCGCGTTTTCGCCGCTCAAATTTCAAGCTTCACACTTTGATATCACACACTCACACCAATCGTCGACGACGACGGAGCTTGAGATATAAGAAACGGGGGGTATATATTGTCAGCCAAGTAGTGGTGCTACTCATCCTCCTCCTCCTCCTCAATAATCTGCGCAGGCTTGTGGAAGGACGCAGTGATGCGGCTGCCGGTTGGTTGCTGTTGTGTTTGCTGCTGCTGTGCTGCCTGTCCTTGCACTCCTTGTTGCTGTTGAGCCGAAACCTGTCCAGACGATTCTGCCGCATCAGCGTCACCACCACCACCCACTGCCTTGGTCGGCGAATGCAGTGTACTCGACAGCACTTTGGGCGCAAACTCATTGCCCAAGCTGAGCGATACTTTGGCTACTGGAGGTGCTTGGAAGATGTTTCTCACCCCGGCATAGCGGGACGAGAACGGCGCTGCTCCTCTGAATGCGTTGCTCGACGTGGAGTCGAAGCTGGTTGAGCCGCTTCCCAGCGCAGCAAAATTGCGTGTGGCGTAGGGTGAAGACGTCGAAACCCCACCACCACGAGTGGTGCCAGAGGACATCGATGAGAGGCTACCCATCTGTCCTAGACCTCCCGAATACGTCTGCTCTTCTTCTTCGTCGGTCCAGTCGTCGTCGTCCCGGTTGGCAAAGACGTCCCGCAGTTTGGGCCTGCTGTCATTTGTACCGGCATTGGACGAGGCGCCGGTGGACTCAGGCGGTGGGTCTACGGGTCCAGCCCAACACGGTGGTGGTCGACCCCATGAGTATCGCCATGTGCCCGTTCCCGTCGCTGGTAACCCTGTCGAACCGCTCGGAGCTTCATAAGCGCTCTCTGAGCTGCCGGACAAGTTGTTTCTTCCGGACAAGTGCGTTGCTCCACGAGCAAGGCTTCCGTGCAGGTGTGGATTGGCAGAAGGTGGTCGATACGGAGAACGCGATTTGTGAGCCACAAAGATGCTCTGTGCTACCACTTGATGGTGGTGCGGGTGATGGTGACCAAGAGACGAAGTGGTCTCAGAAGCTTCTTTGCGAATGTCGGAAAGACTACGCAGCTCAAGAGATTGTCGCGGCGTACTACGAGTAGACCGCCTCGCACCCGAACCACCACCTGCATCGCCATCCAGGTCAGCATCCTGCGCTCCAAATTCGCTCAGCCCAGTCACAGCACGGCCGGGCGAAGAAGCCCGCGACTTGATCGACGACGGTCGTGATTCGTGACGGAACGAATTGCGTCGACTCGGACTGCCGCTAGACGATGCATATGTACGATGCCTTCGCACCATCGTGCCGCCATCCGGACTCGGTCGGGGATGTCGGCGGCCGCTCCCGGTAGAATACGTGCTGCCTGCTTGACCTGGTCTGTAAGCCGAGCTCGTGCTGCCTGTCGATCCCGCTTTACCGTGCAATCCAGAACGAGGCGCAGCATTCGAGTGCGCGAGCGAGTGAGAGCTTGACGGTCGACTGTGACGTGAAGAGGCAGTCGCAGCTGCAGCACCTCCCAGCTCGTTGACATAGTCGCCATACAGGGTAGCCGTGGGCGTGATACTGCCGGCACTCATCCTCCTCATGTGAGCTGGTCGACTCATGCTCTGCTGGAAGCTGTTGGGTGGGAGGTCGAGATGGGCCTGGTACGAGCTGCCGTTCGAAGATCGACGACTCACCGAGCCCAGATGCGGGCTGCGCGGTCCGCCGCGTCGGGTGACAGTGTTTTGCTGATAGGTATTGGACCTTCGACGCATGCTAGTATTGCGCGAGGGTGTGCCATTGGCAAGACTGGAAATGCTGCCAGACGTGCCAAGCGGACTGGTGGGGGACCGTGTCGACATTGAGCCGTCGTCGACTCCCAGACCTCGATAGGCTGGACCACCCTTCTTGCCAGCCTTGGACTTTCTTGTTGGCTTCTCGTTACCACCGAGCCACGTTCGAACCGTCGCAATGAAAGAGGATCCAGCTTTGCCACGCGCCCCGCTCTTCTCGCTGCCCTGCGGCGTGACTGACATGGTGCTGAACGAGTCCTGCGAAGCGGAAGGGACAGCTCCGTCAAGCTTTTCGTGGGCAGGAACTGGAATCGCACTCGATGCAGAGCGAGCTGGAGAGCTGGATGCAGAGTCAGCGCTTCGTTCAAGAGCCTTGACAAGCTCGAGATCTGCATCGCTGCTCTTTTTGCTCGTACTCTTGCGAGGCTTGTCTATCACCTCGGTAGCATTCTTTTTGGGCGTTGACGGATTCGATAGCCTGCCTACCATGGAATCTTTGACATTCGAGACGGTATTGCGGCGGCCAAATAGGGTCGGGCTCTTGGCTCGTTCCATCGGCAGCGCTTCACCGGCCACGATGACCTCATCCACGGGAAGCGCGGGAGGCGGCGTTGCGGCTCCTTTGTCCTTGGTGCCCAAGACGCTTTGGGCAAATTGTTTCACAGAAAGCGAGTTGCTGCGGGGACGGTCGGTGTGCGAGCCGCGTCTTGCTTTGGGTCCTTCCGAGGTCGGACTGCTTCCCACTAGACTTGCAGCGACCTGCTGCAGCTTTGAGGGGCTGGCAACTGCGGTGGTGTGGCGATGTTGAGATTTGGGCCTGGCGCTGGTCGAGTCGGGTGTGCTCGTAAGACTTCGATCGTTCAGAGGGGGCGGTGTCGATGCTGCCAAGCTCTCTGGTGGCAAAGAAGCGGACGTGGGTATTGAGGATGGACGAGATGTGTCGGCCATAATCTCAGAGGCAGAAGCTTGCAAGCTGGACGGTGTCGATACGCGAAGCTCCTCGTGTGACACGACGGTCTGCAGACGTCGATTGTTTCCTTCGCCTAGACCGGAATTCTCGGATCTGGACGCCACGAGGGATGCAGGCCTGTCGGCTGATCGAGACTTGTCCTCGGACCACCGTGCTGGGTCTTTGAATGGCACTGGCGGTGGTGAAATCTCTGCTGACACTGGTGCTGTGGCTCCTTCGGCCTTGCTTGCAACAGGCGCGGCAAACAACGCCGATTCAATGGCCGGCGACGCTTCACCAACGGAAGGGGTGATTGTGGGTTGCTCGGCTTGGCGATCCTTGGCTTTGCGCAGAAGCATCCACCATGTAGCGCCGCTTGCATCGCAGGCATCGGTCACGACGCTGTGGACCATTTGGCCCACGTCCATCCCGAGCGTGCTGAGTTGATGAAGCAAGTTTTGCTCGACGGAACTGGAGAAAGTGGCGGGCTGCAGATCTGCGAGCTGCGAGACGTAGTCGACTGGCTTGCGGCCCAGCAATGGTGGATGGTGATCCGAGAGACCGCTGGAAGAGAGTGAGCGGCGTTTTGTGCGTGACGGTGTGCGGTGATGTCCGCGTGACGAGCCCTGGGAGCCTCTCTTCGTGAGCGGGACCGACTGATACATCGGGACGTGAAAGTCTTCTGCTTTGGCGTCAAGTCCAGCCGGCAGCTCGTGGTGGGTTGGCAGAGAAGTGGAAGTCGACTTGGTCGGCGGTCTGGGAATGCCGCTGAGAGAAGCGTCGCTGCCGTTAGACCCTAAGCGCCTGATCGTGGTTTGGGATTCGTTGCGATGCAAGCCGATGGTGTGCTTTCCTGGCTGCAATGCGACAGGAGCGATGGCAGGGGCAGGTGTTTGGGCAGATGCGTCAATCGCGTCGATGGCGTCATCAAATCCTTCTACTTCATCGGTACGACTGAGGCTGTCGGCGGTAGTTGGGTCGGTAAAGTCGGTATTGGTGGATCGACGACCGCTTGATTCACTGTCGCTGCGAGCTGAATGGTAGCTCTGCTCCGAGGCGGTCGACGCAGACGGCTGCTGGGGATGGTCTGCATCCGAGTGCTCAGTAAGTCCAAGGCCAGCAATGGTTGATGTCACAGAGTGATCCGTTGCGTCGACATCTTTGTGCGGCTTGTCGGTTGATAGCCTTGTTGACTCTGCTTTGAAGGGCTGGGAGGATTGAGCGGGTGACCTGCTGTCAAAGTAGTCTGTCGCGTTCTCATCCTCCTCGACCGTCGACATGGGTGTGTGAACCATCATTTTTGAGAACCAAGGATGCGAAAGGATCGACTGGATGCTTGGCCGTTTGGTGGGATCTTGCTGAAGAATGGAAGCGATAAGGCTTTGAGCCTCTTCAGACAATGAATCAGGGATCTCGTAGTCGCCTTGTAGGATCTTTTGCTTCATGACAGATTCGTCATCGTCATCGAAGGGCAAAGCACCGCACAGAAGCGCGTAGAGAATGACGCCAAGCGACCAGATGTCGACCTCTTCTCCCGTATACCTTTTGCCAGCGAGCATCTCTGGAGAAGCGTAGCCCGTCGTGCCGCAAAAGGTGTCCATGAGACGATTGCGCTCGAACTCGCGAGTGAAGCCAAAGTCGCCTAGTTTGACATTGCATCGCTCGTCGAGCAAGATGTTTTCGAGCTTGAGATCGCGATGAACGATGCCTTTGCTATGGACATAGGCGACAGCGAGGCAGAGCTGTCCGAAGATTCTTCTTGCTTCAGGCTCGGCAAGGACCTGATTCTCGACAAGATAGTCGTAGAGCTCGCCGCCTGCACAGATCTCGCTGACCATCCAGATGTACTGCTCTGTAGCAATGACTTCATAGAGTTGCATGACATTGGGATGATGGAGACGGCGATGGTGGTGGATCTCGCGAGTGAGACTGGCTGAATGTGCCTTGGGTATCTGTTTGATGGCAACGCGGGTGTTGGTGAGACGGTGAAGGCCGAGGCGAACCTTGCCAAAGGTGCCTTCGCCGATGGGTCGCTGTAGGGTATAGTTGCCGACGATCTTGAGCTTGGAGGAAGCGAGCTCCTTGCCAAGCTCCTGATAGGCCGAGGCGAGAGCAGCCTTCTGGTTGATGGTGGAACCACTGCTCTGGCCGGCATGGTTGTAAGCTCTGCGAGCGCCGGGTTGACTCATGGTGTAGTACCCTTGGGCGCTCAGCAAAGGCTGACTGGGCTATTGAGAAGTCAAGTGCATGCGTTTAGGAGAGACTGTATATCCGATTGGAGGAAGCTGAGGGCAGCAAAGAGAGGTGCATGTTAAGAGCAAACGAGTGAAGAAAAGAGGCTCTATACCGCCGGCTGTTTCGACGATTGCACGATTGCCAAGAGTGGTGCTGGTGGGTGGAAGGGATTGAATGATGTGATTGTCTCCGTGACGACGCGGGTGAGAACGGATTGCGCTCGAAATGACGGGCCGGTCGAATGAAAGTGGGTGCGTCGAAATCGTCACGCTAAGCTGCGGTGGAGATGGAGATGATGGTGGAGAAAGGATGGTCTGGAATGGAATGTGAGTTTCGATTCCTTGTGACTGTCTCAGATAGAGTGGATTGACGCACCCAATTTACAGTGGAATCGGTGCTGCTATTTTCAGCCTGTCATCTGTCACAATCACAGCAGCACAAGAGCAGTGTCTGTGTGTGACGCCGGGGAGGAGGTGTATTCCGTTTGGATCAATTTCCGCCAAACCCAAAACGCGTCTCCATTGACTTTGAGCTGCAGAGAGGGAGGATGCTCACCATGGCGTAGTGATGTGATGTGATGTGATGCGATGCGATTGCAACGGGCCACAGAGATGAGGCGACAATGAGCGACAAGGACAGATCCAAGGGTCTTGACTCTGCAACACGAAAGCTATAGGAACGGCAAATCAGGCGAGTTGCGAGCTCAAGCGATGGCGCCGACTTAACCGAACAGACTACTTTGCGCGACACGATCCCGCCGGACTCTGTGACTTGCGATTGCGAGAGGTACCGGAGCTGGTTTGATTGCTCTGTTCCGTGCCTTTTTTAAGAAGCGATAGGCTCGTCGACGCTCACCAACCTAACCTACATGCCCGATCGACGTTTGGGCCGCTTCATATCGGCACAACCTACTTGCCGGCTTTATCTGTTTGGACCGCACCGCTTCGCCTCCTTGTCCACGGGCCCTTGTCAACAGTCGGGCAGCTTTCCAGAGCCGATCTGCGCTTGCTTCACTCGCAAACCCAATTCTAGTGCCAAGAAGGTCTGTGGGGGCGCAAATGTAACAATTGCGTATCTCTAATGTACAAGTAAACATGCTGGTTTGCTGCGGTTTGTCGACGCATGTGTACTGATGCTGAGAAGGGTGCAAGCCAGAAAAGGTTGCTACTCGGTTCATAGCTTCGCGGGCCTCGACTCGCCTTTAGAGTCCTCCTTGCAGGATTCGTTGCGCGACTCGCTCTTTGAGACTCGAATAGGCACTCATGATGGCTGTTGGGTCAACAATGCGGCAAGTGGAAGGAAAACAGAAAGCCGTCAGTAAGACGAAACAGGGCGCCTTCGATGATTCGAAGCTCTGCAATCTCGGATCGCACGAAGCGCTGCCAATGACAGATTACACCGAGCGAAAACTTCGAAGCGAAACTTACTCTGTTCGTTGATCTGGATCTCGTTGACGTCCGGTCGGGGACGCGATACACGCGATGCAATAGTTGTACTGTCGGTCTCGAGAATGATGCCGTCATCCACCGTCTCGTCCAGCGCCAGTGTCACCAAATCCAGGTTTTCGAGGATAGCACGCTTCTCCACCTGATGGCGCACCAGCATACTTGTAGCATCGTAGAAAGCGCTGAGCAGCCCCGACAGCATCAGCTCGTTTTCCGCTGCAGGTCCAATGACGTAAAAGATGACATCGAGCGATGACTTGAACAGGACGAGATGCGAATCGTAGAGGATGATGTCGCCCGTCGCTCGCTTGGTCTTCTCGAAGATGGCCTTTTCGAATGCTCGCTGATCCTTCAGCGTTGAGAGAGGGTTCTTGGCAGAGAGCTGTGGTGTTGTGCTGGCGACTGCATTCTGCTGTGCGGGTGTAGCGGTGGAAAGGAAGTTGGCGGCATGAGGAGGTTGGTAGTATTTGGCAATCACTCGGTTGCCATCGGTGTCGAGGATGAGCACCGCCGAGGTAGTGTATAGTGTCAGGTTGTTGAATGTCATCTCGAGTCGCTGATCAGGCCGAAGGATGGTGATGGCGGTCAAAGAGAGTGGAAAGAGGCAACCGTCGAGCGATGTGTTGGTCTCGAAGCAGCTTCTCGCAGTTCACTGAGACGGTGTGTTGGCTTGAGCGCTGCAAAGCCCTCTCTCTCTCACAAATTCCAGCTCACGCGTTCTTCGATGCAGCTTTGACCAATCTCGTGCGAGTGTGGTCCGCGCCTTCCCTTTTTCTTGGCTTTGCGAGACCCTGCAGCTCGCACTCAGATCGCGCGGCACTCTGATGATCAGCGCAGTTTGACTCTCCAAATGGCCCAGCTCAGCAGACACTAGAAAGGACCCTGGATCGTCGAATTCCTTTCCTGTGCCTTACCCTCCGCACTCCACCCACCATCCGTGTAGAACCCACAACAATGCGGACATCAATCACTGCGCTGCTTGGCGCTCTCGCTGCATCCGTAGTACTGGTTGCTAGCCCAGCCAAGGCCTATCCATCTTCATTGCTGCCGAAGCCCCACCCTCTTGTCATCTGGCATGGTCTCGGAGACAGCGCTCACTCTGAGGGCATCGAATCATTCATGTCGCAGTTGGAGGAAGCTTTCCCGGGACTCTACGTACACTCGATATCGCAGGACGAATCCAACGACTCGGAAGATCGCAGGCAGGGCTTCTTTGGACATGTCAATGACCAGGTTGAAAAGGCGTGCGAGCAGCTTGCTGCCATCGACGAGCTCCGCGATGGATTCGATGCCATCGGTTTCTCGCAAGGTGGCCAGTTCCTCCGTGCCTATGTTCAGCGCTGCAACACTCCAAAAGTGCGCAACCTTGTGACCTTCGGTAGTCAGCATATGGGTATTGCCGATCTGCCCGCCTGCGGTCCCACGGATCTGCTCTGCCGCGTTGCCGAGGCAGCTCTGCGAGGTGGCATCTACACCGACTATGCTCAGTCGCATCTGGTGTCGGCACAGTACTATCGCAATCCCAAGAACCCTCGAGCGTTCGCATCGTACCTGGAGAAGAACGATTTCATCAAGGACATCAACAACGAAGGCGAAGAGATCAACTCCACCTACGCCAAAAATCTGGCCTCGCTCGAAAACTTTGTGATGCTCATGTTTGACAAGGACGTCACCGTCGAGCCCAAGCAGTCTTCCTGGTTCGCTTCGTACCCAATTCGCAACGAGAGTGACTCGACGCAAGGCGGCGGTAATCTAGATGAGCCGACACCGCTGCGACAGAGCTCGATCTATCTCGAGGACCGAATTGGGCTCAAGCAGTTGGACCGACGAGGCTCGCTGGTCATGGAGCTTTGCCATGGTGTCCACATGCAGATCGATCCTGCATGTCAGCTCAAGGTGTTTGGCAAGTACGTCGGGACTCCGTCTACTGGTCTTGACAACTCGGTGGCACGATGGATTGACCGCACATGGCGTTGGACGCTGTACAACACCACGGGCTTGCGAGTGGAAGAGACTGGCGGTATTATCCTGACGCAGAGCTTCTTGTTCATTGGACTGTTCCTTGCGGTGCGCTTGGTGTTTGTGATGATCTTCCGCGGTGTCGACGCTGTATCTCGCAGGCGAAGTGGTACTGACGACGACCAGACGGGCCCTGGTCCCATCCGACTGCCCTAGACCAGCAGCAATTTTGTCAAGTTGTGAAGTCTTAGACCGATTCAGTCCTATACCCCAGGTGCCATGCCTCTTTCTCCTATCTAATCTGTATACTACCTCATGACCCAGTCGGAATTGATTCAGTCCTACACTTGAGTCGTCTTTCTTGACGGATTTTCGCGCCATATTTTCGGTGGTGATTTTCAGAAGATTTGCGCGCAAAATTGGGCTTCATCAGAAATTGAGTCGCCACCAGCAAAGCACCAACCGGTACCACCATCATCCTCACCTTACCAACTCAGAACTGGGCCAGCCTTGTCTGGTTGACAGCAGAAGCTGTTCACATGGGAGCTGTTCGAGCACATTAGAGAGATGTGAGGCCGATAACCGACGCTACCGTCCTGGAATCGGTTGACATTTAGATTTGGCAAAAATGACGAGACGTCTTTCCCCCGAACCGGTGAGGCGGAGCACGAGGATCCGTCAAAAGACATCGCCGTACTTCAAGGTGAAGAAGGAAGAGTCTCTCACCCCAAAAGCGACTCGCAGGCGCAACGAACTTGCAGGCTGCGCTGCTGGGTCATCCACAAGCTCGAGGAAAGCACGGGAGGGGAAAGCCAAGCAGCGCAAGAACCCGTCAAAGGGCAAAAGGAAGGTGAAAGACGAACAGCGAGAAGACGTGGCACCTATTGCCGAAACGGAGCGAGTCCACGGCCTGGCAAGACAGGTCAACTTCTACGGCCTCATACAAGAGATTGTTACACCCAACGTCTTCCGATTGCTGGTAGCAACATGTCTTCTCAACCAGACCAAAGGGCGAGCTGCCATGCCCGTTTACTGGGAGCTTCTTCGACGATGGCCTGACGAACACCATCTAGCCAAGGCAAACGTCGTCGAGTTGACGGAGCTCCTACAACCGATAGGGCTTCACAACATCCGCGCAAAACGACTGATCAATATGGCACAGACGATGGTCGAGATCCCTTACGACGAAAACAATTCGTTCAAGAGTCGAGACAGAACTGCACCGGATACGCCGATTGGCATCTACCCTGGCGTGGGGCGATACGCTATCGATAGCTGGAGAATCTTTGTCGCCGGTGGAGGAGCGAGTGTGGGGTTGCAAGGTGACAAGCCGGTGAGCCCGTTTGACACTGCGTTGGGGTCAACTACAGGTGGCGCTGTAGTTGCACCCTGCAATCGATCAAAGACCGCAATCGAGCCGCCAGAGTGGAAGTCGGTCATGCCGCTGGATAAGGAGCTTCGTGCATATCTCATTTGGCGTTGGGCCAAAGAAGGTCAGGTGTGGGATCCGATGCGCGGTCTGGTGAAAATGTCGACCGACGCTTGACTGAGTCATACAAGGACATTTGCAACTCAGCGTATCGCCAATCGAGATATCATCATCGGCATCACCGAAAGAGCTGTGTGACTGTATAGATGGAGAATGACAAGGTCGACTCATCATCGGAACGATATCCGAATTGGACAAGCTCAAACGAGTCACTTTTCTTGTGCCGGCGAAATATGAATTCATTTTCGCATGGTCCGTGTACTTGCAATTTGAGCTGGCGAAATATGCGGCAGCAGGCGAGTGTGCGTCAAGCGTGCATTCGCCCAAAAAGTCGCCGTTTACGCAGATCCAGCAGCGCATCTTGCTTTGCGCAGCACCAAAGCACGTTCTGAGCGAGACAAAGTGTTGGTTTGGAATGTCCATTCTCAAGCTCAGTCGGCTGCTCGAACAGCAACTGTTTGAGCAAGAGCAAACAAAAATCTTTTCTCACACCTTGACTGACAACCACAACCATCGACGCCAGCGACCACCCACATAGAGCCTTCTCTCTCCACTTTGCGAGCATCGTCAAGACCATAGATCGCTGTCAAGACTAGACTCGTCTCTCATACACCGTCATCATGGCTCCTCAGTCACGCATCTTTTTGACAAGACACTCTCAGGCAGAACACGTGAGTTGCCTGACCGATCCTCTCATCCGTTCATGCACGGCCTAGTCACTGACATATCCTTTCGCCTTAAATGCTTACCCCTGCCCACAGAACGTCGCCGACGACTACTCGATCCCAGATGCACCTTTGACGCCCCTCGGAAAGCAGCAGTCGGCTCGATTGCCCTCGCTCACCCAGGACTTGCAGTCGCGTGCAGAGGTCATCCTCTCCTCTGCGCTCAAGCGTACATTGCAGAGCACCAAGATCGGCTACGCTCCTCTCATTGAGCGTCTCGGCGGTCTCGGCAAGGTCGTCCTGCTGCCTCAGCTTCAGGAGTGCAACGCCTTCCCTTGCGACACTGGTTCCGCAAAGGAGGTTCTGGAGCGCGACCCTGAACTGCAAGGCTTCGACTTCTCGCCCCTCACGCCCGACTGGACCAGCAAGGAGGGCTTTTACGCCGCAGATGAGGTCACGCTCAACAAGCGTGCTCAGTGGGTCCGTCAGTACCTTCGCAGCCGACCCGAACAGGATATTGTCGTCATGGCCCACGGTGACATTCTCCGCAGGATCACTGGTGAACAATACGTACGTACCCGCACACGACTTGCCTTAATTGCGGTGTAAATCGACCAATCTCAACTGACCACCTGTACATTGATGCTATTGATCACTCCTTTTCGATGTCTCTGCAACAGCCTTGGAAGAATGCCGAAGTGCGCCTGTTCCAGTTTGACGCCGCATCGGTCAACACCGACGCATGCCCTCTTGTTCACGTCCAGGACATTGCTACTGGCGGTGCCGTCGCCGAACCCACCTCGGGCGACATTGCAGCTCAGCAAGGTGTAGCCGCACCAGGTGCCGGCAAGGGCGCCAACTCTGCTCTGTAGGCATCTTTTCCCCCCTCCTCTTGTCACGCACACCCTTTCGACGGCCGACGAATCTGCAAAGATGCACAAACGCAGCCGGTGGGATCGGCGTGTGCGCTGTTGTGTCCTCCACTATAGATGCTCACGGAGTCAAGCTCCGACGCCCCATGAGCCAAATGCCAAACCAATTCACACGTCTACAGCCCGCACGAGTCGCACAGTGTCCTCTCCGTCCGCCGAATACCTTCATGCTTGATCGTAGAGCTGTAGAGATCAGTGCACTGACCCATTGACTCTTCTTTATTCGGACCAATAGGCCTGCGATTCCAACATCGAATTCAGGCTCATTGCATCAACTCACAACAGCACCAGTAGCGGATACGTCAGCCAAAGACGCCGAGCTCAAGAAGATTGAAGATCGAGTCCGTCATCGTCAATCGATCCTTCTCGAGCAGACCAATGAGCTGCAGGAGCTCGAAAAGCGATTGCAAGCGGCAGAGGCTCGAAAGAGGGAGCTCGAGTCGCGGGGTGGCTTTGTGTAGAATGACGGATAATCACTCAAAGTACGGACAGGCCTCACATAGCATTCTCAGTAATCCAGCATCTACAGCTGTTATCAATCCTTGGGTCGCAGTGGATCTCGAGAGTACGGGTGCTGTTTTGTGTAGCTTGCTGTGTCTGAGCAGCGAAGGAGCAAGAAGTGAATGTCGGAGTTGGTGATGAGAACTCGGAAATCGGACCAACACTTTGCTTCGACAAAGCGTTGGTTGGCCAAATTTCGAAAGTGCCGCCGTGTGCTGTTGAAATTTTATTTTGCGAAGAGGTGGAGCTCAAAGAGGAAAAGGACCCTGTCCCGCTCAGCTTTCCTGTATACCGCCATCGACGTCCTTTTCCTCTCTGCCAGCATCATCGGCTCCACCACACAGCCCGAAGCGAAAGGGACCATACCAGACGAAGGTAGCAGATTCAGGCGACTCTTTGACAACTAAGGCGGACATGGAACGGTTATAAAAGGTCGACTTGAGCTCTTTTCGACGTGGCCTTCAGTCCCGCCTGTTGTCATCACACGATGAGTTGGCTCAACTCCTTCGACCCGGCGGCTCCTCGCAACTCGACCGCCTCGAGTTTTGGAGATCCTTACTCCAACGATGGGTCCCATCGTCGCGCTCAGGCTACGACATCGGCTTCCTATGCAGGACCTTCCACCGTGCGGCCAGACAATGCAGCTTCACGACAACCTGCATCCGCTCCTCACCAGACTGGTCGAACCACACGTCTCTACCAACCTCCTTCGTCAGCCGCAGGACCCAGCAGCTCAGCATATGCACCTCGTCCCATCCGCCCACCACATCGCATCAAAGCTGCTCCTCCCTCAGCAGCGTTACGGTCCGAAGATGCGCAGCCCAACGAAAACGTAGCGCGAACCAAGCCGTGGGAGATCGTTGCACCTCCATCGATAGGCAAATCCAAGTCGAGCATGCCGCCGCCTCGGCCGCCTCGACAGACGACTCATATACGACCGTACGAGAACCGCCAAGCTGGGTCTTCGAAATCCTTCACCGCTCCCAAACCCTCTACTCCGCGGCCATTACCGCAACGCCCACCACCACCACCGCCGCCGCCGTCACAGCCACAGCAGCAGCAGAAACACAAATCTTCGCATCAGGCCTCCAACCCTCCTCCGCAACCGCGCAACCCCTATCCGACCGGCTTCAATCCACAAGCAATGTCGCAGCTCTCAAAGAAACAGAAAAAAGCCCTACGTCGCAAGGAGGAAGAAGAACGTGCCGACCAGCAACGACAGCAACGGTATGCGCAGTACACTTCCAAGACGCAAGTCCAACAGCCGCCGATGAAGAAGCACAAGCGAGAGGAACCTTCTGCACATTCGAACCGAACACGGCATGCACAGCTGGAGCGTCCGCCGTCCGCCGCGGCGGCGAGCCAGCACAGCCAGTCGTCGGAAGGGATACGGACGCCGTCGCCGCCGCCTGTGAGAGGGATGGAGCCAAACGGTGGAGCGAGTAGTCAGGCGATACCTGAGCCTGGGACAGGGGTGAACATCCCGACGCTGTCTCAGCTAAGGGGGATATTGGAGATGGTGTCAAAGTCGCCGGAGAAGGTGCAGATGCAACAGCAGCAACAAGCGACGGAGGATACTAGACGTGTCGAAGAGGCTCGAAGGGCAGCAGAGGCGGCTCAGAGGGCTGAGGAAGCGCGAAGGGTTGAGGCAGCTCGAAAAGCAGAAGAAGCTCGAAGAGCTGAAGAAGCCCGAAAAGGAGACGAAGCTCGAAAAGCGGAAGAAGCCAAATGGGCAGAACAAGCTCGGAAAGCAGAAGAAGCACGACAAGCCGAACTTGCTCGCAAGGCTGAAGAAGCTCGAAGGGCAGAGGCGGCCCGGAAAGCGGAAGAAGCTGAGCGGGTTCGGTTAGCAGACGCAGCTCGAAGGGCAGAAGAGGAGGTTAAAAAAGCCGAGCTGGCTCGACAGCAGACTCGTCGATCGGAAGAAGCACGGCAAGCCCAAGAGCTAGCGCGGTACTTGGAGTCACTGACCGACGACGAATCTGCGACTTCGGCTCTGGAAGAGCCGCACACTCTCAAGCTCGCGTACC
This sequence comes from Sporisorium iseilematis-ciliati, assembly GCA_001748505.1. Lineage (NCBI taxonomy): Eukaryota > Fungi > Basidiomycota > Ustilaginomycetes > Ustilaginales > Ustilaginaceae > Sporisorium > Sporisorium iseilematis-ciliati. The sequence continues at coordinate 41,372 of MJEU01000028.1, read as the reverse complement.
AGCAAGCGTCGCAGTCGACACGGACGTCGCAGGCTAAAGTGAAAGACGAGGAGGGGGAGGAGAAGGACGAGCTGGTCGACGAGGACGTCGAGCCGTCGATATCTGCACCGAGCAAAGGCAAAGCTGCTGAACTCGACGAGTCGAGCGACGACGATCGACCTCTCGCTGCTAGTGTACACGATCCTTCTCGGCGCAACGTTCTCCTTGCCTCGCGCGCACAGCACCTCGCAGACGACTCGGATCCAGACGAAGACGTACCCCTGCAGGACCTCCTACAGCGTCGCACCTCGCCGACTTCGACCGCTTCCAGCGGAACCAAGTGGCCGTCGACGCCGTTCACGCCCAAGCTCGCACGGCTTTACTCTGGCGCCCACGGTCTGTCGATACGGCACTTTGTACCCATCGCCAGCTCTTCGTTGGACTCTTCCGTTCGGCGTGGATCGACGTTTGACGCAGCTATAGCTGTCGGTGAGCATGGCAAGATCGCGACGTTTCGCGAGAAATCTGTCAACCGCGCTGCGGGGTGCGAGAGCGAGCTGCCGGGGCGGATGATGGAGTTTCGCGGAGATTTGGAGGGAGGCGGCAGAGGTAAGAATGGGAAGAGCAGCTGCATCGATCGGGTGGAGGATGTTTCGCGGTTGACGTCCAAGGTCTGCGGTGTTGCGTCGAGTACGAAGAAGCCGTTGGGGTTGGGCAACCATGCGGACTATCCGTGCCAGGTGAGTCTGGTGACGGTGAACGATGGGCATCGGACGGTTCATCTGGAGGAGAAACCGCATGCTTGGGGGGTGTCGAGCATCTCGCATTTTCCAAGGACGGATCCGAGCAATGCGAGTGCGATCGATTTCGCGACCGGTGGCATCGATGGGATCGTCAACCACTGGCATTGGACGAGCAAGGCGTCGAGCGCGAGTACGTTCCGGCTGCACACGCTGCATGATGCGAAGCCGGTGGTGGCGCTGGAGCACCTGTCGTCGAGGTCGAACGTGCTTGCTTCGGCGAGCATCGGTACGGTGGTAGGGTTCGATTTGGCCGCGTTGACGTTGGGGTTCAGTTGGAATACGAGCGATCACATCGTGCACTTGCAACGGACGACGGATCCAAAGCTGATGCTGGGTGTGTTGGCCAGGAGGGACTACGACCAGTTTCGAATGTTCGACGTGACGGGGAGGAACGGGCCCGTTTCGCGGCCGGTGATCTCCTTCGGCTGGTTGAACGATTCCGAAGGCAAACTGCCGTTGGGGAGGGGGAGCTTCCATCCGAGCAGGAGGGCGATCTTTGCACATGGAGCCGAGGACGGGCATGTGAGGGTGTGGGATATGCGCAATGCCAGGGATGCGCTGGTCGATGTGAGGCTGGGAGACGAGCCGATCGTCGAGACGCTCTGGGGCGCGGGGGAGGCGGGCGATCTGTTGTACGTTTCTAGTCCGAAGGGTGTTAGGAGTGTGTCGCTGCTGGCGGGTCAGCAATGAAAAAGTTCTCAGATGATGGAGATTGTGTGTCTCAGTTGTGCTGTCGCTTCTCAGGTCTGCTTCTCAGAGTGATAGAGCGTTGCCCTTTTGTTTCGACTCTTTTGTGAGTTTGGATACACTCTTCACCCTCTGCTAGCACAATTCTATGACTTCTGAGGCGATAGTCAATGGTGAAAGCGGGCCAATCTGCCATTCTCGCCAAGGTGTAGAGCTACAAGGATCGACAAAGGAGATCTGTGGTGTATTTGGTTCTGCAGCATGGATCGGTTTAGTGGTGCATGGCTTCGAGAGCAGCCTTCTTCTCTGCTTCGGTGAACATGGGAGGAGGGAGGTTGCGTTCCCACTTTGTGCCGTCTTCGAACATTGCGGCTGTCAACGGGGCAAGAGCAAAGAGTGAAGAAGGGGTGAGAAAAGTTTGTCAGTTTCAGGTGCTTAGGGGGAAGGATGTGCGTTTGCAGGTTGGGAAAGGATTGAGAAGATCGGCTGGTGGAGTGGTTGAGCGGGGTCGAGGGTGCGAGTGCGGCGTATGTGCATGGCGTGTAACGACGGCATTGATAGCCTTGTGGGTGTATCTTGTGCAATTCCATACTCCAGCACACCGAATCTGCACGCGCTGACGACACTATTGTTACCCCCGTCGCAACCCATATCTCTCCTCCTTCGCGGTGCTTTCAACTTACGTCGGTGTGGATCAGGATGCTGAACACGCTTGAGCTCCTTCTCGGCCCTCTCGAACAAGGTCGCAAGTTCTCTGGGGTTTCTGACGTTACGATGACGTTCGAACTCGACGCGAATCTCGATGGCCCTGTCTCTCCAGACGTCCCTGCGAATGCACCAGTCGAGCGAGTTTTTCAAGTAGCGTCGGTAGAGCGATTTGACGTACGACTTGTGCGCCTGCGAAAAGGCGGATGCTGTCGCCGTTGACGAAGATGCCGCGGCGTTGCGGAGGAGTGGCGCTGCGAACATGGTTGAGCTTTGGTCAAAGGAAGGGTGGTGGAGAGGGAAGGGAGATGGTAGGGCGTAGAGAGATGGATTCCAAAAGCGCACACCCGCACAGATCCAAGATTGGGGCGATTTCTGATTTTGTGTCACGTGCGAGGATCGCCGATTTGAGCTGCATAATTTTGTAGATTGGCGATGACGGTGTCAGCTTGTGCCGAAGCCGGTGTGAAGAGCATTCGTGCAACAATGCTCTCTCGTGCAACGACTTTGACAAGAGTATGGCTCACGAAGATGTATAGGTTTGGTCCGAGGGGGGACGAATTAGAGCTTAAATTGGTCACAAAGAAGTCATCGAAAAGTCATCGATAGAAAAAGTCTTCAGTTGTAATCGTCTGCATTCACTCGCCCACAACTTCGGCACCAGGCAACATAGACCGAATGGTCACGCTTAGTCGAATCGACCTTTTCAAAGCCTCGACTCGATCTGGATCGTCTACAGCTCTGACCGAGTCCACTTGTCTCGCAGTGATTCCATGCTTCCAATCATACCTTGCCTCTCCCGACAAGACAAGAACCGAGGCAGAGGGCAAAAACAAGTGCTGAGAAGGTTGTGATGCATGCGTGAAATCCATAACAGTGCCTGTGCCTTGCGGACCGAAAGAGCACAGGATGATACCGTCAGCAAAGCGATTGACGAGGTCGACGTGCGGTGCAAGGCCTTCTGCGCCGTTGTAGAGGTTGAGGATGAGTTGCCGTGAGAGTAGCTGGTTCGTGGGGAAGACCAGTTGTTTCACTTCTGGTGGTAGGTGATGGTCTGCCTGAGACGTGAGGAGATGTTGTAGTTGGTGTATGAGCTCAATGGCCCATGAAGGGAGCCCAGAACAGCCGGCCAGGTGGCCTTCGTCGGTTGTCGGTTCGACGGTGTGTTCCACACTGCCATTGGAAGGCGTCGGCGGTGAGGGCAGAGATCGAGCGAACAGCATGGCTTGATTGCGCGGTGATCGCTGATAGGCCTCAGCCGATACACTGTCTCCTTCTTCTGGTTTGGGGTCGTTTCCTAGCGCAAAATATCCACATTGCGACACTTGGTGCAGCACCCGGTCATGTAGCTCGCGAGAGATCAGGTCCGGAAAGAAGAACATGCCGGGGATCCTAGGTGCCGTCCGTGATGCCACCGGCGCAGCTTCGATGGGTTGGTCTACATCCTGATCAGCCTCGGATCCAAACAGGGAATCGACATCGACATCGACGTCGTCATCGGAATCCATTCTGGCCGCAAAAGTTTGAGCAAGGAGGACCAGGCATAACCTTAAGTCGTAACGGAAAGCTGGACGAAAAGTTTATGAGCCGGCCTGCAGGAAGACCGGCTTCCGGCTCTTATGGTCCCGAGAGCATTGTGAGCGCTTTATGAAATGGTCGTCGAGTCCAAAGCAACAGGAGCTTGATGAAGATGGAAGCGTCACGAATGAAAGCAAGACAGGATGATTGAACGTTCGTTTGATTGTGCATCCGTGCGAGGAACACAGACACAAGGCAACGGCGTCTTTTTTTTTTTCCCGCAGATTTAAGAAATTCATCGACCGCGTGCGAAACACAAAGCTTTTTACGAGGTTGGACACGGCGAACTTGAGCGCGTGGTCGCTGCAGATTGCTCCTTCCCGAGAAATTGAAGAATCCCTCAAAAAAAATTTGGCTCTGTTCCGGGCATCCGCGAGCCGCTCAGTTTGCTGAGCAGAAAAAAAAGTTGATGCTTGTTACACACACACATACACAAAGATATCATCCTTCTTCTCATCGTCAACCACACCCATCTCTTTCTACTCCCTCACCCCGGATCTCACCTCCAACTCACCCTCACAATGTCCGCCGAACAGCTTCCAGACGACCACTTCCGTCCCACTTACGAGGACATCCACGTCCAGATCGGCGAGTCGGCTCGTAGGATCAAGAGCGAGTTCGACCCAGACCTCATGGTCGCTATCGGTGGTGGTGGATTCTACCCGGCTCGTGTGCTGCGAACTTTCCTCAAGAAGCCTTCTGCGCTCGACCCGTCAAAGTTGCGCAACATCCCCATCCAGGCGATCGGCTTGAGTCTGTACGAGGAGGTTTCCGGCACCGCAGAGGGGCAGATTGGCAACGAGGTGGTGCGCACACAGTGGCTCGACGCCAAGACGGTCAGCGGTCACAAGGGACCGGGCAAGATCGAGGAGGGTAAAGATGCCGGTGGATTGCTCGGAAAGAATGTCCTCATTGTAGACGAGGTCGACGACTCGAGGACCACGCTGCAATACGCCTACTCGGAGCTGCTCAAGGATGTCAAGAACGCCATCGCCAACCTTTCTCCAGAAGAGCGCAAGAACCTCGCACCCACCCGCTTCGCCATCTTTGTCGTACACAACAAGGAGAAGGCAGGTGGCAAGCGTGGTACCCTCCCCATCTTGCCCAAGGACCTGCCCAAGGGCGAGGACAAGATCACCGACGGCCTCAGCGAAGGTGTCCGATACTACTCGACGCAGGATATCGGCGATGTTTGGATCTGCTACCCATGGGAAGAGGAGGACATTATCGAGCACAACCGCCTCGCTGCTCTCGCCAAGAAGCTCGGTGTCAACCAGCCCAACTGAGCGCAGCTCACTGCGCGCCCAGCGCACTGCGCTTTTCGATTTCAGAACCAAGGAACGCGCAATTTCACCGCCATTTGTATATCATCCAGATTCGTTATGGAACCCTGTATATCCAAGACTTGGAAGGCCTTGCTGTGTGCTTGTGATGTATTGAGACGCAGGAGCGTATACAGGTGCTGCGTGCATTGTACATTTGGCGAAGAAGCGGGTGGGATTCTTCGTTCAAAGCCCCTGTCACCAAGGCGTGTCGTACTTACAGCAAGTGGGCAGCTCATTCGCCTTTTTAGACACCATAGGGTTGTTCAAAGCGCTCCGAATGATGGATAATGTCCGTTTGAGCAAATGCGATGCGACGATAGGGTACAAGATGAGCAAATGTGAGTTTTGTACCGATCCAGTTTTGGATCTGTGCAGGGGTATCAGTGGACGGCGAAGGCCAGGGCAGACTATGTCGAGCGAGCGGTAGCCGAAGAGCCTATCGCTTTACGTCCGTCCTTGAGCAAGCTTCGGCACTCGGCAGCAATCTCGCGTACTCCAGCAACGCCAGCATCGGTCCACGCCGCCAAGACAGGTTCCATTGTGCCCCACAGATGCTCGGCTTGGGTCAAGCCTTCTTTCCTCGCTTCTGCATCGAGCTCTTTGGCACCAGAGGAATCGAGTCGACATTCGATCAAGTCTGAAAGTGTTGCGGGCAGTGTCACGATAGGCTCGAGATCGCGCAATGGGTCAAGGCCGTTCGACTCTGATGACTCGACAGCTTTGGCGTTGGAAGTGGAGCTACGTAGCACTTCGAGGTTGGAGGCGAGGTTCGACATGGTCTCGAAAGAGGTTTTGAGCGAGTCGAGGGAGGGATCGAGAGATTCGGATTTGAGCTTCATGTTTCGAATAGTGTCGCTGGCTGCTACGAGCTCGTGGTGGTGATTGTAGACCAGACTTTGTCGTTCACCGTCGAGTTCGCGGATCTGCACAATGAGCTCCGATTCCTTTCCGAGCAAGGTGCTGAGGCTGCTCGTGCTGAGCAGTGAGCGCAGGTCAATCTTTGGCCCTAATGAGGAGGAGCTGGGATCATCGTTGCTGGGAGCAGGTGATTGTGATGTCGAGGTGGTGTCTGATGAAAGTCCATAGTAATCGCGAAGAAGGTTGGCAGCTCGTCGTTTGTCGTGTTTTGGCCGTGGTGAGGAGGATGAGCTTGCGGCAGAGTCTGCTGCTCGACTCTGCGGTGGCCGTGACGTGAGCGGTGCTCTTGAAGCAGCACTTGTTGACGCCATGTTGAGTGTATCTTTGGAGATATTGATGGAGAGAGAACGAAAGCTGGGTCGAGGTTGAGTGTTGAGTGTTGGGTGTTGATCCGAGCGAGCCACGAGCAGCAGCGTGGCAGCGGACGCAATTTTTGAAATTGTTAGGTTTTGAGGGATTAGCCGGTCCGCTTTGGCTGATCCATTTTGGCTTTATGCATGCGGGCGAAGCTTCGGTCGGTGGCTCTCTTCGCTGTGTTCCTGTCTCTCTCTGTTTCTCTTGCTGCGCCTGTGTCTGTGCGTGTCGTCTGAGCGTGTTTCGCTGATGCGTATCAAGCGAGAATAATGAATGATTCATTTGGCTTTGATATCAAAACGTAATGCCAAGCAATTCCGCTTTCTCCTCTTCTCTCTTCCACACCCACCTTCTCATCACTTCAACAGCATTCTCAGTATCATTCATAGAAGCAGACTTCCATCATTGCCACGTCAAGCAAGCTTCCGACTCCTATCTCTAACCAAATCGAACCGCCATCTCACCCACTGAACCTCGAGCTTTGACTCTTTCGGCCTTCGATTCGAGGCTAAATCATCCCAGATCCTCCGCACAGCATGGTCCGCACACCATCGCTGTCGATATCTTCAGGCGAGATGGACAAGGAGAAAGCCACACAGACGCTGTCGTCCGCCTTTGCATCGATGATGGCTGTCGGCGCTCCACATCAGACTTCTCGCAATCCTTTTGGGACCGCACAGCTCAAGATCGACGACGGTGCTTCAACTGACTCGCGTCAAAGCCGATCCTCAGCATCCAGGCAAGATGACGAGCGCTCGCATCGAAAGTCGAAACGATTCAGCGCCTTCAGCAGGTCTGGTCGCAGCTTGTCGCCCTTTCGTTTCAGTTCTAAGAAGCGTTCTTCCTCGGCGAATCGTCTCTCGGTCAATCCTGATGACGACACTGGTTCGGAGGGCGGAAACAGAGACAAAGACAGTGATACCGAGTCTGTCACCAGCTCTGCCTCGGGAATCACACCTCGAAACAGCGCCTTCTTCAATCCATACGACGAAGATGATCTTGACCCATCCATCCCTCATTCACATCGTCGTCATCACCCTGCATCGCTGCACGCTCCGGAAACAGACCTTCCCAAAGCCGGCTCTTCCACCAGTCTGGCATCTCACGACGATGCGCACGGAGCAGAAGCAGACGTAGAGTCCGATGATGTCTCAGATACATCTGATACCGATGCAAAGCATCTGCACACAAACGGAGACGAACACGACAAGGACGAAGAAGACGAAGAAGATATCGACGACATGGATCCGATCCTGCTCGACAATACACTCTACAACGCAGAGTTCCTCACGTCCCAGGAGCACTGGCACGGTCCCAAATCCGAAGATGGTCATCCGCACTTTGAGACGTACGAGGACGAGGACCTCGAGAGGGACGACGAGCACATTACAGCACCCAACGTAGTTCTCAGTGAAGATCAGGTCTCGACCTTCTTGCAGCGTCGTGGGTCCAAAATGCTTTCGCTTACCACCTCGAGGCCACGCTACGAGCGCAATCGATGCACTATCATGATCAGCCATGGCGATGCCGATGCTGCCGCGAAGAATAGCAAGCGTCCCAAGCGATATGTGGTGGCTAGTGATGGTTCAGAGGAATCCTCTTATGCGGTAGAATGGACGATTGGTACGGTGTTGAGGGACGGTGATGAGATGCTGGTGGTGTCTGTTATGGAGACGGACACCAAGCTCGACGCTCTCGACCCCAAACACGAGGAAGTATCAGCTAGGATGGAGCACCAGCGCATCCGACAAGCCATGGCATCGGTGCTCGCCAAGCAAGCAACGCATCTTTTGGAACGTACCCGGCTCGAAGTCAAGATCTCGTGTCAAGCCATCCACGCCAAGAACTCCCGTCACATGCTGCTCGATCTCATCGACTTCTACGAGCCCACCATGGTCGTTGTTGGCTCGCGAGGTTTGGGCTCGTTGAAAGGTATCTTGCTCGGTTCCACTTCGCACTATTTGGTACAGAAATCGTCAGCGCCCGTCATGGTAGCGCGTAAGCGCCTCAAGTTGCCTGCTCTGCCGCGTGGCAAGGGCGATGTGGTCGAGTCGGTACGGGCTAGGCATATGCGTTTGGATCAGGCTTCGATCGAAAAGTTGTCGAATGGTGGCGAGGAGGACGGAAAGGAGGGGAAGAAGGATGGTGACGGTGAGGATTCGCCGGATAACGAGGTGGCAGGTGGGGAGAAGGCGGATGGTGAGATGGTGGAGGCGACTGATGCCGCTGGTGCTGGTACTGGCGAATCAGCAGCATCTACCGCTCCAGCAACACCACCACGAGACGTATCCCCATCAACAGGTCCGCGATCACCCACCAGCTCGGAAGGCAGCCCCAAACTGCAACGCAAAGGATCCAAAACCGGCCCTACCGCCATCCCGTACACCTCGCTCGAACGCGAAGCCGAAACCCGCATCCAGATCCAACAGCGTAAAGAAGAAGCTGCCAAGCTACACGATAGCGATAAGAAACGAACCCTCTTCGCCCACCATTCGGATCACCTCAAGACGTCCAAGTCTCGTCAGAGCGACGATGATACCGATCCGACCGACGACGATGGCAACGCAAAGACGCCGGCGCAAAAGGTGAAATTGGAGGCCGAGAGGAAGCAGACGTGATCAAAGTTTCGTCGTTGGCTGTCTTGCGATGCAATCTCAAAAATTGTTCAAAACGCTTCGTTCAAGGCGGTCAAGGAGATGTGGTTGAGCATTGCAAAGCTAAAGAAGGTATCTTACATGGTCGATGGAATACAGGTGGAGACTAGTGTGGGGTAAAACAGGCATCGAGAGCGGCAACAGAGAGAAAAAGGGGCCAGAGTCAGGATTGGAAATGGGGCTGAAAGGTCCTAGCGGTATCGTGCACGGTTCGGCGAGCTACATTGAGTTCTGCTTGAGCGACTTGAAGGTCATCAGCACGAACCCAACGTACTCGTCAATGCCAAGTGCTTCCAGGTCGATCTGCGTGGCACCTTTGACTTGCTGGACTGTTTCGGCTGCCTCGGTTGAGAAACGCTTGGCTGCCTTGTTGAGCCCCTCGGACGTGGTCTTGGCTGCTTCCATAGCCTGAACCCGGAATTGGGCTACGGCGGGACGTAGCACCTTTTCTCGGTATTCGACGGTGCGTTGGGCAGCCTCGGCCGCTTGCTCGCGTACATAGTCGAAAGCAGGTCGAAGCTGCTCCTCGTGATACTGAGAGGTAAACTCTGCTGTTCGCTGGGCGGAAGATGAGAAGCGCTTCGCTGCCTCGGTGAACCCTCTGGAACCCGTCTTGGCGGCCTCTGCAGCGCGGAGACGAGCATGCACAAAGGCGGGCACGAAGACTTTGTCGCGATACTGGACCGTACGTTTGGCCGTTTGGGCGGCTTGATCCATCACAAAGTCAAACGTTGGTCGGATCTGCTCTTCTTTGCACTGCGAGGTGAACTCGGCGGTGCGCTGGGCGGAAGAAAACACGTGTTGGCGCAAGGACGCAAACGCAGACAACACTTGCTCTTGGTGGTAGCGTTGTGCGAGGCGTGCGGCTTCGTAAGCTTGCTGTTTGGCGGCCAAGATTGCGGGTCGGACTGAAGTCTGATAGTAATTGTCGAGCTCAGCCAACCAGAAGGCCCATGAGGTGGTGGTCGCGTTGTCGAGGTAAGAGGATCCGGCCAAGGGTGGGAAAATGGGCAGACTACGCTGCGAATTGAAGGCCAGCTGATTCGCAAAAGCAGTGTAGCGCTTGTTCTTGGCACCTTTGACAGGAGCGCTCGATGGGCGGACTGGACGTTGCACCTTGCTTGTTTCAGCCGAAGCTTGGCTGACGATGCTGAGGCTCTTGGACTCAGCAGCGGTATTTTGGAGTGCTACTGAGCTCGAGCTGGATCGTCGAGGAGAAGCACGGGGAAGGCCACCCTTGCTCTTTGGTTCCTTAGTCTTCTTGACCGTGAGTCCTGAAGGAGATGGGCTAGGAGCGAGTGCGACGGGCACAGCCGTGCTGCTGGACGGTTCGAACAGTTGGGAAGCGATAGAGCTTGCGGAGGAGTAGATTTGAGGGGGTGAAGCGAATTTTGCGTTCCAGTTGGTGTCGGTGATGTGCATGGTGTGCATAGGAAGGGACTTTGGCGTAGAGCCGAGAAGGGTGCTCGACTTGAAGCCCAGGAGGACGGCGGCAAACAGAGCAACAAGCCACGCGGCTTTGGGAGCCATGTTGACCAAGGTGCGATGAGGCTGCGAAGGGCCGGGCTGCTTTTCGTCCTCTTGGATGGTGAAGTCCATCTTTTCGATGGTGCCGAGGTCGAAGGCAGGGACATGAGCCTGTTGCGGGGTTTCGATCGGATCTGGCTGCGGAGGAGCAGGTTGCTGGAGATCAGGATGTTGGTCAACGGAATCCTGGAGCGCGGGCTGCGGAACTTGTTGCGGGTCCTGCTGCGAAGTCGCCATCAGAGTGTAGATGGAGCTCGACTCGAGATGGGGCTCGTCGTCGTCACGGTCATCATCTTTGACATCATCTTGGACACCTTCGTGGAAGGAAGGGACGGGATCGGGAAAGTGGAATCGAGAGGCGTCCAATTGTGGGCTGGGAGGTGTAGATCCAGCGTCCGAGGTGGTGCTGGCAACGTCAGAGCCGATGGATGATGGCGCAAAGGATCGCACCTCATCATTCTCGATGTCGACCAGCTCAAAGTCGTCGGAGGCATCGGTTTCGGCCAAGGAGAGGGTGTCGAAAGGGTCGCTGTCGGTGCTCAACGACATGGTCGCGGAGTGCTAGATGAAAGTGCGGGTGGCGGTGGTGGTAGTAGTAGTAGTAGTAGTTGTTGTTGTTGTTGTTGTTGTTGTTGAAAGCTTAGTATGCTACCCTCATGCCTTTGTCGAAGTACAAAAGAGGAAGCTGGAGGTGAGGTGCGGAAAGGAGGAGGAGGAGAGGGGACAAGCTGGACCCTGATTCTCGCCGCTATCTCTGTCGAAGTGAATGCGCAGCAGCAGCAGCGAAAGAATAGCGGCAATTAGCGACACTGCGCAGCTCAGTCACATCCGTGTGGAGAGTACACAGCTGAGCCAGCTTTGGGCGTAATCACAGTCACAAGACTGAGCGCCTCTTGCACAATCACAATCAATCACACTCTTTCCCGCACAATTTCAGTGTTCGAACCCGGTCGGATCCATGCGCACATCCCGCACTTTTGGCTCCTTTCTCCTTTTTCTTGGATGTGAGTCGAACCCTGCATGAATCTGCAGATAAAAAAGCGTCGAGCTTTCAAGAAGCGCGCCAAAAAAGGCTTTTTGTAATTGTTAGGCCTCGGATATGCACAATGCTCACTTTTTTTCAAGGCGCACAACCTCGGAAGAAGGAAATCGAGTTGGCTCGAGCAAAAGTCTCTTCTTCATAGACACGGTCGATGTTGTTCAACACCAACTAGAGCACCTCCCTTTCATCGCACCCTCAAGGACCCGCTCCAAGCCACGACAGGCTTTCGACACGGTGCTTTCTGGTCTATTCAGACGCTCCGGCAAGGTCAACACTGCTTTACGACTTCTCAAACGGGAACGATCGAACCGTCACTGGAAATGGATTCGTGAAACAGCAGCACGCAGCGTCTCTCCTTCTTTCACCTGCTAGCAACTAGCCCGTCATGTCGTCTTTAGCTGACCGCGATGCATACACATTCGTGGTCGACTGCGTCAACAACTGGAGCGACCATGGCGCGTCGCAACTGTAAGTCTCTTTCCACGCCGCCTCAAGCATCCACGCACCGGCTTCAAGTCGACATCAATACTTTCTGCCCAACCTGACATCCAACTGACCACCCACCATACCCATCTCACAATTCGACTCAATTATGCCTTCAGTCAAACCGCCCTCGAAGAGGCCATCGCCCACGCTCACAGCAACCAAGACGACTCCCGGCTTTCTGCTTTGCTGATCGCCAATCTTCGTCTGTACTGCTTGACCTCGAGCGCTCCGGAAGACTTCACAACACACACAATCCAGAAACTTGCAGAACAGGATCAGGATGACCAAGTACAATCGCTTTTCTCAGAGTCCTTACTCGACTCAATATGGAGTCTCGATCTCGAGATCGAGTCACGCAACGACCTCATTTCTTCTCACGCGACCCAAGATGGCGCCACTTCCATCGGCATAGACTCTCAGGAACCAATACCTTTACCCCTCGCACGTCAGAGACTCGCCGGCCTCGTCAATCAGCTCATCTCCGCGTCGATCCTCACCGAAGACCAGGCAGCTGAAAGGCTTGAGCACAGTCTCCTTGCTTTGGTCGGTCTCATTTCCAACGAAGCCTACTTCAGCAAGCGCGCTGTCCAGCTCCGTACTGCCCGCTATTTCAAGCAGCAAAAGTTCAACTTGCTGCGTGAGGAGAATGAAGGCTACACAGCTCTCATCACAGAGATCGTTACCAACCTCGGCCCCTCAGTCCTTCCCATCCGACGCCAGCAGCCCTCTCAAGATAGCGACACTGCATCTGCCTCTATCTTCGATGCAAGCGCACTCACCGTGGTCGAGCAAGAATCACCCCTCGTCCGAAATCGACGTGCAGCACGTGTCATGAACAACGTCCAGGCACTCATCGGCTACTTCGATCTCGATGCCAACCGCGTTCTCGACATTATTCTCGACCTCTTTGCCACCGAAGTCATGCGTCACTACCCATTCTTCCTCGCTTTGCTTGCAGAGTCCCCTTGGGCCAGCTCGGACGCCCCATCAGCGCACCCATCTTCCTCAAACGGTACGGGTACAAATGTCTTCGGCGGTGTTGATCTTGACCTTACTCATGACTCGGGCGACCGCATATGTGCACAGTTGCTGGGCTTCAAATTCGCTCACTATGGTCATGCCGACACAAAGGAGTCGACCCCAGACGAACTCTACTTCCTCGCCGCCCTTCTCATCAAGACTGGCTTCGTCCGTTTCGCCGATCTCTATCCACACCTCTCTCCCAACGAGGAAGGAATGAACAAGCTTCACGCAAAGCATCGTCAGGCCATGTCCGCTAAAGTCTCGAGCGCACGAGCCAACGCCCTCTCCATGGCTGCTCCGCTCACGGACGACGCAGATCCATCTTCTGCACGCAAAGACTTGTCCAAAGCCGCCACCGAGGCGCCTCCAAAGGAACCACCCTACCAGACCGTAGGCCTTCTGCGAGCCTTGCTTGCGCTCGGTGATCTTCGACATGCTCTCTTCATATTGACGCGCTATCCATGGCTCTGCTCTGCCTTCAACGAGATTGCCGACCCATACATCCGCCTACTCAACGTCATCATCCAGCCAGCCTACGATGAGATCTCTTTCTCGCGCATGAATCCTGCATGTGCCAGCCCAAGCCTTACCGTGCCCAGGCCGCGTTGGGATGCGAAGCTACAGCAAGCGGTTCCACCGGCCGTCAAGAGCCTCGCCTTGACTCGCAAGGTACCCGAGCCCGCTCCTTCCCTCAACTGTCAGCATGTCTTCTTCTATCCAGACTGGGCCGACTCCCTCCCCACCTGCCGAAGCCTCGATGATGTCCTTCGCGTCTTTCTGCCTCTCCTCAAGATCCTTGGTGCTCCTCTATGGAGGGACTCTGAATTGCTCCAAAGGGTTTGCCGCCTCACTAAGGTTGGATTCCGACTTGCCAACGCCGCAGATGCTTCCAATACAGCAGCTGCAGACGACTTTGACGACTTCATGGAGCCTCAACCGGAACCGGAAAGCCAAGTCTGGTTCGACATTTTGCGATTCCACCTCTTGCCCGCACTCTCGCTCTCGCCGCCCAACTCGGGCATCGTGGACGAGATTTGGATGCTGGTCCGCATCATGCCCTACGAAAAGCGCTTCTCGCTCTATGGTCAGTGGAAGAACGACCTCTATCAGCTGCCCGAGCTGCGTGCAGCCCAGGCTTCAACCGAGAAAGAGGCCAAAGGCATCCTTAAGCGAATCAGCAAGGACAACATCAAGCAATCTGGTCGCAACCTCGCCAAAGCATCCCATTCCAACCCTACCATCTTCTTCACCGTAGCATTGAATCAGGTCCAGGCATACGACAACCTCATCCAGCCTTTGGTCGAGTCAGCAAAGTACCTCTCGCAGTTTGAATACGACATCTTCTCCTTCAACCTCGTCGACGCGCTAAGCAATCCAGAAAAGGAGCGTACCAAACAAGACGGCACCAACATCAGCCTGTGGCTCAAGAGTCTGGCTGCCTTCTGCGGCACCCTCTTCCGACGCTACGCCATGATGGACTGCACGCCCATCTTGCAGTACCTCGTCAACCAGCTCAAGGCCAACAACTCGAAGGATCTGGTCATCATGTCGGAGCTGATCACCAAGATGTCTGGTATCGAGCCACTCGCCAATCTCGCCGATGCACAGATTGCAGCTCTTACCGGTGGTCGCCATCTGCACATGGAAGCCATGATGGCCGCCAACGCACTCACAGGTAGCAAGGAGCGTCTCGCCTACCGTCGATCGGGTCAACGGCTGCTCCATGCACTAGTGGAAAGCAAGCTCTCTGTGCCTCTGCTCGTTCTTGTTGCGCAGCAACGTCAGGCCTGCATCCACCTCGTCCCAGAAAGCGAGGCGCACCTCAAGTATCTCGGAAATCTGTACGACTCGTGCCAGGAAGTACTACTGCAGTACGTCGAATTTCTCTTCAACCACCTCGAGACGGCCGACTATGCCTCGCTTGTCCCGTCGCTCGAGGAGCTTTGCGTACGCTTCGGCATCGAGCCTGCCATGGCCTTCTACATTGCGAGACCCAAACTCGTACACAGCATGAAGCAGGTCGAGGCTGCAGATGCGGCCGACAGGCTCCGTGCCGAGCTCACAGCAAGTCGCGCAAAGGCAAAGGCAGCCGAAGAGGAGAAGGCGGCTTCAGAAGAAGCGCCGCAAGAAAAGCCGGAGGAGGCAAAAGATTCGGCCAGCGCAACAGACGCAAACCAGGATGGCGATGTGGAGATGGAAGATGCGGAGACGCCCAAACCTGTCCCGGAAGACCCGGCGAAAGGCATCGAGGATGGCAAAGGTGCCGAACTTGCATCGGCAAATGGTGTCTCGGCGGTCAAGGGAGACGAGCTCTCGACTCAAGCGGCGCAGCCTTGGCACAGGGGCCTGCTGGATGCGATCGAGGCTGCCAAGCAGATGCTGCCTGAATCCGCCCACTCTAGCCTGGGTGTTCAGTTCTACGTCACCTTCTGGCAGCTCAGTCTGGCCGACATCAACGTCCCCATCGAGAGGTATCAGCAAGAGGTGAAGCGACTCAACGCTCTCCTTCGCGAGACCACGGTCGAAGACCAGCGCAAGCGCCTTCAGGACAACATCAACCAGCTCAACGCCGAGATGAAGGATCAGATGAAGTCGCACGAAGTCACGAGGAAACGATTGATGGCCGAAAAGGATCACTGGTTCAGCAACAGCGCCGATCGAGGCGCCATCGTGACGCACTTGATTCAGTACTGTCTTTTCCCCCGCGCACTACTTTCTCCCACCGACGCCATCCTCGCAGGCAAGTTCATCCGAACTGCACACAACCTGGGCACCCGCAACTTTTCCAGCTTGACTGCCTACGACAAGATCTTTGTCGACCACGTCGCGGCTGTTATCTTTTCGTCGACGGAGAACGAAGCACGCAACTACTCAAGGTTCCTTTACACGATCCTCGCCGACCTCAGCCCGTGGCATCGTCAAGCCGACGTGTACGCAAAGGAGGCCATCGGTCAGAAGCTGCCTGGCTTCCAGATGAAATGGCAAAACCGTCACGGTGGCGAAGACATTCCAGCAGCCGATCTCTTGTCCTGGGAGCAATATCGCTCCATCTTCTGCAAATGGCAGTCCTGCCTCCAGAAGGCGTTCCAGAGCTGCCTTTCATCCAAGGAGTACATGCGAATCCGCAACACCATCATTGTGATGACCAGAATCTCGCCCTTCTACCCCTTGATCGAGTCCCACGGTACCGAAATCAGCGGCGCTGTCGAGTCGCTGGCCGCTAACGAGGAGCGAGGCGATCTCAAGATACTTGCGCAGGGACTGCTGGCCACGCTCAAGGCTCGCAAGAAGTCGTGGATTCCAATGCACCAAGCTCAAGCGGTACCCAAACCTCCTGCTGCAGCCAAATCTTCTGCAGCAGTCAGCGAAGCCGCCAAGTCGACGAAGGACAGCAATGCGTCATCGAAGAAGGACGCTCAGGAGAGCAAGAAGGAGGACAAGGTGAAGGAGTCGACCAACGCCAAGGAGAGAGCAAGTGCGAAGGCATCAGCCCCGCCAAAGAAGGAAGCCGCCCCTACAAACGCCACCCAAACCAACGGCAGCAGCAGAGCAGAAAAAGCTCCGGAGAAGTCCAGCAACCCCGCACCGGGAGGTCCACGAGCCGCAGCCGCACCGACGGGACCAAGTGGTCGAGGCGGCACCACGACAAAGGTGCCACCCAGCGCCAACCTCCCCACACGCCCCGCGCTGCCCTCGCAAAGATCAACACCCGCCGATTCCAGAGATCGTCGGTCTGCTGCTGCTCCAAGCAACACATCGGCCAATGAGCCGCGACGTGGAGATGACCGCAGCAGCACCAAAGCGGACGACTCTTCCAGGCGTGGTGGTGCAAGTGATCGAAATTCCACTGCACCACCGTCCGGACCTCGTGGCTCCAACGCGCGCGAACTTCCTACTCGACCAGCAAATGAGGACCGCAACCGCGCTCAAAATGGAGGCGGCGACCGCCGTACATC
The DNA here is from genome assembly GCA_001748505.1 of Sporisorium iseilematis-ciliati. Classification (NCBI taxonomy): domain Eukaryota; kingdom Fungi; phylum Basidiomycota; class Ustilaginomycetes; order Ustilaginales; family Ustilaginaceae; genus Sporisorium; species Sporisorium iseilematis-ciliati. Next base: position 24,335 of record MJEU01000028.1, on the reverse strand, counting down.
TACCCAACCAGCTCGTGATACGACGGACAAGTCGTCCGCTCGGCCACCCGGTGCAGGCCCGGACGCGATGAATCCGCCCGTCGGACCTGCCAGCACTACGAGTGCCCAAGCTGCTCGCTCGCGCGCTGATCGCGATCGAAACGAGCGTTCATCGTCCGCTTCTCTGGCATCTACCGCAAAGGACAAGGACGTCCGAGACCGCGATCGTGATCGAGACCGGGACCGCAACAACGACCGCGAGAAGGCACGCCTCGCTGAGCGCGAACGTGAGCGTGATCGCGAAAAGGACCGGGATCGACGAGACCGGGATCGCGGCTCGGCACGGGACCGTGACCGTGAGCGCGATCGAGAGAGGGATCGCGAGCGAGAGCGAGAGCGAGAGAAGGAGCAGCGAGACCGTGATCGCGCAAGGGAACGGGACCGTGGAGGCAATGACCGGGATCGTGGGCGTGATCGGGATGACAAGAAGCGTGGTAACGGTAGCGCGCAGGCGAGTCGAAACGGTACGCCGACGCGCGATGTTGCAGAAGGTGGGCGCAGAAGTGGATCCAGTACACCGCTTGGTCCTCGCCGTGATCGAGAGCAAGCACAGCAACGGGAACAACAGCAGCCACAGCAGCAGCGTAATCGAGATTCGGCAGTAGGCACGCCCACCTCTGCTCGATCAACTCCTGGTGTTGGCGGCGGCAGCGGTGGCGGCGGCGCTACTGATGAGATCTCCATCCGTGGCGGTGCGGAGCAGCAAAGAAAGCGCACCTTGGTTGACCGTCTCGGCGGATCATCATCTACTGCTTCTCCGGGCGCCGCATCACCCTCCGGCGGTCGCCCAGCCGAACCCGACCCGACCGCAGGCTGGGACACTGAAGACTCATCAAAACGCATCAAGATCGACCGCAATCAGAAGTTCGCCGCTACAGGTCCACCTATGCCTTCCCCTTCAAGCATTCCAGAAGGTCCACGCTCGGACAAGAGACATCATCAGCGCAACTCGTTCGGCGGTGGACGCAGAGATGGTCGCGATCAACGACGGGATCGCTCGGCTCGTCGAGCTGGGAACGAATGAAGAACCTCTACACTGCGCTCACTTTTCTGAAACCACTCACAGCATACGAAATGTATCCCTAAGCATCCCACAAACACAACCCACTTCTCATTTCAATCGGAACACCATACTCATTGTTCACCTTCTACAAAAGCCCATTGTTGACCAACACCTCCCTAAACGCCTCCGTCTGAGACTGTTCGATCTGCAGATCGCGTTTCAACCTCTTATTCTCGACCTGCAACTGATGCTGATCCTCCTTTGTCCGCTTCAACTCGCGTCGGAGGAACGCCAACTCGTCCGATTCGGGCGTCTGCGTGTGCTCGTACAGCATGTCCAATTCTTCATTGAACGCTTTATGGATCTCGGTGTTTTCCAGCCGCCCGTCGGCTTCGAGCGTCGTCAGGAGGTCGCATTTGCGTTTCAGAGCGGAGAGTTGGGTTTCGAGTTTTTGCTTTTCCTGGTCGATGCTGGTCTTGGTGTGCGACGTTGAGTCAGAAGCGGTGTGAGCGGCAAGGGCGGACGTGGCGTTGTTCAAGTCGTGCACGATGCGATTGTGCATACGGATGGAAGAGATCCATTTGGCATCGACGTCGGAGAAGAGGAATTCGAGCTTCTCAAGGCGTGAGTGGATATGGTCCACTTCGGTACTGATGGATGCGGTGGCGTTGAGGTCGACTTCTTTCAGCGGTGATGAGTCGTCGCCACGACGTTTGCGTGGAGTGCGTGCGTCCGTCTCCATGGCCGACATGCTGCTTTGGAGGATTTCGACATCGCATCGGAGCAGGTTCATCTCTTCTTTCACCAGACGTAGACCGTGCTCCATTGCTTCGTTCCTGCGTCGCGCTTCCAGTGATTTAGAGGCGGTGGAGGACGTGCGAGCTGGAGCGATGGGTGGCGCTTTTGCGGCCGCAGCGACTGCCATCTTGGCCTTGTTGTTGCCGTGTCCCTGCTCGGTAGATGTCTCACTTTCAGAGATCGAGGGACGTTCGGCAGGTTCTTCGGCCGAAAGTCGAGCCAGAGGTGCGGAGCGAGGTAACCTGGCTGGCTCGTGCGACTCCTCTGCGCCATTGACCCGTCCCAAGGATGGTCGTTTGCTGAGCGAGCCCTCTCCTAACGGCTCGGCGACATCTGCATCGCTTGATGACAACGGCCGCTTCGTCCCGGAAACCCGTCTCCTAGCCACCTGCGGAAGATTGTCGTCACTCTTGTCCGATTCGATCGACGCGTAGGCACTCATGCTGGACATGGGTCTGTTGCCAATCTCCGAGTTCTCGCTGCTCTGCACTGCTTTCGGCGCTGGTTTTCGACGAATGTTGAGAGGAGTGGTTGGACCACTGGTGAGCCAGGACGGCGATGCCGGCTCGATCCTTGAGGAACGTGGGGTAGGACTGGGACTGGTCTGATCTCTGGGACCCGTTGGTCTTCGACCTGCGGAGCTCGGCGTCCTACAGAGTTCGACTGATCCTGTCCTTTGACGTTGCTGATATGGCGTCTGAGCCTTGGAAGGGGACCAGCTTGGTGTGGTCGGCGCTGCGCTCTCGGTTCTGGCCCGGACGTGGCCACCAACGCCGCGACCTCCGACCAGTGTGCCTCCACCTGTTCTGCGCATGGAGCTTGACGAGGCATCGGCAGAGGAAGAAAGCAGCGAGACCGGGTCTGGCGTGGCAGCACGAGTGCGACGAACCATTCGATCTTCCTCCTCGTCAGCGCTGTCCGCGCCGCAGCGACTCGCTGCGCTGGAGGGTGGCCCGACGGACGAGGACCTGCGTCTGCCGAAGCGTCTGAATGAACCAGGTGAGTTGGTCGTGCCACGAGTCAGTGCATCCAGAGCTCCGCTACGACTACTGATGCTGGTGCCTGCTGTCGACATGGTCATACCACGGCTGCTGATGGAAGCTGCGTTGCTGCTGAAAGTACTCTTCGAGGCATTGCTGTTACTGCGACGAGCTGGAGAGCCAAAGACGTCCAGGCTAGAAATGCCGGCACTGGAGATGCTAGATGCTGCTCCACTCGCGCTGAAGAGCAAGGAACGGCCGAAGTTTTCGAGACCTGCAGCCGCCTTTGCTCGCTGACGGAAGCCGGACCCAGACGGTGTACCGGGCTGACTGAGTGCATAGGTGCGGACTGCGTTGCCGAAGCGCTTATCCACTTCGTCCGACAACTGGGTGACATGGTCGCCAAGATCCGAGGAAGTCAGCTGGTGTGCTTCTCCAAGCACTTGGCCTCCGTCGTGAGCCGCCTTCGTGCGCACTTGTGCGACAAATTCTTCTTCCATCTCATCTACGTGGCTGATGTCCAAGATCGCATGCGGATGTGTTGAATCGGAGCTGCCGAGACCTATTCGCTGGCTGTCGCTGCCATCATCTACAGAGATGGCCACAGGAGTTCGACGCGGCTCGTCCGCGTACGTCTGCTTGTTATGCAGGTGGAAGTAGATGACTTTGCGGGCGTCACGAAGACTTGAGCTCGGTTGTGAGGCGCCAAGCAGAGCATCATCGGAATTGACCCTTGAGCGGGAGGCAGGCAGAATCATGCATCTGGTCTCGCAGCGACTTTGAGCAGCTTTGTGCAGAGCCTTGGCCTTCCACACGCTCTCGAGGAATCGCATCTTTTCGAGCTTGGCCGATACATCTGCGTCGAGTGAGGAAGAGCCCATTTGGATGCGAGAACCTTGGGTCAGGGAAGGTGAGGCGGAAGTATCGACGGCAACATACTGGCGCAGAGGTCGATTGGTCCATTTGTCACCCGTAACATGACTAGGTTGGCGAAGCAAGGTAAGCTGTAGGTCAGTGCCGCCGAGGTCCTGCACATCAATGTCCATGAGGCTGATAGAGCCTCGGAAGCCGAGCTCGGAGCGTTTGCTGGGAGCAAGCAGTGAGCCGTTAGAACTCTTTTCGGTGACGGTCTTCATCTGAGAAGTGAGTCGACTGATGTCATCGAGTCCGACGAGCTTGCGGCCGCTTGTGGATGTGTGCGCACGCTTGACGATTGCTAGACGATCGTCGAAGAGGAAAAGCGTGCATGGGATGGGCTTGAGTCCGGAGAAGGAAGCAGCAATACCAGACGATGCTGCAGAAGAGTCGAGGGGGAAATCGTCGACGTCGATGCAATCGATGAATCTGCGATGCACACTGATGAGCTCGGGTGGGAACGAGTCGACGTTACGGCTGAAGCTCCATAAAATGGCGGCTCTGCGTTCCTTTTCATCTGCTTCGCAACTGGCGATACGACTGACGATAGCGATGGCCTGTTCGAGTCGCTGGCGGAGGGGATCGCGCGGCTCGACATGTTTGAGGATAGCGTCGATCAGGAGCTTGTAGCGTGGAATGCGCTGGATGGGTTCCATAAGAAGATCGCGAAGACCCGTGTTGCCAATGTCGGAGACGGAGTATTTTGTCCGATCCGTGAATTCACAGAAAGCGCGGTGTTTCGCCAAAGTGCGCTCGATGTGTTTTGCCTTTTCAAAGTTGGCAAAGTAGTCTGTGTAGCACGAGAAGCAGGACATGTGGTTGTAGAGAACGTCACCCAGACCGGCGCGGAAGGTGTCCTGATCTTGGGAGGCGAGTCGTTCGAGATCGTTGAGGAAGGCACGGTTTGCGCCTGCGATCTCGCCGATGTTGCCAAAGAGCCTCTGAGCTTCGTAGAGAGGGATGATGGCGGTATCTCGATTCTTTGCAAGTGTGCGGAGTGGGATGGCGTACTTTTGGTAGAGCACATCGACGCGCTTGACATAGCTGCGTTCTGTATCGATCAGCTCCTGGACACGGCTAAAGAGGCGTGAGGGGTCGATGTTGGACGCTTTGGCGGATGTTGAAGGGAGAGGCGATGCACCAGAGGAGGAAGAGACGGCGGTGATACTCGATCCGCTCCCAGACCGTGGGACTGGGACAGCATCCTGTGAGGTTCCAGTGCCTGTGGACGAGTCGGCGTCATAGTCGTGGACTGCATCGCCAAGCCACGCCTCGAAGGCGGCTGTACTGTTTGACTTTGATAAGGAGTAGGAGGAGGCGGCAGAGGAAGCAGATTGCTCGAGGACGACATCAAAGTAGAAAGCGCGTGATAGACTGTCGCTGACGCCTGAGCTGGCAAAGTCGGTGTCTGAGAAAGCGGCAAAGGTGCTTGTGTTCGCATCGCTGATTGGAAGGCCATCATGCCGTCTGAGCGTAGTATTGGCATTATTGTTGGTACTGGATGTGCTCGACAGATGCGAAGATCGGACCGGGGTTGTGGGCTCGCGCGTGAGACTTGCCACGATGCTGTGACCGGCGCCGATGCCTGCGAAAGGCGATCTAGGCAAGTTTCGAGGAGGCATTGCGAGATGTTTTCAATCCATGCTGGGGGAGGGTATATGGTGGTTGGTGGATCGAAAGGAGGAATTGTGATTCGAGATGGACGCCGTGTGGAAACGGAATGTGTTGCTCTTCGGCTCCCGAGACCAACACGCAGCCTAAAATTTCCTCCACCCTTCTCAGCTGCACGCTGCTTGCTCAGCCACGGCTGTTGTGTGTCTCTCTCTCCCGCCTCACAGCCTGTCACAACACGCGAGTGCCGCGAGGAGCCGCCACCAAAACGCGTGTCATGTCCGCATGACCGTTGTCAACTTTTCGATTTCTGCGTATTTGTTAGGTTGAACGGGCTAACTCAGCAACAGCCGCCGAAAAATAGCCAGGAGCGGCTTACACAACAAGCACCTCGGCGCAGAGAGAGGGGGCGACGTGGAAACGCGGACAAAGGCTTCTTTGGTTCTTCGCTTCCTTTCTTCTCAAAACTGGCCCAAACGTCGCTTCGCTGTGTTGATCAACCTTAAAAATTAGAATAAAGCAAGCAGGGCATGGTCGCGCGCTCAGGCTTGGATTTTCGCTGAGCGTGTGGGTGGGTGAGTGGCGTGGCGTGCTGCGCTGCGCTGTGGTCTGATGTGCGTTGGGGCAACTGCGCAACTCTCCTCTTGAGACGACTGAACCCTGGCTTTCTTCGGTGTTGCAGTGAGCACAGGCAGCCAATACGACGGTGCCACCAATTCCGTCCGTTCCATTCCAGTTCTTGTCCTCCCTTTTTCCTCGTCTCATCCCATCCAATCCCATCTCGACTCGTCACCATCATCCACCCCACTCCTTTCGCAACACGTATCTTAGCACATCCAGGCTTTTGTTCAACAGAATCATCCGCATCTCTCCCTCGACTTCACAATGACCGACATCAACCAGAGCATCGTCGACCCCGTCGCTAACAACGTCCAGCCCGTCACAAAGACTGAGCAGGACGACAAGAAGGTATTCGCCGGCAACCTCGCCTTTGCCACCACCGATGAGCAGCTCAAGTCTCTCTTCTCCGAGGCTGGTAACGTGTAAGTAGCCCAGACTCGCCCAGCCTCGCCCAGCCTCGTACAGACAATGTGTGGAGAATACTGACTCTCACACTTTCACCGTCTCGCACATTCCTCTCCTTACAGCACCCACGCTCAGGTCATCACTCGCGGCACTCGTTCCATCGGATACGGATTCGTCACCTTCTCCACTGAAGCGGAAGCACAGACCGCTATTCAGCTCCTCAACAAGCGTGATGTGGGCGGTCGCGAGATCAGTGTAGAGTTGGCCAAGCCCCAGTCGGCTGCTGATGCCGACCAGCAAAAGGGGCGCAGGCGATCCAAGAAGACCAAGGAGTCTTCGCGCGCGCCACGCCGCGCACGTGCTGATGAGGGCGAGGAGGGTGCCGCCGAGGAGGACGCAGCTCAGGCCGCCACCAACGGCGACGAAGCGACTCAAGCAAACGGCTCCAAGCCCTCCAAATCCGCCAAGCGCAGGCAGAAGAAGAAGGCCAACGCTGCCGCCGCTGCTGCCAACGGCGAGTCCACCGCCACTGCTACTGAACCCAAGGCCGAATCCAGCCAGGCAAAGACGCGCGCGCCCAAGGCCAAGCGCACACCCAAGGGCACCCCACAGGGCGAGCCTTCCAAGACGCTCGTCTTTGTTGCCAACCTCTCGTTTGCCACTACCGACGACTCGCTCAAAGCCGCCTTCTCCGACTACAAGGTCAAGTCGGCCCACGTGGTCAAGCGACGCAGCGGCAACCGCTCCAAAGGCTTTGGTTTCGTCGATTTCGAAGACAACTCGGAGCAGCAGCGTGCCATCGCCTCGGCGCAGCCCAAGGAGATCGACGGCCGCGAGGTCACCTTGCAAGTTGCCGTTCAGAACGACGAGGCTGATGAGCAGCCCGACTCTACCAAAGCTGCCCCCGCTACCGCCTAACCACACCCATTCATTCCATTGTCAGCTAGAACAGCTTGCTCAAAAATTCACACATTGACTTTGCCGCCGCGAAAGAAAAAAGTAACCCAAAACTACCATTGCATGATTATAAACACAGTGTCGCATCAGGAGATCTACGCCGCCTGAGCCTTGTCTTGCACTGCCCGCCGCGCTTCCATCTCGATGGCCTCGTCGCCATCCTTTTCTGGTGAAGATGCGACTGAGCTGCTGCATGTTTGGTTAGGAGATCGCGCCTTTGACTTTGGCTTTGGCGTGCGAGGTCGATCGAGCCTCGTTCTTAGGGCGTCGATAGTCTGTTGAGCTGCAACTTCAGCGACGAGCACCGCAGCACAGATGGCAAGCGCACCGTCCAGCGCTGCATCTGTAGGCGCGCCGTCATACACTGTGAACACCACCTGCAACAGCACCAGCACCACTGCAAAAGCGAACCGCAACGCCATCGCCCAGCGGAAAGAGCGCAGTCGGCGATTGTGCGCGTTTTGCATCGTCTTAATCACAATGTCCACCGTCAAGTACACCGCACTCGCGACGTAGATGTATTTGAACTGGAACAGCGATTTGTCGATGTACTGATTCAGTGAATCTGGATTGATGACGTTGTCTGCGAACTCGAAAAACGATTTGAAGGGGAGCACCAAGCTGGGTGCAAATTTGGATGATAGCGCATTGCTTTGATCGGTGATGTTGGCTTGTGCTACGAGTTTAAGAGCTTGGTCCTGTCCCCCCGCCAGACCCACAACCGAGCTGACGAGATTCTGCGCTTCCGAGAGAGAAGGAATGTTGGCTCCGTCGTTGCTCTGGATCACCGAGAGGATGGCAAGTATGCCGGAGATTGTTCCGTTGATGGAAAGAGGACTTGAGCCACTGTCTAAAGAGCTGAGCTCGTTGATCTGATCCTGCGTCAAATTTTGACCATAGGCAGGATCGAGCAAGTAGCTGCTTGGATCGTCAATGAAGCGAGTCATGGCATTGAGCGTGTTCATGAAGCTGAGGATCTTTTTGAGACCGATGACGAGCAGCGCTGATGCCATGTGCAGCAACACATGAACGTAGGCCCAGAGCACGATGAGCACGGAATTGAGGTCGATCTGCTTGGTTGCACGATGGAAGTAGCCAGCGAATTGAAGGACGACTATGAGCACACAGCTGACGGTCTGGAGGATGGTGTCAGCGCCCCAGCCACCACTCTCGATGGCAGCGCCGCCTTGAGCCTCGTTGCGTAACTTGGCACCTGGGCTGATCTTGTTGAGTGTTTCTGCGATACCAGTGAAGCCTTCGCCGAGGATGATGAGACCAAAGAGAACGAGACGCTCGGGGAGCACACTGTGTGCGAGTGGCGTCAAACTGCCGCGCAGCTCGTTGACGATCTGTGCTGAGGCTTCGATAGCGACCCCGAGGATCCACATGACGAGCAAAGGAGCGTGGATGCCGTTGTGACGTACGAAGCGACTCAGGATCCAAAGCAGACCCGATGCCACCAGTGAGGCAATTGAGACGAGGTGGGGTTGAATGATGCTGCCGAGCATTTGCGAGCTTGCATCTCTTTGGCGGTGACTGTGACGGGGAGGGAGCTGAGATGCCTGTTCAGCATGGTCATGGCCGCGATCAAACTCGGCAATACGAGCTGGAGAGGAGCTACCTCTGTGCCAGTGTAAAAGCTCGTGAATGAGAATTACAATGTAATCGAAGGCCAGAGCGACGCGAGACCATCCGTAAATCTGGGTGAAATTGGTAAAGCTACCTCTGGCGAACTCGGAGGGAGTGGTAGAGAAGGCGACCCAAAGACCGAGCACCGCTACGCGGACGATACGCTGACTTGTTTTGAAGAAGAGAGGTTGATGATGCGAAGGGCGTCGGTATCGTACGTCAAAGTAGGCCTGACTCCACCATGCCCACCATAGCGCAGTAAAATAGCCAAGGAAGGCGGCGACATCGCGAAACCGTTCGAGCGAGACGGCATTGCTGTAGGTGTTGAGGCATGCTGCAAACAGCAGGTCGAAGAAGAGATCGCTGTAGCTTGGTGCGTGTGCGCCTTCGTGTGAGCTCAATACAGCCATTTGTGGTGAAGAATGTGATGAAGAGTCTTGTTGCAAGTCCCAGTGCTCGTCGTCTGCTGGTGCGTGAGCAGATGGTTGAGGGAGGAGGGAGGTGCGATCACAATCGATGTGATCCTGCTGGCGATAGTGTAATTTTGAGGCAGAGTATGATGATCCGTGGTCGATACCTGGCACATTCGTCATTTGCGATCCATGCGCTGCCTGCACTGCGTGCGATGTGTGCGCCGTGCCAGCAGGAGTCACAGGTGAATCGGCTGGCTGTCGCATGCTCGAATCAGCTGAGGTCTCCGAGACTGATCGCTGTTGTGTCATTCTCATCGTTGTCGCTAAGATCCGATGAGTCTGAGCTAATTCCGACGAGGTTTTCTGCATCGTGGGAGGGGTGACTGAGCTTGTCGGCAGCTCCGAGGTAGCAGCACGTCCATGCGTTGCCGCCGCTTGTTCGTGAGGATTGCTCATCACGGCATGCTGAAGCTGTTTGTCGTGCCGAGTGATTGTTCACCGCTGATGAAACGAGGTGGAGCTACAAACCAAATCAAGCAGAGATCAGATCGTGGTGTCGAAGAGGGTCGCTAACGAAGCTAAGTCATTGCCCTCTCAGCTTTTTGAGCAAGATTTCTCGGGAAGGACGGCGGAACAGCGGGTTCATGCATCATCAAACTTGGACTCAAATTTCCAGACCCTGCTTTTCCTCCTCGGCTTTACCGAACCGGCATCTTTGGGCTTGCTTTGACGGCTGACCCGAGCCAAAGGTCAGCAAGCACTGATTCAGCGATCCCCAATACATTCACACATGAGTTTCCCCCGCACTCGACTGGCTTCGATTGTATCGTCAATAGCATTATGACAACGAAGATGATGTCGACACTGGAAGAGTCGATGCATCGCACAGGGGTTGCCATCTGCTCCGCGTGAAAGCCAGCTTCGCGTCCGTTTCGAGTTCGGCTCGATCCCTGCTTCTGAAACTTCTTTCCAATGATGAGACGCAGTCTGACCATCGGTCAAGCAATCTTCTTAATTCGAGGTCCCTATTGCCAAAGCACCTCCTCGGAGGTCTCCAACCTATGCTAAAGCGTTCGATCTATGCTATATGGCGTCGTGCCTCGTTTAAGATTACAGCCGGAGGCTTCCAGAACTCTTCCCAAACGGAGGAATAATCGACGGCGATACCTTGATCTTGATTGCATCTCTAAGAAGAGTCAGTCATGATATACCGTTCACCCAGCATACCAGCATACCTTCCTGCATTCAGATGTCCTCGATCCTGTATCCAGACCCATCTGGTCTTTGAGCTTTCAGCTTCATGAAGTCTTTCATGCATTCTCGAAATCAGTTCCAAGAATATCGACCCGTAAAAAAAGGCACGAAAAAGGCAAAAAGAAATGGATCGTGGATCCATTCCAACTGCCCCCTGCCAGGATTGAACTAGCGACCTCACCATTTCGACGTTACTAGTACGAGTGGCGCGCTCTCCCACTGAGCTAAAGGGGCGGAGAAATTCTCTTCTATGCGAGGGAGACACGCAGCAGCATACATATACCGTTGTGGTTCCGTCTGTACTCCGTCAGCGCACGGACGCGAATGTCTCGTCCCCCACTTTCCATAGGAACGCGGAATGCTTTTTGGTGTGCGAAGCGAACGACAAAGAAAGTGACACGCATGAAGAATCTCTTCTTCCTTCAACTCTTTCCTTCTTCGACACCACAGCGATCACCACGAGTAAGCAGTGATCCGTTGCAAGCTTCGTCGTTGGTCGTTGGGCAGTTGTCGCAAAATGGCGCCCCCATCTTCGTCACGAGGAGGCCAGACTAGGAGAGCAGGCGACTTTGACGATCAGGCTTGGGGGATCGAGTCCGACGACGATGACTTTGTTACCCAGATTGCACCCCGCACAAACGTGCCTCGCAGCCTCAAAGCATCGTCTCGCTCCTCGTCTTACTCGTCTACCAATCAGCATCCACAACAGCCACAACATCACTCCAGCTCAAGACCTCAGCATACCAGCAATCACCCTTCTTCCTCTTCGCTTCAAACAGCATCGTCCACATCAGCCTCGACCTCTTCTGCAGCAGTACCCATAGCACGCCGAGGGTCCAGCAATAGACGCACTAGCTGGACTGTCATCGACAAACAGCAAGGCGCAAGCGGTGTCAAGGACTCACTCGACCAAACTCCAATCGCAGGCAGTCCACCTACTGATCTCGCAGATGCCGTCGCAGCTGGCCTCGCCCTCGATCGCACCAATAGTGGCAGCGGTACCGGCTTTCAACTCGTCGACGACGATCCCAAAGCTGCAAGTGGAAGCGACACCGAAGATGTAGACCTCGACACGGGCAAAACCGTACGCCGAAAACGCTCTCAGCGTGCAGCTCAGAAACTCAGCTCAGGCACCAGCGAAGCAGAGACTCTTCGTCGATCCTTGCGGAGTGATCTGGATCATCTGGTTCGCGATCCCGCTCACGCATTGACCCGCATCTCCCAACAGTGGTCTGCCTCTGCCCATAATGCAAGCACTTCAACAGATTACAGTCCAGGAGAACGCCAGCTGACCACCACCAGCAGGCTCGGCGTCGCCCCAACACCAACAAAGCACGACTTCACTTTTGATCCCATAGCCGCAGCCGGCGACGGTCTGATCATGACTGGTCCCAGTTTTGCAGATGCAGCCTCGACCAATCCTGGAATGTCCACCTCCTCTTCCGCTTCCTACTTGGACAGCGCCGATGCCAGCTTCAACAACGATGGGTTGAGCACGACACAAGATAGCATCGAGGGAGGCTCGGATGGAAGTGCGGGCAACGGCAGCCTTGCTCGCAAACGCAGCGTACGCACATCTCGACGTCGGCAGCAGCTGCTCAGCTGCTTGTCCAAGCAGAGTGTCGATATGTCCCTGCTTCGTACCCTCGCTTGGGCTGGCGTGCCTGAGGAGCTGCGACCCATCGTATGGCAGCTCTTGCTCGGCTATTTGCCTGCTGTGGCATCCGTACGTGCCTCCACACTGTCGCGCAAACGAGCCGAGTATGCTGCAGGAGTCGAGCTCGCGTTTGCCAAGGGCATCGCTGCACTCGACCAAGCAATCTGGCACCAAATCCACATCGACGTCCCCCGTACCAACCCAGGCATCCGTCTTTGGCAGCGGGAAGCGACACAACGCTCACTCGAGAGGATTCTGTACGTCTGGGCAATCCGCCATCCAGCCAGCGGCTACGTTCAGGGCATCAACGATCTTGCTACGCCCTTCTTCGAAGTCTTCCTTAGTGCTTACATCGAGTCGGATCCCGAGATGTTTGACGTCGCCCTGTTGCCAGCCAACGTACTCGAAGCAATCGAAGCCGACACCTTCTGGTGCCTTTCCAAGCTACTCGATGGCATTCAGGATAACTACATTTTCGCTCAACCCGGTATTCAACGTCAGGTTCGTCGGCTTGGAGAATTGGTCGCACGCATTGATGGTGAGTCTTCGTCTGCTATTGTAGACTAGCAGAAACTGATTCAACTACTAATCTCGTGACTGTCTTTCCTTCGCTCGTACAACACAGCACCGCTACACGCTCATTTGCAAGACCAAGGCGTCGAGTACATGCAATTCGCCTTTCGCTGGATGAACTGCCTGCTCATGCGAGAGATGAGCGTTCGCAACATCATCCGAATGTGGGACACGTACCTGGTAAGGAGAAGCTACAAGTCACAACTCCCTAGAAGCTTTGCGCTGATCTTTCTCCTTGATTTCCTCTGTGCGTCCTTTCTTCAACTTCACAGGCAGAGGGGCCGGATGCATTCTCCGACTTCCACCTGTACGTGTGCTCTGTATTCCTGCACAAGTGGACGAACAAGCTACGAACGATGGACTTCCAGGGCATCATCATGTTCCTGCAGTCTCTGCCTACACAGAGCTGGTCCGACAAGGACGCCGAGATGCTGCTGAGCGAAGCATTCATGTACAAAACGCTGTTTGGCAACACCGCGCATCTGAACAAGTGAAATTAGCCAAGCATCACCAAGCATATCATCCCTGTACTGCGCCGACATATATCAGAGACTCGGACTGATCAACAAGCCATCATTGTCAGTGTGCAAGGTGCCTGAAGGCTCTGGAGCCGACGATTCATGAACGAGTAAGCGTTCTGTCGACGTTGTTTCTGAATTGCGAGCAAGCGACAGAAGTCGAGGCGCTTGGAATGGTCGGAATTCGGGATCCAAATTTCAACCGCTGAGAAAGTCACCGAGAAGAAATTGAGCTTTTTTGTGAGCAACGTTCAGGCCATTCGTCCCTCTTCATCCTCTTCCTACATCCTCTGTCACCTCTCTCATCCTCCTCAACCCATTCGCTCCGCTGCAGGTGCAATAGGGAGACATGAGTCGGATATGAGCTGGATTGTTCCCACAGCTCATGCTGCTAGGCCGCCCGGCCGCTCCGCACTCACACGAACTCTTCGTTGCCTTCCTCTTGGCCTGGGCCCGAGTACGTCACAATCACCTTCCTGGCCGGTGGCAGCAGGAGTCTCTGGCACCTCGCACATTTCGACACAGGCAACGAACAATCGATCAAAGGGCAGTCATCAGAACTCGACAAACCGGAAGGGTGCTTCCGTGCTGAAAGCCAAGAAACAACAAAGGTCTCAGAACAAGACCCCATCAAAGCCGGCTCTGCTCCGCTTAGACCCAAATCGTCCTCTCATACCGTCTCTGACATCCGCCACCTCAGCAAACGGAAGCAGCGGTTCTCTGAATCTGAAACAGCAACGAGCCAAAAAGCTAGCCCAGCTTCACGTCGCATTCCAGACCGGCTCGGCTGATGCTGTGTGGTCTGCCTATCTTGATCTGCAGCAAAATCACCGCACTCGCAACACCTACTCCAACAGCTACGACACAGCTTCCGACAACGCATTGACGCCAAAAGAGTTCCGCACCGTGTTCAACATTGTCAGCAACGATGCAGCGAGGACCAAGCGGGGTGTCAACCGAATCCTCAGGCTCATGTCTGATATTCGAGGCCAGCAACGGCATCTCCTGACTCAGCTTCAACATGCTCACGATGCGAATGAGTCTGCTCGTGGCCGACTCCTGAAAAGTGAGCTCGAGGCGTGGGACAAGGTTGTTTCCCTGGAGCTGCTCAACTGGACTGTGGCACACATCGGCCGAAGTCTTCGGAGTGTCGGCCTAGAAGAGATCGACCAGGTCCTGGACCAGCTTTTGATGTATGAGGCGAACGAGCAATCTCGCCGAAGCGCAGATGCACACGACAGCCTGACAAGCAAGCCCACGCGACCGCCGCTCTCTACGACCTCTGCGCTGGATGACCTACGTACGGCGATTCTATCTCCCGTCGTTCGATCCGCACTCAGCAAGAAAAGAGGCACCCAACGTCAACCCGACTTTCCGGATATTTCCATCTACAACACGATACTCGATATCATCACACGCACAATCCGTCGCAGCAGCAATATTCGCCGCTCCGCCTCATCTGGACCACAAGCGTATGACGAAGACGAGGAGGATGTCATGTCAAAATTCACAGAGCAGCAACGCGAATCGCACTCTGCTGAGCTCAGTGCTTCTATCGCAACGAAACTGCGACGCTTCGACTTGGATGCAGACGCTGCACATGTGCACGCTGATGCGTTTGAACGTGCGGATCGGCTCTTCCATTCAGTGCTGGAGCGAATGCAGCGCAAAAGTGGGATCGAGCCAGATGCCATCACATTCAACATCATGATTACTATGTATTGCCTGTTGGATCGCTGGGAAATGGTGCATCGTGTGGTACGGTCTGCGAATGACCAAGAAGCTCTCACCATCGACTGCATCAACAACGTGCTTTGGATGTGGCTGGTGCGAGGTCCTGCTTCCGCAAATGCTCTTGAAGGAAATCAGGATCACGAAGCGAGCGCGATGGACAGCGCTCTAGAGGTGTATCGTCAGCTGCGACAAAATTTGCTGTACGCCGAGCTGGCATCGCAACACTCTTCTATTGCTTACGGCAAGCGTGACATGAAGACGCACGGCGGACACGATCAAGATAAAGATGGAGCTACCCCGCAGGATGATCTGGGCCCGCTCGCATGGACTGATCGAAACGAGTTGCCATCCCATTGCTCTTCTCTCGACTCGACGATGGCAACCAAGGGCGATGCCGTCCAGACCGTGTTGGGCATCTCGGGCTTTCCGCTGAAGGTCGTACCGGACGAGATCACGCATGCGTTGATCGTCAACAGTCTGACTCGAGAGGGACGCTTTGCGGATGCCCTGAGCGTATTCAGGGACCTTGTATCCACCCCCGCGCGTCTTTCTGGCAACGAAACCAAGTCTAAGCAGATCGGAGTCAAGCCCGACCAGATGGAAGCGGAGGAGGAAAGAAAGATGCAGCCGACGCTGGCCATTTTCGACAGCTTCTTCCGCGGCTTCTCACGCCATGGTCGACCGAGCACAGCAAGCGCATTCGATCCGCAAAATCCCGGCAATACCACCTGGGAGCTTGTCACAACTCCAGAATCATCTGAAGCAGAAGAGGAGCGCGCGACCCAGCACCAGCAAGATGGCCCTCATGTCCGACAGCTGCAAATGTGGAGGATCGAGGCCTTTGAGGAAATCTTTGACGCCTTTCTCAACTTCGAGCCGGACGTCAGCAAAGTATTGGGCTCGAGGGCAAAGGCGACGCACGAAGGTCGAGAAGCGAAACGAGGACGTGCAGATCATCGAGTATCAACCACTTATGGCTGGCTTACGCTTGACGAAAAGCGCCGTTTGGACGCGTTGCGACGCGCGCCTTCGACCAACCAGCTGTTCTGGGTGTTGACTGCCATACGCAGGGTGAGCCACGATCATGCGAAGTGGAGTCTGGCCATGTGGAAGAAAGTGGTGGACAAGTTTGGACCCCAGCCTGCAACGTCATTGAACAAGCTCGAGTGGATCGGATTCGAGCTGGACAATCGGCTGCGGCGCGTGCTAGACCATCTGGAATCTCGTCTGACGCAGGAACAGGATGTGGACGAGCCGTCTTCGGCAGAGCATTAGGCTGCTCTCGGTCAGCATTGGATTTAAAAGCGCGGGGAGAGGCGAAGCGCATCGTAGACACGAAATAGACAGCATCGTCATCATCTCAAAGAAGCGATGAACAGGGAAAATCCGTTTCCCTCTTCTAACCTAGCCCAAACAACTCAATTTGAGCCATGTCAGCAGCTGATTCTCTTGTGCGTGTGATGCGGATTCGTGTGCCTGAATTGCCAGTCTGCAACGGAGGACGAGAAGAGGGTCGGTGCCGAGAGAATTTCTTCAAGCACGCGCATATCGGCGAAATCACGGTTACGGATTGCACTGAATTGGCCGGTCTTTGTCTCCGTGGGGTTCATGGAAGCAAAGAACCGAACAATCGCTTCTTCGACGACGCTTCTTCGTCAAGGCCTGCTCGAAGAACTCGATAAGCGCTTGATAGTGAGTGAGTGAGAGCGAATGCAAGTTCGAGCACAGGTGCGAGCGTAAGTATGCCTAGAAGACGGCCAATTGAGAAAAGAAGGTTTGATTCTCGCTTGATGCAAAGTGACGCACGGAACTCCAGGAAAAATTCACCGGAGAACAGGATCCGAACAAAGTCAGCTTGTTTGCTCGGCTGCTGTTTTGTTTTTTTCCTGACAGCCATGGTTCATCCGGAATTCGACTTCCGATTGGTCGGTGCCAATAGCAGCATCTTCTCGAGCCGCAACTCAACTTGCTTCAAGCAGAGCAGACGCCCGCCAGTCGGTCGCACCTGGCCCACAAACACCATCGCCTGACTGTGACGCCACACACCAGCCAGCTAGTTACTGAAGCTAGGCGACGATTTCAGGGTACTGTAGCACTTCCAAACGAGCGTCTGACATGAAAGTCTGGTCGCATATACCTTTCCATCGGTGAATTCAAGGTGTCGCGCCGAAACAAGCTTGAAATGGACAATGGCGCTTGGCAAAATTCAGGGACCTCTTCGGAACCAAAACGCCGGAAGGGGAAATCAAGCCTCGAAGCCCTCTCGCTTCTGCAAACGCCATGTGGGACTAAGCAGCGTTTCAAAACAAAGCGAAGGATCAAGGTTTCCGTCAGAGCCAAGAGCGCTACGACGTAGGATTATCGATCAGAACAATGCTTGCATCTTAGAGACGCCGCTTGTCAGGAGCCTCGAATTTTCGAAAGCGTGCTTCTTGAATTGTCTCTGTGCGGGATTTTCAACATGTGTTTTGCGTTCAAGGGTCCTGTCTTCTCGATCTGTGAATGCCTGGCGGTAACTTTGACTGAAGCAATGGTCAATGACATGCATGGAGCTGCACTGTAATGCGCATGCTTCTTTTTTAGCATCAAGATCTACGTGCGGATGATGACTTGCGTTCTCCGCGGCGAACGACCGTCTTGGCCGGAAGTGCATTCCGTCGCCGTCACCCTAACTCGGACCCTTCCGAGTGGCACAACACCCTTGTGTCGTGTCGGCCCCACGCTCTTCGAGACAAGTGTCCTTAAGAACTTCTTGAGCTGGATTGAACTCGAACGACGTTGTGTCGCATGTTTCTTATGCAACTCACTCTGCCTCCGACTAGGAACCAGGTGGTGACAGCGGTTTTGCAGCTCATCTCATATCTTCCCTATAAAGACACCGCCTAAGCTCGACTTCTGCTCTTCACTCTTCCCCATACCATTTCTCCACGTCTTCTTGGCTCCTCTTCCTCATCTTCCGGCAGCATCTGTTCAGCACTAGGGTACGCTATTCGCTGCTCCCTTTGCTCAACGAGAGCCTCTAGCACCATGAGTGACCCAAATTCTTTCAGCGGCGCCACCACCCCAGCCGGACCCAACACTGCACACACTCCAGAATCTCGCAGCTTCGCTCACGAAGAGCACTCCGCCGTCGACATGTCCGAAGCTTCAAACCTCACCGATGGCCATGTCGATGTCGAACGTGCAAAGGCCGAGTTCCAAACGCTCCAAACCTCCCTCAGTCGACAGTCCGAGGCCACCCGCCAAAACAGCAACGGAGCGCAAGATCTCGAAGCAGGCAAAACTTCCGGCAGCGGCGACGACGACGATGACTCCTTCGACCTCGTCCAGTATCTCCGCTCTGTCCAGTCGGAGAAATCTCAGGCTGGCATCAAGTCCAAGCACATCGGTGTCTCTTGGTCCAACCTCGAGGTCATCGGCAACGATTCCATGTCTCTCAACATTCGGACCTTCCCAGACGCTGTCACCGGTACTTTCCTCGGCCCTATCTTCAAGATCATGCAGAAATTGAACAAAAATCGAGGTCGAAAGCTCCTTCAAAACTTCTCCGGTGTTGCCAAACCAGGAGAGATGGTCTTGGTCGTCGGTCGTCCCGGTTCAGGCTGTTCCACTTTCCTCAAGACCATCGCCAACCAGCGCGAAGGCTACATTGCTGTCAACGGTGACGTCAAATATGGTGGCATCTCCGCCCAAGAATTCGCCCGCAAGTATCAGGGCGAAGCCGTCTACAACGAGGAGGACGATGTTCACTTCCCCACCCTCACCGTCAAGCAGACTCTCGAGTTTGCGCTCAGTCTCAAGAGCCCTGGACAGCGCCTCCCTCACCAAACCATCAAGTCGCTCAACGAGGACGTACTCAACACCTTCCTCAAGATGCTCGGAATCCCTCACACCGCTCACACCTTGGTCGGATCGGCTGTCGTTCGTGGTGTCTCGGGTGGTGAACGTAAGCGTGTCAGTATTGCAGAGTGCATGGCCTCCAGGGCTGCAGTGCTCAGCTGGGACAACTCCACTCGTGGTCTCGACGCTTCCACCGCGCTCGACTACGCCAAATGCATGCGTGTCTTCACCGACATCGTTGGCCTGACCACCTTCATCACCCTCTACCAGCCAGGTGAGGGTATCTGGGAGCAATTCGACAAGGTCATGGTCATCGACGAGGGTCGCTGCGTCTACTATGGACCTCGCGACAAAGCTCGTCAGTACTTCCTCGACTTGGGCTTCAAGGACTACCCTCGTCAGACTTCAGCCGACTTCTGCTCAGGCTGCACTGATCCCAACCTGGACCGTTTCGCCGAGGGTCAAGACGAGACCACCGTTCCTTCCACGTCCGAACGACTCGAGGAGGCCTACCACAAGTCTCACCTCTACCAAGACGCACTTCGTGAGAAAGAAGAGTACGATGCTCAGATCGCTGCTGACCGTTCTGCTGAAGAGGAGTTCCGAGAGGCTGTTCTTAAAGACAAGCACAAGGGTGTTCGCCCCAAGAGCATCTACACCGTCAGCTTCTTCCGCCAGGTTCAAGCTCTCACCGTTCGCCAGATGCAAATGATTCTCGGAAACCGCTTCGATATCTTTGTCTCTTTCGCCACCACCATCGCCATTGCCCTCATCGTCGGAGGTATCTTCCTTAACTTGCCCGAGACGGCTGCTGGTGGTTTCACTCGTGGAGGTGTCCTCTTCATCGGTCTTCTGTTCAACGCTCTCACTGCTTTCAACGAACTTCCCACCCAAATGGGCGGACGACCCGTTCTGTTCAAGCAGATGAATTACGCTTTCTACCGTCCGGCAGCACTCAGCTTGGCGCAGCTCTTCGCTGACATTCCTTTGTCGGTCAGCCGTGTCATCTTGTTCTCCATCATCCTCTACTTTATGGCCGGTCTCCAACGAACAGCAGGGGCCTTCTTCACCTTCTTCCTCTTCGTCTACTTCGGCTATCTCGCCATGTCAGCGCTCTTCCGTCTCTTCGGTACCGTCTGCCAGTCCTACGACGTTGCTGCGCGTCTCGCTGCTGTCATCATCTCGGCCTTGGTTGTCTTTGCCGGTTATGTCATTCCTCGTGATGCCATGTACCGTTGGCTGTTCTGGATCTCGTACCTCAACCCCCTCTATTTTGCTTTCTCGGGTGTCATGATGAACGAGTTCAAGGATCTCTCGCTGGCCTGCGTTGGCTCGTACATCGTTCCACGCAATCCTGCCGGTGTCAACCGATACCCGGACAATGTCGGCGAGAATCAAGTCTGCACGCTTCCTGGCGCTAAGTCCGGCCAGCAATATGTGGCCGGTAATGACTACCTTCGCGCCAGCTTCGGCTATGACTCGGGTGATCTCTGGCTCTACTTTGGTATCGTCGTCATCTTCTTTGTCGGCCTCGTCGTCATTACTATGGCTGCCATCGAATTCTTCCAGCACGGCAAATATTCGAGCGCGCTCACTGTCGTCAAGAAGCCCAGCAAGGAAGAGCAGAAGCTCAATCAGCGTCTCAAAGAGCGCGCTTCGATGAAGGAGAAGGATTCCAGCCAGCAGCTCGACGTTGAGTCCAAGCCCTTCACGTGGGAGAAGCTTTGCTACGAGGTTCCTGTCAAAGGCGGCAAGCGTCAGCTCCTCGACGAAGTTTATGGCTACTGCCGCCCTGGAACGCTCACTGCTCTTATGGGGGCCTCCGGTGCCGGTAAGACGACTCTTCTCGATGTGCTTGCCGACCGCAAGTCGATTGGTGTCATCTCCGGAGACCGATTAATCGACGGCAAGAAGATCGGTATCGAATTTCAGCGAGGTTGTGGTTATGCCGAGCAGCAAGATATCCACGAGGGTACTGCCACCGTCCGTGAGGCTCTCCGATTCAGTGCTTACTTGCGTCAGCCCGCACATGTGCCCAAGTCGGACAAGAACGCTTACGTCGAGGACATCATCGAGCTCTTGGAGATGCAAGACATTGCCGATGCTATGATCGGTGTGCCCGAGTTCGGTCTTGGTATTGGCGATCGCAAGCGTGTCACCATCGGCGTAGAGCTTGCAGCTCGACCTGACTTGCTCCTCTTCCTCGACGAACCCACCTCTGGTCTGGACGGCCAGACTGCTTACAACGTGGTTCGCTTCCTCAAGAAGCTCGCGGCTTCGGGTCAGGCCATCCTTTGCACAATTCACCAGCCCAACGCCTTGCTTTTCGAGCAGTTCGATCGCTTGCTTCTCCTCGAACGTGGCGGTAAGACTGTCTACTTTGGTGATGTCGGTCCCAACGCCAAGCACATTGTCAAGTACTTTGCCGATCGAGGTGCTCAGTGTCCCCCGAGCGTCAACATGGCCGAATACATGCTCGATGCCATCGGAGCCGGTTCTCAAAAGCGTGTCGGAAACAAGCCTTGGTCCGAGCTCTACAAGGAATCCGACCTCTTCCAGCAGAACTTGGCCGAGATTGAAAAGATCAAGAGGGAGAGCGGCACTTCGGGCCACTCGGACGGTTCGCAAGAGGTTCGCAAGACAGAGTACGCTACGCCTTTCCTTTACCAGCTCAAGACCGTCCTGCACCGCTCTCTGCTCAGCACTTGGAGACAGCCCGACTACCAGTTCACTCGCTTGTTCCAGCACGCTGCGATTGCTCTGATCACCGGTCTCTGCTTCTTGAACCTGAGCAACACGACAGCTTCGCTCCAGTATCGTGTCTTTGGTATCTTCATGGCCACCGTCCTCCCTGCTATCATTCTCGCTCAGATCGAACCTTTCTTCATCATGGCACGATCCGTCTTCATCCGAGAAGATTCGAGTAAGATGTACAGCGGTACCGTCTTCGCCATTGCTCAGCTGATCCAGGAGGTTCCCTTCGGCATCGTCTCGAGCGTCGTCTATTTCTTGCTCTTCTACTACCCATCCGGCTTCCAGAGCGGGTCTGACCGAGCTGGCTACTTCTTTGCCATGCTCTTGGTCACCGAACTGTTCGCGGTCACGCTTGGTCAGGCACTTGCAGCCATCTCGCCTTCGATCTACATCGCCTCGCTCTTCAACCCTTTCATGATCGTCATCATGTCGTTGCTCTGCGGTGTCACAATTCCTTACCCCAACATGCCCAAGTTCTTCCGTTCGTGGCTCTACTGGGTCAACCCGCTGACGTATCTCGTCTCTGGATTGGTGACCAATGAGATGCACGATCTCCCCGTCCGTTGCTCTGAAAGCGAGTTCGCCCGCTTCCAGCCACCTGGCGGCCAAACGTGCCGCGCTTGGGCTGACACCTTTGTGCAAGCTTTCGGCGGCTACCTTCAGAATCCAGATGCGACCTCGGACTGTCTGTACTGCCAGTATTCGAGCGGTGACGAGTTCTATGCAAGTTTGAACATGACATTCGGGCAAAGAGGCAGGAACATCGGCATCGTTATCGCTTTTGTCGCATTCAACGCCATTGCCACCATCCTCGCCTCTCGATTCATCAAATACGCCAACCGATAGTGACGCTTGACGAAGCGCTCGGGCTCTGTGCAGCCTTTCGTTCATCATAGACATTCTCGTTCTTGTGCTTGCATTTGTTCACATCTAATATCACGTACGTTGTAGATATCCGTTCTGTTCATGTTCATAGCCATCTGCAACCGTGCTGGATCTGAGCGTGTATTATTGCTTGCGATACAAGTTTGTGAGATTGTGATATATCGGCCTGCGTTCAATCTCAAGTTGCGCCCTGCGACATGTCGAGTCTAGTCGCACTAGTGTTTCGCCTGTTTAGCCGTCGCCTTGTCAGCAGGATCGTCAGCGGGCGGATCGCAGTTTTCCCAAGCGTCTTCCAGCACCGAATTCCACCACGGCGTCATGTAGATGGCCTTCCCCAGCGGCGCTCCTTGATTGCGAAGAATGTTGTACGTCGTGATGAGGTGAAAGAAGACGAGAGGATGCAGCATGTTGGACATGAAGATGCCATTGTCAGGAATCGTCGCTCGATACCCTGATGGGTAGCTGACGCACCGAACGGAGCCGTTCTTGTTCGCATTGAATGTCTCGGCGTCTATCTTTGAGATCTGCGCTCCCGAAGCGTCGACAACACCGATGAGCTGATCAAAAGTCGTGTGATCATTGCTGACCTCGCTCGCTACAGGAACTTGGCCGATCTCGAGCACTCTGTTGAGGTATCGCACCACACAGCCCACCTGCTGACGCAGGTTCATCATGTCCGGCGCAAGTCTTGCCTCCAACAGCGCTGCCTCGTCGAGAGTCTTCTCTGCTGCAAATTCCTTTCCATGTTGCAGAATTGCCTTGAAGGATCCAAGAACGTCGTTGATAAGCGGGATATGCTGCTCGTAAAAGGAGCACATCGTGGCGCGTTGAGTGAGCAGTGCGTTAGCGTAGGAGAAGAGTGACAATTGATCTCGCCTTCGTTGTCTCACTCTTCGACTTGCACAAATAAATTTGAATAGGGACGTTCAACGCGCTGGAATTACCTTGAAAAATGTGTTTCCCAGATAAAGGGTGCCCAACCACCTCTTAAGCACTTTATACTAAAGCACCTGGCCGCTTCTTTCTTGTTACGTAACAGCTACATCAGCTTGACATCATTTTTGGATAAGCCTGACATAAGTTCTGGCTAATGCTTACCTTAAGGCATACACTGAGGAGCATTTCTGAAGCGAATTTCAAGGCTTTCATTTTCTCTGTCTTTTTTGGTAGGGTTAGGGTTAGGGTTACAATGGTTCCTGCGGGCAGCCTCAATATTTTGGAGATTTTCTACTAATAGAACTTGTAGACATAGGCAAAAGGAAGGTGTATGCAAAGTCTGATGTTACCCTGTAACCCACAGCCTGTGCTACGGCCGGTCAAAGTTGAGACCCGGTGATCACCCAGGGAAGAAGAAAAAGTTCTTAAACTGCTCCAATGGGGTCCAACTGCTAATCAAACATGTTCAGACACGTGTTGAGATGGTGTGCACAACGTTGTAACGCTCCTTGATGGCTTGTTGCAGCTGTACGGTGGCTCAAAGTCTGATGGTCCCCAGCTACGTCCCCAACTTCAACGTAGGTACGTAACCTCAGTGAACATAGGTCAAGTACCGGTAACCGGGGGGAACTGCAGGCAACCAGAGATGTACTTGGGGACACTGACATCAAAGTACGGTGAACGTCAGCCATCCTCCGTAAGGGTTAGGGTTACAAGGGTTACCCCAACTCAGAGGCGGCACGTTTTACTGGCTGACGTGGTAGAGTGAACCACGCTGATCAATAGTGTGGCTGACCCCTACAGCTGTTTACT